>SJYA01000117.1:492075-624616 GCA_006410615.1 Neotragus moschatus
GGAAAAATGCCCTATATATATATATATATATATATGTATGTATATATACATATATATATATGTGTGTATATATATATATATATATACACACACACTGATAAAAATTTATCTATTTATATATAATATATACTGGATTTAGTCACAGTGGGGAGATAAAAAAAATCTCTAAATGTAAGATATGTAACTACCTTCAATAAGATAAGAGTTATTTATACAACTATAAAACTATTAAAATCTCACCTTGTTGACTACCTTGGGAAAATACATTTAACATCTGGCAGCCTCAGTTTACTCACTTGTAAAGAAATAGGCTGGACTAGGTCTCTGCTGCTAAATATCTCCCACAACAATCTGTAAAATTTTGTTTTCGTACTGATGTATGGGAAGCTCAGCATCATTATCAAGAGAGACAAAAGACTGGTTTTATAAGGGAAAGAGATAAAGAGGTAAAGAAACAGAATATCAAGATCAGTGAGTTTTTAAAACATAATTTGGAAGAAATTTAAATATATCATGTTATGTTCAATGGAAGGACTGATGCTGAAGCTGAAACTCCAATACTCTGGCACCTGATGCGAAGAGCTTACTCATTTGAAAAGACCCTGATGCTGGGAAAGATTGAGGGCAGGAGGAGAAGGGGATGAGAGAGGATGAGATGGTTGATGGCATCACCAACTCAACAGACATGAGTCTGGGTAGGCTCCGGGAGTTGGTGATGGACAGGGAGGCCTGGTGTGCTGCAGTCCATGGGTTCACAAAGAGTCAGACGTGACTGAGTGACTGAACTGAACAGAACTGAAAAAAATTCTTTACTTTCCTCCTCAAAGCCGAAGAAAAGGAAAAAATATATATCATTGGTATATATATCGTTTAAAAAAACTAAAAACGTCTTCATTTCTATTACTATAGTCTTTGAAGACATTTACCAAATCAGAAAGGATACTTCCTAAATTCTCTTCCAGATAGAAACATGTCTTTTGTTGTCTTCCAAATACAAAACCTAAGTTTTGATGCTCTTCTTTCAAATTAAAATATTTGATCACCTACCATACAGTTGATCATATGCTTTCATGGCTTGTTCATAAAAATAATTATATGTAAAGTACTAGTTAAAAGTTCACAGGATAGGCCAGATCATTTATCATTTACATATCAAAACTAGTACCTTTGGATGCAAGGGCAATTTGGTGAAAAATAGTATCAAATTCTAGAGTTACTCCAATGTAAACTAGCGGGAAAAGACTTCAGTTCTGATTATTTGCTTTATATCTCACCAGGATTACTATAGTAGCCTTGATAACTTCCTTCTAAACTTTAAAATTTACCACACATATACAGAAGATATGAAAAAGGTTTTAATTTTGAATATGGATTTAACCATCTACTCTTTAAAACAAAAGAATATAGCTATTTCAAAACTGAAAACATCAGGCTTTAGTACTCAAGAGCTACCATTACTATAAAAATCAAATTTGCATAAGTCTGTCCAGCATAATCTCGTTAATGCAGTACAACTTATACTGCTGTTAAGTGCATGGAAAAGAAGTCCAAAAGCACAAAATCACATATGTAAATGTTAATAGTGGCTAACAGTGGCTACTTCTGAGGAACAAGATACAGGAATACAGAGCAGAGTGGATCATTTAATATATTTTAAATTAAAAAAAAATATACAAAGCATATGCCATAACAACTTTTAATTAAATTTTTTATTAAAAAATAATGTTACAGCTATCCCAATGTAGAAATCTGAGCTTTAAATTCAAAGAACATATTTAATCATTTAATTCATTCATTTATGGATAAATCTTTCTTTAGTACCTTTTACGTATAAAGCACTGTTTGTAAGTTCTAGGAATACAACAATGAACAAGAACCCTATCCTTTTGAAGTTTAAAAAATAATTATATTCTGGATATAAAATCAGGTATAAAGTAATGGGATAGGGAAACAGTTATTTTATATTAGGTATGCAGGAAAGGCCTCTTTAAAAAGGTTATGCTTGAACTAAGGACCTAAATAATGAGAATGCTGAGCCAGATAGTAAGATCCTAGAGGAAGCATTCCAGAAAGAGGCAAAAGCAATTGTGAAGGTCTAGAATGGCAAACCACTCCAGCACTCTTGCCTGGAAAATCCCATGAACGAAGGAGCCTGGTAGGCTACAGTCCATGGGGTCACAGAGAGTTGGGACACGACTGAGCGACTTCACTTAGAGAAGGAAAGAACAGTGTGGATAAAGCCTAATAAGTGGCAGGAGATAATCAGGAGGACAGGAGCCTCTTGGACTTTGATACTTTGAGGTAAGGAAGTTAGTAAGAAGTCGCCAAAGGGCTTGAAGCAGAGAAGTGGCATAAAAGGACTTACATTTTAATAGATCCCTCTGACTACTGTGTAGATAAATAATGGTTTGTAGGGAGGGCAAGATTGAGGGTAAGAAGACCAATTAGGAAGCTAAGCAATATACCTCAGCTGGAAGAGGATGGTGGTTTGTTCGTATCCATACAGATATCACCCCATTCAGATAGCAACAGAAATAAGTAGAAGAATGAAATAACTGTTATATTTTGAGCTTAATTTTTAATGTGTGGAAATGTGCTTTTTTTTCTCTTGTTCTGTAGGTGCCTACATAATATCCCCAATTCTGCCTCTTAGTCCATAAAGCCTAAAATATTGACTAGCTGGCCTTTTAAAGAAAACATTTACTGAACCTTAGCAGAGAAAACAAGAGTGTAGAAATGGAAAAATGATGGACTCAGGTAGAAGCATTCGGAGAAGCAGGAGCCAGTAAAGGAGTGGCCATTGAGACAGAACTATAGCAGGTCGAGAGAGGAAGGTGTCTCAAGGAGGAGGAGGGAGACCTGAGAAAAGATGATTAAAGGTGGAAAAACTGTGCTTAATCCTGCTGAGAAAATCTGTGAGATGATAAAAGAGAAGTGTCTACTGAATTTGGCAGAAAAGAAGTCACTTGACAAGAGCAGGTGACTTGACAAGAGCTGTTTCACTGCAGAAGTAAAAAACAGAAACAAGTGTGTTAAAGCATGAACAGGAAATGAAAAAGTAGGGGAAAAAAAAATCAACTGATATTCCTCAGAGCAGAGAAATGGTATAGAATTGTAACAGATGAGAAGTCAATAGTGGGTTAAGGTTTTTTGTTTTAGTTTGTTTCAGTAAAACGCTGGTAATAATTATCCAGTAAAGGGAGGAACTGATCCCTGCAAGGAGTTCAATTAGAAGAAGTAATGGGATTCAGAGCACAAACTATAGAAATAAGGATACTTCTTCCATTTTCACAGGAAAGAATGAAACTTATCTGCCTAAGAAGGGAAGTGAAGATAGAAAGAAGGTGATGGATGATGAACAGTGGCAGGCCTGATGGTCTCAACAAGGTTAAACATTTTTATAGGGGATACTAGAGTGAATGACTTGAAAATGTGGGAGATGGTAGACAGAGAAAGGGATACACGCTAACAAGACTTGACTTGGGTTATAGCTGGTAACAATGGCAAGCCTGTTAACTTTTAAAGACCTGAACAAAGGAGTAGGCAGCTTAGCAAGGTTAGGGGCAAAAAAGTGGTTACAAGTGAGACAACAGAGGCAATATGAGTGATAAATAGTTATGAACATTAGCAAATGCTTAGATTTTCCCTCCACAAATAGCTGCTGGTCAGAATGTTTTACACAATGTACATAGTACACTGTATGCAAATGAAAATTTACAACTGCTCTTAAAACATCAAATTTAGAATGCTTCTCTTAACATTATTTCTTATTAATCTAAATATGTACTCAAACCTATCAGGCCAGTGAAATAGCAATGAAGTTTTTAGAACTTCCATGGAGAATTTGGTAATATAATATGTTTTTAAAATATTTGTATGTAGCATTTATGAACCACACCATATACTTTAAATTGATGGAAGTGAAAGATGGATAAATTAGATTCATTATACCAACCTATTTTTTCATATGTCTGAATCTATAATAAAATGTTTACAGAAAAACTAAGTACTGAGAATGTAGACTGACAACCACAGCCCTTAGACTATATTTTTGATGAAAAGTAGGCTTCCCTATTTTGAAGGACTGGCATGTTGAGCTCTACAAAATTTCCTGAGGCAAAGCGATAAGCATAGGAAAGGCATCTACTTTACGAAATCTTTGTCCTGGAATAGACTCTATGAATCTTTCAAAACAAAGGAGTTCAAGTTTGCTGTTCAGAACAATACACTGCACATAAAAGACTACTAATGACTTATGAACTCTTAATGTAGCATGAATCATGACAGCAACACTAAGATATTTGTTTCAACAAACAGCCTATTTTATTTTATAAACTTCGCCAGAATATTATCAACAGCAGTATTAGAAAATGGAAAGCTAATGAAATTAGGAGGCAGCACCGGCATACTGCACACTGTGTTTCTCATCACTCTAATGCAGAATTTAATGGATGAGGGATCCATCTTTTAACTTAAGGGAAAAAAAGGCAAAAAAAAAAAAACTCATAAAGCTAGAAAAATAGACCACCATTTGACAAAGTTATTAGAGACTATTTTGCTACCAAAATTCAATAAACTGCATTAGTGGAATCAGTTTTTTTTTTTTTGGTAAGAAAAAAAAGCATACTTTATTCTTGTCTCTTATTATAGTTCAAAAGCCTGATTATCTCAACAGTTTCTTGTTTTCCATTAGTGATACCTAAAGTAATAGATGACTGAAAGATTAGAGGATTATAAATATTATTTCTATAAAGATGTTTTCTTGACCCTAGAAGACTAGTCAAGAAGATATTATAAATATTGAAAAATATCAAATTTATAGAAATCAACACTTTTCACAAACACTGGATTCTCTACCTGTGAAATATAGCTTTTAATATCTAACCCTGATTTTATTTGATATTATGACCAAGTATTTTTCTGAAAAGTAAATGGCTATTAGAGATTTCTACTACAGTTCCATAACAGCAAAGGCAGAATCCATGTTTAGATGATTACTGTATGTTTTGATTCAGTTATCTGCAGGGTGTCTGCATGGTACTCTAACTATTTAAAGCTAGCAAAAAAAGATTACAGCTCACACTAACTGGATTTTCACAGCTCCCTATCATTCGGCTTGAATTCCTCATGGGCAGATTAAAAGGGCCAAGGCAAACAATAGACTTTTTTACAAGGTGGTTATTGAAAAAAAAAAAAAGAAGAAGAAGAAAAGAAAAGAAAAAAAGTATCTTTTTTCCTTTATGCTCAAAAAAACAAAATTATTTAAGGAAATAGCCACATGAAAACAATGTTAAATGTATAATAGAGTTAAAACTCTGAATGTTACCATATAATAATTAAAAATCAAGAAATTAATAGGATCTAAGAGAACTGTAGTTTTCATTCTGAAATCTCTAACATAGATTATATGAATAGTTATGGTATCAGGGAAATAGAACTGGGAGGACCTAACTTGCTACTATACTGTGGATACATACACTCATGCTCAAAATACTTACATGGCATTTTCAAGTCAATTACTGCCAGATCATCAGGTAACTGTAAAAGTATTTCATGTTCTTTTTTAAACTACCTTCTCATTCTCTACTAGTTTTCCATCTTCTCTCACTTTAAAGGATCAAAAGACGTCCCAATCCATGATTACCCTTGCTGGCTAAGCCCTGGATAAAAAGCCTTCCTTATGTATTACTCTTCTAATCCTTTCCAATTCCTGAAAGTAGTTATGTTTATCACAGCCATTTTATAGATAAAGAAACGAAGGCTTAAGGAGATGTCAAATGACTTAAAGTGACTTGCCCAAGATCACACAGCTAGTAAATGGAAGAGTGTGTGTGTTTAGTCGCTCAGTCACATCCGTCTGCCTCTTTGAGACTCAATGGACTAGCCCACCAGGTTCCTATGTCCATGGGATTCTCCAGGCAAGAATACTGGAGTGGGCTGCTGTGTGCTTCTCCAGGGGATATTCCCAACCCAGGGATTGAACCCAGGGATCTCCCATATTGCAAACAGATTCTTTACCATATAAGCCACCAGGGAAGCCCAGTAAATGGAAGAACTGGATTTAAAATCAGGTCAACAATCAGGTATGAGTTATTAAGTGTTGTGCTACACTTAGCTTCTCTGTTAGCTTCTTTTCCTCAATTTCATGGATAAGCCCCATTGGTTTTATGCCCTTCCTTCCATTCACTGATTCATTCACACTACTCTTTCAAATTCCACCATTAAGTGTCTCCACACTACTGTTTAATATTAAATAACTGGTTATTTTCTGAAGCTAAAAGATCAAGATCCAGTAAAATAACAGTCCTTCCTTTTCCACTGCCACTACCTTAACTAAGGCTTTGTCACCACTCTCACCATCACTTACTCTAAGACTCCTCAACGATCTGTCTTTAATTCACTCTCCTTAGTGCTGCTTTCCTGATTTACTATAAAATCCTTCAAGTCAAAACTCTTCTGGAACCTCCTCTTATATTTCTTTCTTACATTCTTCTTAAGCCAAAATGAACTAAAGATCTCAAAAGGAAAACTAAATTTTAAAATATATATTTGTACTTGCTTATCATTTTTCTCAAAGAAACTCTAAAAGGATATATAAAAAAAACTAATAAATGTAATGACTGTATGAGAAGGTAGAAAAGAAGGAATTAGGTGGATGGGGGACAAAGCGGGATAGAGACTCAACTGTATGTATACCTTTATATAATGTCCAATTTTGAACTATATAAATATATTGCATATTCAAAAAAGATGAAAGGGGAGGAGAGAAAGAAAAAAAGAGAGAAACAAAACAAAAAGAAAAAAGAACAAAGCTCAACGTCACCCTCTTCTTTCCAGAAAGCACTTTCCACATTTTCCATCTGACAATAAAACATTAATTTCACTCAAAAAAAAAAAAAAAGGCAAATAAAAATGGTTTCCCAAATACACTGTGATTCCTCTTGCTTGAATCCTTCTGTTTTTCCCTCTCCTTTTTACTTCTTCATCCATGTTCTTCCAAATGGTCTAGGTATCAACACTTCTGAAAAACCCAAAAATATTTCTCACTTTGGGTTAAGTGTCCTTCTGATATGTTGTCCTAGAATGGTGGATATCTCTCTGATACAGCACTCACAGTACACTGTTATCATCAATTTACACATCTGACTTCCAAACTAGATGGAACTTCCAAACTAGATGGAAGTTTCTTGAGATCAAAGACCATGTCATCCATTTTTGCAATATCCAGTAACTATAATAGTGCCAGACACATTTTAACAGCATCCAAAGTATCCATAGCACAAAGCATTTATTTTTGCTATAGCCTTTGGGTCAGGTCCAAAAGTCGTCATGATTTAATCTTGCCATACAGGAAATATTACACTGATCACTACAGCCCCAGCCCCGCCATAGGTAGCTCTAGTTTTCAAATTCTAAGTAAAATACTCAAAGAGGTGAAGATATAAAGGAACAGAAAATCTAATACTCCAGGCCAAAACTTTCCTGAGTTCTACATGTACATATTCTCTGCCTGCCTACCTGTCCTCTTGAATGTTCCAAAGGCTTCATACACTCAGTACATCCAAAGAAAACTTATGATCTTCTCCCTCATACCATTGTCTCTTCCAATATAACCCATGATCAATAAAAATGTAACATCAACATTTCACTGAACAAATTGGAAGACCACTGATTATCCTTAATATCTTCATCTCTCTTACCAAAATCTTTTCTCAAATCAAATCTGTTATTAAATATATGAATATGTCTCAAATTCATCAACTTTTCTATCTCCAGCAACAAACCCTGGTCCAAGCTACTATTACATCTCCCCTAGACTACTGTGCTACTTATCTGGTTTTTTTGCATACACTCTTACCCTCTGCAATCTGTTTTCCACAATGCAGCTGGAGTGATCTTTTCAAAACACTAATCTGATCACATTATCCATCAGATTAAAACACTTCAAAGGCATCCTGCTAATCTTGAGATAGAGACCAAAATCCTTAACCAGGTTTACAAGGCCCTGCAGAGTCTAGTCCCTATCTGCCTCTCTGGCCTCATCTCACACTGTGCTCTCTCTTGTCTCCATTCTAGTTACTCTGACCATCTTTCAGTCCCTGGTCATATTGGCCTCCCTCCCATCCAGGGACATTTGCTAATTTCCTCTAACAATAATGTTCTGTGTCCATCCCTCAATAATTTCTATTCATCCTTATTTCTTCAGGAAAGTCTACCTGACTCCCTTACCCTCAATCATACGTCATTTAACACTATGCATCTCTTATCCCTGACACTTATCATTGCTGACAATTTGTATTTATTTACGTAATTCGCGGCTGCTTTTTTGCCCAAACAGACTATAAACTCCATACAGTCAGAACCATAACTGTTCACAGTGGGATCTCTAAGACCCTGCTCAAATAAACTGTTGATAAACAAGTAATAGAAGGGAGGAAGGGAGAAGAGTATACTCAGTCACCAGCATCCTTGCATATGGAAAAGGTAAAGACTCCATATCAAAGTAATTGATTTAATGAGAGAAGCCTGATAATTATTATCGTTGTTCAGTCACTAAGTTGTATCTGACTCTTTGCGACCCCATGAATTGCAGCATCTCAAGTTTCCCTGTCCTTCACCATCTCCCGGAGTTTACTCAAATTCATGCCCTTTGAGTCAGTGGTGTCATCCAGCCATCTCATCCTCTGTTGCCCCCTTCTCCTGCCCGCAGTCTTTCCCAGCATCAAGGTCTTTTCCAGTGAGTTGGCTCTTCGCATCAGGTGGCCAAAGTATAGGAGCTTCAGCTTCAGCATCAGTCCTTGCAACACTCAGGAATGATTTCCTTTGGGATGGACTGGTTTGGTCTCCTTACAGTCCAAGGGACTCTCAAGAGTCTTCTCCAACACCACAGTTGAAAAGCATCAAGTCTTCAGTGCTCAGCCTTTTTTATATTCCAACTCTCACATCCATACATAACTACTGGGAAAACCATAGCTTTGACTAGAACAGATGTTTGTTGGAAAAGTAATGTCTCTCTTTTTGAAATATGCTGTCTAGGCTGGCCATAGCTTTTCTTCCAAGGAACAAGTGTCTTTTAATTTTATGGCTGCAGTCATCATCTGCAGTGATTCTGGAGCCCAAAAAAGTAAGTCTGTCACTGTTTCCATTATTTCCCCATCTATTTGCCATGAAGTGATGAGGCTGGATGCCATGATCATCGCTTATTGAATGCTGAGTTTTAAGCCAACTTTTTCACTCTCCTCTTTCACTTTCATCAAGAGGCTCTTCAGTTCCTATTCCCTTTCTGCCATAACAGTGGTGTCATCTGCATATCTAAGGTTATTGATATTTCTCCCAGCAATCTTGATTCCAGCTTGTGCTTCATCTAGCCTGGTATTTTGCATGATGTACTCTGCATATAAGTTAAATAAACGTGACAATATACAGCCTTGACGTACTCCTTTCCTGATTCAGAACCAGGCCATTGTTCCATGACTGGTTCTAACTGTTGCTTCTTGACCTGCACACAGATTTCTCAGGAGGCAGGTAAGGTGGTCTGGTATTCCCATCTCTTTCAGAATTTTCCACAGTTTGTTGTGATCCACACAGTCAAAGGCTTTGGTGTAGTCAATAAAGCAGAAATGGATGTTTTTTGTGGATCTCTCTTGCTTTTCTATGATCCAATGGATATTGGCAATTTGATCTCTGGTTCCTTTGCCTTTTCTAAATCCAGCTTGAACATCTGGAAGTTCGTGGTTTATGTACTACCGAAGCCTGGCTTAGATAATTTTGAGCATTACTTTGCTAGCATGTGAAATGAGTGCAATTGTGCAGTAGTTTGAACATTCTCTGGTCCTGCCTTTCTTTGGGATTGGAATGAAAAATGAGCTTTTCCAGTCCTGTGGCCACTGCTGAGTTTTCCAAATTTGCAGGCATACTGAGTGCAGCACTTCAACAGCATCATCTTTTAGGAACTGAAATAGCTCAACTGGAATTCCATCATCTCTGCTAGCTTTATTCGTAGTGATGCTTCATAAAGCCCACTTGACTTCAATTCCAGGATTTCTGGCTCTAGGTGAGTGATCATACCATCGTACTTATCTGAGTCATTAAGATCTTTTTTATATAGTTTTTCAGTATACTCTTTCCACCTTATCTTAATACCTTCTGCTTCTGTTAAGTCTATACCATTTCTGTCCTTTACTGTGTGGTGAACACTTTATATTGTGTGGTAAAGATTTTATAAGGCAAGTACTACCTGAATAATGAAACTAGACAAAGAAGAAAAACATCTCTTATGAGTACAGACACAAAAATCCTCTATAGAACAGCAGCAAACTGATTTCCACCACAACAAAATGAGGCTTGTCTCAGGAATGCAAAGATGGTTCAATATTCAAAAGTAAATCAGTGTAATCTATCTTATTAACAATCTAAAGAAGAACAAAACCCACATGATTGTGTCAAATGATGCTGGAAACGTATTTGACAAAATTCAGCACCTACTATGAAATACAAAATCCCTGACAAAGTAAGAACTCCTCAAAGTGATAGAGGATGTCAACAAAAATGTAGTGAAAGCATTTCATCATGATGAAAAATTAAATGTTTCCTCCTAAATGTCCTTGTTTGTCATTCTTATTGAAAACAGTACTAGAAGTCCTAATTTGCACAATAAGGCAAAATAAATAAAGAGTATACAACTTGGAAAGGAAGAAACTGTCCCTATGACACTCAACTGTGTATATAAGGTGCCCTGCTGCTGCTGCTGCTGCTAAGTTTCCCTAAGGACTCTAAAAAAATTGCATTTATTAGAACTAATAAATACATTTAGCAATGCTTTTCAGTTCAGTTCAGTTCAGTCGCTCAGTCGTGTCCAACTCTTTGCGACGTCATGAATCACAGTATGCCAGGCCTCCTCATCCATCACCAACTTCCAGAGTTCACCCAAACTCTACAGAATATAAAGTCAGTGTACATGTGCACACACACACATACACACACATTATACATCAATTATATATATATGTGTGCGTATATATATAATATTTCTACATATTAGAAATGAATAATTAGAAATTGAAATTTTAAAACCAGTATTATTGAAAATAGATCACCCCAGGACTTCCCTGGTGGCTCAGTGGTAATGAATCCGACTGCCAATGCAGGAGACACGGGTTCAATTCCTGCTCAGCGAGGATCCCACATTCTGCAAAGCAACTAAGCCCATGTGCCACCACTATTGAGCCTGGGCTCTAGAGCCCAGGAGCTGCAACTACTGTGCCCATGTTCTGTAACAACCGAAGCCTGCAGGCCCTAGAGTCTGTGCTCTGCAACAAGAGAAGCCACAGCAACGAGAAGCCCACGCACCACAACTAGCTGCAACTAGTGGAAAGCCCATGCAGCAATGAAGACCCAGAACAGTCAAAAAATAAATAAATCACTAAATAAATAAATTGAAGGAAAAAAAAAATAGATCACCCCAAAGTGAGATACTTAGGTATAAACCTAAGAAAACATGTACAGAATATATATGTTAAAAACTAAACAGGTTAATAAGAAAAATCAAACCATATTCATATCAATTCTCTCCAGACTGACTTATAAATTTGACATAAATCCAATCAAAATTATTTTCTTACTTATAGACAAACTTACACTAACATTTATTTGGAAAATCAAAGGAACTAGAAAAACTAAAACAATTAAATAAAATTAGAGAAACCACAGCAATTGATTTTAATGACTTACTATAAAGTTACAGTAAACAAGACAGTGTGATACTAGCAAAGAAATAAATAAAAGACTGAAATAGAATAGAGAACAAAAAAACAGACCCAGACAAATATGACCAACTGATTTCTGACAAAAGAATAAAAGCAATTCAATAAAACTGCAGTCTTTTAAATATATTGTGTTGGAACAATTGAATATTTAAATATCCATATGCAACAAACAAAAACCTCAACTTAAGCCTTACAACTTATAAAAAAAATAGAACACATTAAAAAAAAAAAAAAAAAAGCTTCAGAATGCATTATAGCCCTAAATGTAAAACATAAAACTATAAAACTTATTGAAAAAAGGGTAGGGGAAAATCTTCACAGCCCGAGGTTGGCCAAAGAATTCTTAGATATGCCACCAAAAGGACAGCAAATTAAAGATATAGCCCATAAAATGGACTTCATCAAAATGAAAACTTTTCGCTCTGCAAAAAACATCAAGAAAATAAAAATGCAAGTCACAGACTGGAAAAAAAAATTCACCACACATATGCTAGACAAAGGGCTTGTATTAAAAATATATAAGACTGTCTTATAATTTAATAATAAAGAATAAAAATTTGAAAATGATCTGCAGAAATACGTCACAAAAGAAATATAAATGACCAATGCACACATCAAAAGATGCTCAACATCATATTTTCAAGTCACAGAGTCTGCAAAGCATTTGTTTGCAAACTATATAAAGATCTCTCAAACTTACCAATAAGAAAAAACAGACAAATTTTAAAATATGTGACAGAGATGAACAGACATATGGATTGCAAATAAGTACATGAAAGGGTACTTATTGTTATTAGCATTAGGGAAATTCAAATTAAAAACCATGATGAGATACCACTACACATCTGTATGAATGGCTGAAATAAATAATAAGAGTTAAAATGTCAAGTGCTGCTGAGGATTTGGAGCAACTGCAACTACTGAAGCCCACATGCTCTAGAGCCCAAGCTCTACAGCAAGGAAGCCACGACAATGAAATAGGCCCGTGCACCACAACCAGAGAATAGTCCCCGCTTGCTAGAACTACAGAAAAATCCACACAGCAATGAAGATCCAGCACAGCCCAAAAAAGATAAATAGAATTATTTTTTAAAAGGGTTTTTTTTAAAAAGAATTAATGACATTGTACAGCAATTATCCTCCAAATTAAAAATATTTTTAAAAGAATTAATGAAAACAAACACACACACAATACAGAGAATCAACAAAGTCAAAGGTTGGTTGGTTGTAAAAACTAATAAATTCACAACAAGATTAAGAAAAAAATGGAAATATAAACAACTGATATCAGGATGGGAAAAGGATTACTACATAATTAATAATATACACAGTTAACCTCCAGAGATTATAAAGATTTTTATGTCAAAAATATTGAAGACTTAGAGGGAATGAACAAATTCCTAGAAAAAAAAATTATTTTAACTTACCAAAACTGACACAAAAAGAAACAGAGATCTGATTAGTCCTATTTAAATCTACAAAATAATCTTTTAGGTCAAGGGGCTTCACTTGTGAATTGTTAAGCTTTTCTATAATATAGAAAAAAAGAGTATATTCTCCTACTCAACTGATAAGTTGATAATAATTTGTGGTGCATCCATAAAACAAAATACTATTCAGCAATATAAAGGAACAAACTAATACATGAACAGCCTAAATATATCTCAAAAGCATTATACTAAGTGAAAGATTCCAGATACAAAAGACTGTATACTTAGTAAGATCTCGCACAGTTAAATAAGTAAATATTTAAAAGAATTTTTAAAGGCTATATACTGTACGATTCCATTTATGTGATATTGAAAAAAGGTAAAACTTTTCAGTTTGACAAGGACTAGCAGAAGTGGGGTAAGGATACTGCACACAGAGAATGAGGAAATTTTTTAAGGTGATGGAAATACTATATATTCTGATTATGATGAAAGTTACAGGACTATATAGTTTGTCAAAGCTCATAAAACTATATATCTAAGAATCTTACTGCATGTAAATCATATCTCAGTAACTATATATGACTTAAAGAAAAAACCTGATATAGAAATAAAAGTATATGAAAATTTCCAGTAACAGTATCAATGGTAAATATTTTAAGCAGACATTGCTTTGATAGTTTCAGAAGCACACATCCTGTGATAAAATATCAATATAACTCCTCTGAGCTTAAGTTAAGCCATAAAAAATTTTCAAATTAACTTTGCAGCAGCAAATTTACTGGACCTAACACTACTGATTGATAGATAAAATCTAAACATTTTCAATTAGAGTAAATAATCTAATAGCTACCTATCAGTTCAAACAACTGTATATGTATTTATATAAAAGCACTATTCTTGTCTAGACAGCTTTGAACAATGAAAACATATTTCTTCTTCTCTTATTTTTCACTTTTTTTTGTGGATTTTGGGTGGACTTAATTTCTAAGTAATCACAACAATGGAGAGGAAATGGCCAACCCACTCCAGTATTCTTAGCATGCTACAGTCCGTGGGGTAGCAAACAGTCAGACACAATTTAGTGACTGAACAACAAACAACAGTCACAATATAAGTTTTACTTCTCATTTATTCCAAATCTATCACTTTTCAAAATCGGACACCTACCAGTTTCTTTGTCTAATGTAGAATGCTCTCCTTTATCTTTCTCAAGAAAAAGCAGCTAAGACTGCAACAGAACAACCAAATTGATTTTCATGGTCTGCTTCCAGGTGACCTGTCACAGGCTGGCATATTCACAAGGGCCAAAGGCTGCTGGTTCAAAACCTCCTCTTGGAGTTCAGAAAGAATTAAAACAGCAGCACTTAGTGTTGTATTTTCCTAACTGCACTTGCTGTGTTAGTGATCATCACATACATACTAGGTTTTATAAAGTGTCTATACCCACAAGATCCAATCTCTGAGGCTCATCCCAGTCTTCTGTAGTTACACACTATCTCAGAACCTAAGGACCATATCTCGAGCACTAAATGAAAAGTATTAACCCTAAACACCATCTGCAGTCTTTATTATATAGTTCCAGTGCCTTGAAATCTAAGATAGGTTAAACATGGATGGAATGCATACAACTTACTCTGCTTCAGTGGAAATTGTACCCCATAACTACATCTATCCAAAAAGATTATTCCTATCACCTGTCTACACATATTCTATTTACTAGGATATTAAAAACATTTAAACCAACCATCCTAAAACTGACCTAGATATCCACATTAAAATATTAAAAAAAAAAATCTTCATGTAGAAATCTATTTCCCAATCTTTGCTGTTTAATCAAAGGAAGTTAAACTTCTGCTTCTCTGCTTGTGCTGACCGAGATTTAATGATATAACAGCCACACAGTATTATGGTGTATGGTGTATTCCAACCTGTTCTATTTTGAAGATTCCATTCCAGTGATCACTAGACTGAGAAGAAAGCCTATGAGAAATGGATAAACTAGATCCTTTAAAAAAAAATATTGAACAGATTGCTTCTATTCAGATTAGCATCATTCAAATCTGAGACACCCAAGGTGCTTTACAATGAAGTATAAATTAGAACTATAATGAGTAATTATAAGCAACAGCTTAGCTTTTAGGGGAACTGCCTGTTTACTTAGAAAGAAAAGACTTGGCTGGCAGTCCAAGTTTATTCCCTCTACATCCTTTTAACAATAGTGTAGAATATTTAGCTTACAAAGCCATACATAACTAACTAAAGGCAAACACCAAGGCCTTCAGTAAAAGTTCCCTATGGAATGGTATATTTAACTCTAGTAGTTTGCTCTGTAACCATGTACTAAATCAGCAGAGTAGGTGACACCAATTAAGGTCCTGAAATAGATTAGGCAAGAAGAGTCATCAATGAGGACTGGAATTTTAATCAGTATTTAAAATATAAATCCTAGAAGTGACATTCAGTTTTTTAAATGATTGATGCTAAATGATATTGATTGCAGCATGATTGATAACAAAGTACAGAAAAGGATAGAGGAAGTTTTGTGGACTTCTTTAAAAACGAGAGGCTTTGATGGAAGTCACATACGTTTATGTGTGTGCACATGCACACTTAAACCAGGCATGGAGTGGTAGGGGGAAAAGTTGGTTATTTTCCTAATAACAAAAATTCAATTCTATCATTTTTAGACACTTAAAAGCTAGATTTTATAACCCAGAAACAACTTCTAAAACCATTTATTTATACATTCTACAAATATTTCAGTACTTGTTATAATTCAAGTAAATATAAGTACAAGAAATAAGATATATATAATCTGGCAATTACAAAATTTTATAGTTACAAAGGTCTCTGTTCAGATTAGGTATAGATACTGTGGGTATTAACTGCATATCTATTTAGCACTTCATGAGAGGAAAGAAATACTTTATCAAGGATGTGGCCTCTAAAATGAGACAAAAAGATCACTGGAACGGACAACACTAAAGAAAGAGTTTTTAAGGCTGAGGGAATATTTCTTTAAAAAGACACAAAGGTAAGAAAAAAGAATGATAGTTGAAAAACTGGTAATCACAGGAATCAATACTTAACTTCATATTAATAAAAAATAAAATAACTATAATTTATTAAAACCCTAATACATAGACAGTCTCTTACACACAATGCTTCTAATATTTATAGCTTTTCAACTATTGTTACCCCAATTTTGGGCTTCCCATGTGTGCAGTGGTAAAGACTCTGCCTGCCAGTGCAGGAGTTGCAGGTTCGATCCCTGGGTTGGGACGATCTCCTGGAGAAGGGAGTGGCAACCCACTCCAATATTCTTGCCTGAGAAATCCCATGGACAGAGGAACCTGGCAGGCTACAGTCCATGGGGTCACAAAGAATTGGACACAACTGAGCTCAGCACGGCACAGTCATTTCACAGAAGAAATTTAAAAGTTAAAGAGAATAACTTGTCTTGTTAGGAAAAAATTTTTAAATGATTTGAGATGACCAAAAAAGATGACTGGGTGTTTTGTTGAGGGTGCCTTTTCAAGTTACCTCCACCTTTCTGTGTCCCATATCTGAAGTATTTTTAAATTCTACAAATTATAGATAGTTGATAACAATGCAAATTACTATGTTTCATAGATACTCAAATGATTTGTCCAGTGGAGTTAAAACTGGTTTCCCTCCCCATGTGGAAAAAGGCAGTTTTGAATCAACCAAGCAAGGTCATGTCAGGCAAGCTTATTCTCTGGATTTTCCGTTGAGCTCTTTGTAACAACTTGTGGGGTTCCCTTATTAGCTAATGAGTTAAACAACAGCTCTGGCATGGGTTTATGTATATCTTTATGAATCATGATATAAACTTAAAAAAATTCTTTAAGAGATCCAAAGAAAAATAAGTCAGAATTTGAAGATTTGTGTGGATTCTACATAGTTGCAAAGACAAAGTTCCTTCCATCACATACAACTCACTACTTATCTCCTTTTAATCTTGAATGTTAAAGATTTTTGTAATACCTCTTGTAAAGGGTCTCATCAAATTTTAATACTCCATGTGATAAAACATATTAAAAAGTACAGCTTGAGGCTACTTTCACTCTTACCAATTCTTCACATAATTATAATTTCTCAGCTTCTAATGGAATGAAAAAGGAAAATAAAAGTATCTCCTCTCATTCCAAGGCTTTTCACAGCCAAACAACCACAAAAAACAAAGACTGGGCTTACAATTCATGCCATTTAATGCTCTATCAGGCATAATTCATGTCAAATTCCATTGAGCAAACTCTAGGATAATTAAAGTGTACTAGTATGATGAATAAGAGAAAGGTGGTGACCTGGGGGAGAACTTATGAAACCAATGTCTCCTGCTCTTGTTGATTATTCTTTTTGTTATGATGGATTTCCTTTCTCGATCTCACCTTGTTGAAAAATCAGATTGTTCCTGTTGAACAAAACTTTTCAATAATACCTGGTGACAAATATTCAAACCCACATAACAGAAGTTAGATGGTAGATTTCACTGTCATATAACATACTCCTAAAAACATAATGAGCCACTGTTATTGGCATTCATTCAGTTCATAAGTAAATTGTAAAAGCTTTAAAAAGGAAGAAAAATCCAGCACACACACTTTAAAGATGTATTTGTTTATCTGCTTAACAAAACTGACAGTACGAAGCTTCTTTTGCATGTTACAATGACATGTGTTAAAGGTATATTTCCTTCGAACGATTTACCCTTCGCCACTGGTGAAAGGCAACAAGATCTCTTTACAAAGTCCCGTCTTTTTCAATAAATTTTGCATGAAAACATGTTATCCTGGCACAAAGTTGCCTGCTGTCACATCCGAAGTGTGATAAATGTTTAATGAAAACAACACCACACAGCTTGGTGTCAGACAACAGCTATCACACAGCCCTCCTTTGATCCAAACAGACACTTAAAAGGAGTTCTAAGCACACTCTGCACCACAGAACTCTATAACCTATATGCAAATGGGGTAAATTAGCATAAATGACTTCCTGCTGCATAAAGAAATAAGAGGTAAAGAAAAATATGACAGCCTCTAAGAGTATGTAACTGCTGTCAAACTCAAGTCCAGCATTCCCAAACCACTTCCAACATCTTCTGCCAAGTACTAGGTAGGAAAAAACTCATCAACAGGAATTTTATACTTGAAATTCTACAACTGAAGATAGGAACATTGCTAAGTTCAAAGCCATATCTTTATACACAGAGTATGACTACTACATGATACTAAACTTCTAAAACTAATTCTAATACTTTTTAATTATCAATATCCACATTTTATACAAGAATAAATTAAAGGTCACAGAAAATAACTTGTCTTGTAGGGGAAAAAATTGTGGAAGATTTAAAACTAGTGTTAATTCTAATTTCTGAAATTTAACTTTCCCAGAATCTAAACCCTTTAGCATACTTTTTTTTTAAGATGTACTATTCATAAAAGCTGGGCTTTCCTTATAGCTCAGCTGGTAAAGAAGAATCTGCCTGCAATGCAGGAGACCTGGGTTTGTTCCCTGGGTTGGGAAGATCTCCTGGAGAAGGGGAAGGGTAACCACTCCAGTATTCTGGCCTGGAGAATTCCATGGACTGTACAGTCCATGAGTCGCAAAGAGCTGATGTCACTGAGTGACTTTCGCTTTCATTCATAATAGCTATATGTTCAAAAGTAGCAATTCCCATGAACAAAAAGTATACGTTGTCTCTGTTGATACACTTTCTGTGTTTTTAGTATATAAAAATATACCTAAAATAATTTTAATATAAGCAATATAACTTCTAATTACATTGCACAGTCAACTCTTCAGTGGAAGATTTTACATATAGGGAACTATAGGCCATGAGCTATAAACCAAAGCCTAATTTCACTGCTATCCCTGTGACTTCTAGATATATTTTCAAAGAGACTTAAAGAAGACAATTGATTTAGTGGGAGTCACATTTAAGAAATTATATTTAAATATGTCCGTCTCACATTACCCACCAAAAAGCACTGCTGCAGTGCATTCTGTATATCCTGAGGGAAAGTCTTACCTCTCTTAAAAGTAGAAAGCTTCAGAAAGTTATACAAAGGAAAAAGTTATCAACTCAAGTGTTTGGGAAAACTATTCCAGAAGTTCTTGATGGACACATTTCTGAGAAGAGCATTTATCTACTGAAAAGCTAATGATGGAATAGTAAAAGTGAAAAGCTTTCACAGTAGTGTCTCATAAAGGAAAATACATTAGGTTCCTGATGAATCCTAAAGTTACTCAAATTATGAAAGCATTTTACTAGGCAATAAATGCTTTAAACCAAATTTTCTCAGCTGGTGATTTAAAATCATGATTGAAAATAAATTAAAATTCAACGGCAATGGCACTCCACTCTACTACCCTTGCCTGGAAAATCCCATGGATGGAAGAGCCTGGTAGGCTGCAGTCCATGGGGTCACTAAGAGTTGGACACGACTGAGCAACTTCACTTTCACTTCTCACTTTCATGCATTGGAGAAGGAAATGGTAACCTACTCCAGTGTTCTTGCCTGGAGAATCCCAGGGACGGGGGAGCCTAGTGGGCTGCCGTCTATGGGGTCGCACAGAGTCGGACACGACTGAAGCGACTTAGCAGCAGCAGTAGCAGCATTCAAAATCTACTCTTAAGGATGGCAGTATGATTTAAAATCAATAGTGGTATGTCACTGGAAGTATTGACATTTATTAACTAATTTTCAAAGAAGTCTATAAAGATGTTTTATAGTGGTTGACTATACTTTTAGGGTTTCCCTGGTGGCTCAGACAGTAAAGAATCCACCTGCGATGCAGGAGACCTGGGTTCAAGCCCTGGAATGGGACGATCCCCTGGAGGAAGGCATAGCAACCCACTCCAATATTCTTGCTTGGAGGAATCCCCACTGACAGAGGAGCCTGGCGGGCTGCAGTCCATAGAGTTGCAAAGAGTCCAACACGACTGAACAACTAAGCACATACTTTTTGGAGGTTGAATAAAATGTTTCTAGAGAAGGCTCAAATGGGATATACAATTTAAGTCAGAAGACTTAAATGGGATATACAGTGTTCAAATCATCAAACCAAGTTATAACTATAATATGCCATGGAAAGTTTCATATTTCTAATTTTTGACTCTCAATAAAAGTTTTCTTAACAAAATGGCATTGTTAGGTGTTCAATTTCAATTTAATAACTCTATTATTAATAAAATTTGTTTTCATGTTGCAAAGACATGTTCTCATAAAAGAAATATAATCATCTAATGATACAATAAATATTTGTTATAAAAATTTGGGGGGAACTAATATAAACAAATAAAATCTGCATCAATATTTTTTAAATTAAATATTCCTAGAAACCAAGTTTTATAAATACAAAACATTAAAAATTAAAGTCATGAAACTTTCTTAATAAAATCTAAGACAAGGCTTGGTTCGTGTCTTTCCTATATTAATTTTTCACTCACTATTGAAAAGAAAGGCACCTTTTAATCCCTACGAACACCTGATATCCTCCTAGTTTATATTAGTTCTCCGTTCTTCAGCAAATTAATAAAATGAATAGATCAATTTATGACGTTATAAGATAAATCCTAATAAAAACCATTAAAATGCCCCAGAAATTTCCAGAACTTGTACTCAACTAGCTGCTATTTTTAAAAGGTTTTTCAGAATTTTCCTATTATTTTTCCCAATTTATAAAATACTCCTTTACCCATTATTGTACTTACTCTCCTTGCTTTCTACTTCATAAATGTCCACTTTATGTCCTATCAATATTTGTAAATATTTGTATTTTCAAACTGGTTTGATGAAAACAAAGATTGTTATGCATAAAGAAGCAGAATCTCATGAGCTGTTATTTTCTCTTATATGAGGAAACATGTAGGGTTATTTAGTACAAGCTAAAATCCTTGTTGCTGAGTTATACAATGACAATGAGCTGATACATAAGCCCTAATTCAATCATTTGTGAATCTTTTTTCCTTTCTCTCCACCTACACGCATTCCTTAAATCAAATTTCAAAGATCCAATGAAACCATCACAAAAATACATTTATTTAAGGCCTAAAAATTTTTGTGGTTTTATTAATATAATAAAAAATAACTTCAAATAAACAGATGAAATGCTAATGTGGGAAAGTACAGAAGAAAGGCAGAAAAGGAATTAATGTTTTACTAATAACATATATCCAATTCAATCAGAGAAAAATAAGGCACAGAAGATTCTTTCAGTTTTCTTTAGCTCCTTCCTATGAAAGTTTAAGCAACAGCATATCACTTGAACTTAAACACTACAGATCATCATCAATAACTACAGGTTTTGTGCTATTAAGAGTCAGGATACTGTTGTCAGTGAATGTGAATTAGAAGCCTAACTCTGTCATTTATTACAAGTCCTATGATCACAAGTCTTCATCTGTATAAATGGGATAATAAAAGCATGTATTTCATTAGGCTATTATGAAAATGAAATGAGATACTGTATGTCTAGCAAAACTTCTGGCACTTAGAAAATATATTTAAAATGTTAGATGCTTATTATAATATCCACAGTAAGTAAAGCATTTTGTTCATAAAATTACTTCAATTTCACTGGTGTCTCAATGCCTGTAGAATTAACTCTAATATCCTTAATATGAAGTGAAAGTGAAAGCTGCACAGCTGTGTCTGACTTTTTGTGACCCCATGGACTGTAGCCTACCAGATTCCTCTCTCCATGAATTCTCCAGGGAAGAATACTGGATTGGGTAGCCTGTTCCCTTCTCCAGGGGATCTTCCCAACCCAGGGATCAAACCCAGGTCTCCCACATTGCAGGTGGATTCTTTACCATCTGAGCCACCAGGGAAGCCCAAGAATATTGGAGTCAGTAGCCTATCCCTTTCTCCAGCAGATGTTCCCAACCCAGGAATCAAACCAGGGTCTCCTGCATTGCAGGTGGATACTTTACCAGCTGAGCTACCAGGAGAGCTCCACAACATATAAGGCATTCTCATAAACATCTCTCATCATTATTACTCTTCTATAAACCAACCCCACTAGACTTCAGTTCCTCAAGTATGCCACACCCACTTTGCCTTCCTCCAAGTATCAATATTTCCACATGAAGTTCATTTTGCATACAACATTCTATGCAATCTTCTCCTTCCTTCAATGTATAAAAATTACATCTTCAAGAGCCCATCCTAACATGCTGACTAATCTAGGTTGACTAGTTTAATGTTCATGAAAATACCTTGCAACTAGAATATGTCACGACTGAGATGAAACCCAATGTGCTGAGACTGGCCTCTTGGAGAAATAAAAAGGGTCTAGGTCTACTTACCTCCAAACTGTTGGTTATATTAGCAATAAATATACTTATCGCTTAAGCTAGAGATTGACCAACTACAGCCCTTGGGCAAATCTAGCCAGCTGCCCATTTTAAAAAATTAAGTTTTGTTGGAATTTAGCTATGCCATTTATTTAGTATTATCTGTGGCTGCTTTCATGCTAAAAGGGCAGAGTTTAGCAGTTGCAACAGAGACATAAGGCCCAGGAAGCCTAAGTTATTTACTATCTAGCTCTGCAAAAAAGCTTCCTGTCTTTGGTTTAAGCTACACTTAGTTAGGTTTTGCTACTCTTAGCCAGAAGTATCCTAACCCATATGAGTTAGTTTCCTTTTGAAACATTCACCTGACTTCACTGCAATAATTTATATACTTTCCTTTCCATATGTGCTTATTTTGCCACCTGCATGAAGTCTCTCAGTAGGATTGGGCAGCCATTATGTATGGATTATTTAACATACACATGACAAATAGAAGGCATTCAAATATTGTTGACAGAACAAGTGAACAAATGAATGAGTCAGTGTATCTGATCAATAACCAATAAATATTTATTAACAACTATGTACATTAGGTATTCTGAGACAAAAGACCATACAACAGCATGCTCTGCCCTAAATGGCTTAAAAATCAGGTTTACAGACTTCCCTGGTGGTCCAGTGGCTCAGACTCTGCATTTCTAATGCAGGGGGCGTGAGTTCTATCCCTACTCAAGGAACTCAGATCCCACACATAGCACACTGCAGCCAAAACACTAATAAAATAACATAAAATTGTCTATTTAAAAGAGAAAGAAAAATCACATTTAAGAAATAAACATGAAAGCTGTAGAAAACAAATATGTAAGTTATTTCTGAAGCAAAACAGGGGGCATTGTCATATGTAAGTACTACCATGCTAAATATATATATCAATGATAGCCCCACTAAATCCTGATTTTAGATCATACCAAAGGGTATGAATTTGTGTGTACTTAGCACTAACTAGAAGGAAGGGCACACTGACATAATACCACCCTGTCCTATGGGTCACTAAAACCATGAAGGTGACTGAATCAGGCTATTCACTGCTTTCTGGCATCCATACTCAAGGCCCTTCAACTGACACCTCATGTTTTGACCCTGTTCATTACCTTTGTTGAGATTTAAGAAATAATAACAAATACGATATTATTATCTTATAAACCTGTTATCTAAAAATGAGTTCCTTGAACACAACAAGCTCTGAGTGATCAAAGAATCTAATCTGTACAGCTGGCCCAGACCTTCAAGATTACTGTCACCATATGAGACCCTTTCCTGAAACTATCCAACCTCCTTATTTATTCATGCTCTTGTTTCTCTTACCTTTAAAATGCCCCATATAATACTTTATATAATATCAACTTTATTCTAAAAATGTAAAACTTGGTGAAATAGAAAGCAAAGATTTAATGACCAGTAAAAATCATAGTCATATCACATAACCATAGTCACATAATAGATAAAGCATAAACCAAAATGAGGAGGGGAAAAAAGGAGCAAGGGGCAAGGCATTTCTTTGACTGACATAATTTATTTGTCTTCTTAATCCATATTTCCAGTCTTAGAAACTTACTCTACATGCTCTCTTCTAATCTATCATTCTCTGACTTTTACCCCTTATCAATATATTTCCCCCATACCCTCTCTGATCCTCATTTCATTCTAACTCTGGCTAAGTTAGCCTCCCTATCTTTAAAGCCAGATATTCAACCCTGCTGCTGCTGCTGCTAAGTCGCTTCAGTCGTGTCTGACTCTGTGCGACCCCATAGATGGCAGCCCACCAGGTTGCCCCGTCCCTGGGATTCTCCAGGCAAGAACACTGGAGTGGGTTGCCATTTCCTTCTCCAATGCATGAAAGTGAAAAGCGAAAGTGAAGTTGCTCAGTTGTGTCCGACTCTTAGCGACCCCATGGACTGCAGCCTCCTAGGCTCCTCTGTCCATGGGATTTTCTAGGCAAGAGTACTGGAGTGGGCTGCCATTGCCTTCTCCACCCAACCTTATCTCCTCTAATATTCAACAATCCTTAAAACTAGAAGAGACAGAACTCAGGATTTTATAGGGCAGTGACTGCTCAATATGCATTAATGGCTGCAGGGTAATCAGGGAAAAGAAAGTCACATAATAATGTAACACATTCCCAAAATCCACTACAAATGGATCATTTCAAAGAATACATAAAAGCCAATAATCCAGGCAGTTTTATATAGTATCACTGTAAATCTGGATAAAAATAAGTATACAGACAACTGTGAAAAAGAAAGGGATGGGAAGAGTTCCATATCCTTCAATAAACTTAATTCTTTACAGAATCGAGATCTCAAGGAACCATATCGAAGATCTTGGCAAGCTCTTCAATTTAACACTGAAAAGTGACATCCTAAAAGACAAAATACTTGAACTGAAGTATTAAAGTGAATATATATAGGGTGTTGAAAGAATGACAAAAGAGGACAAATTCTAAGATGCTCTACTTCACAGAATAAAAGCCCCCAATGTCATTTTGGAAAAACAAAGAAGAAGCTGTAATTTAAGCTAATAAAGATTTCATTTCATTTTAACATCTTCTCATTTTTTTTTTAATTTTTATTTTTTAGTTTGTTTTGCTTTACAATACTGTACTCATTTTGCCATACATTGAGTGGACTTCAACATCCAAACATCCAAACGAAATTAGAACAACTGTTTTAATGAAAACAATTCCAGAAAAAATAAATCCTGGGTCTCATATGCACATACACTCGCCTAATACACACATATATATTTATATTAATGAGGTCCTCATTCTACATTGAAAGAAATCTTAGCCAATAGTAAATCATGTAGTTCCCTCCCCTATCTTTTTTCTTTTTCCCTAAGAGTTTTACAATAAGCCAATATACATCTTCAATCATAAATAATCTTCAAATTTTAAGTATCACATTCATGATGAGGAAAATGGAACTTCCCTAACACATTATGTAAATTTTCCTTTACTGACATAATAAGTTCTGACAGCACAATTTATTTCTAAGATTTATTTTATAAATATTAAATGAAAAAAAGAATAGAAAGGAAGTACAGTAAAAATTTGAGATAAGTATTTTGACTTATCTTTTCTTCTTTTTCCATTATATTCTCCCTTTTTTTCCATCTAAGACACACATCAGAAGATGAAAATACATTTGACTGCTGCTATGGAATCACTGAGTCACCACTGCTTAGATTCGCTTCAACTTACCCACGTTTGATGTTGTGTAATTCCTTGTCCTTGCCTTTATCTTTTTCCTTTTCTCTTTTCTCCTTATCTCTGCCTTTACGTCGTTCTCTATCCCGAGACCGACTACGTGTTCTTCTGTGACTTGACCTTTCACTGCTTCGACTATGGGAACGTGGCCGAGGTCTTGATCGGGACCTAAGGTAAGTAGATTTCATTAAATACATTGCGAATATAATTTGTATTATGAAATAAATTTTTTTTAACTGTTTGAAAGAAAAGGATCTAGTTTTAACTAAGGATTCAGTTAACTTTGTGATGTGAGCACCTAAAGATGATTCTTTATGAATAAGTATATGTGAGGGAAACATAGGTGCCAACTTTACAAAAATATAAGGTTTAGTCAAAGAGTGTTTGTTCAGGTGTTCACGGGTCCCTGGTGGCATAACAGATACAAATCCGCCTGCCAAGATAGGGGTATGTGTTTGACCCCCGGTCCAGGAAGATCCCACAAGCCTTAAAGCAACTAAGACTGTGCACTACAACTACTGAGCCTGCACTTTACAGTCCATGAGCCACAACTACTGAGCCTGCCCACCTAGAGCCCATGTTCTGCAACAAAAGAAGTCACTGCAATGAGAAGTCTGTGTACCACAACTAGATAGCAGCCTCAGCTCTCTGCAACTAAAGAAAAGCCCACACACAACAATGAAGACCCAGTTCGGCCAGTAAATAAATAAACAAACAGAAAAAAACCAAAAGTGCACCAGCCTTGTAGTACTACAACCAGCTTTTTTAAAAAGTGTTTGTTCAGTCAAAAAAGTCTTAAAGTTCAAATCGTCTTCAACGCTGAAATCTCTTCAAGATAAAATAACAAATCTAAGTGGATCCAGTCTAATCCCCAAGAATTAGGATCTTCCCCATCCCTACAAACTCTGCTTCTATTAATATATTGA
This sequence comes from Neotragus moschatus, assembly GCA_006410615.1. NCBI lineage: Eukaryota > Metazoa > Chordata > Mammalia > Artiodactyla > Bovidae > Neotragus > Neotragus moschatus. The sequence goes on from SJYA01000117.1 coordinate 518,784, forward strand.
TTCAACATAATTTCCTGTATTAGTTACATTAAAACTATCCTTCTATATAAACCAGCTGTTCTTTGCATTAAATGAAGGACAATATTAGGTCGGATATATTATATGCCTTTAAAAAGTAAATATTTTTAAATCCTGCCCTAAAGTACTGACAAAAAAGTCTCTAACAGATTGAGGACTCTACGGACACTATAAAAAACTGTCTAAAATCACTGAATAGTGACTGAAAGAAGGCACTGACCTATAAAAGGGAAAAAATCTTACTATTTAAACATGTTTCTGATTTATTTAACGTAATTTCAATTAGGTTATGGACCAAAAATAATGAGCAATGACAACACTTGGAAAAAAGAAAACAACAATAAAAAAGATTGTTATTTTATGAGTTTCTTTTCTAAGGACAAGCCTAAATCTGTGCCATGCAGGACAGCTAAAACTCCAACAGAGAACTTTAAAATTTATGGTCTAAAAAACTAGAACAAAGGCTCAAGAAAATCATCACCAATTGAAAATTAAAGAGGAATCTTGGAAAAAGAGTCAGGAGAGAGCCAAAAATTGTAGCTGTAAATGCTATTCAGACCTCTGGCTGAACCTTAGATCATTCAGGAGGGGCAGACTCCAGACAGCTAAGGAAGAAAGAACTGAACTAAATTTTTAACTGCCCCTAGAGAGACTAAATCATCTAATACATATTAATGAATTCATTTAATTTTCTGCTTTTAAAAAAGGTAAACAAAAAAGGTTATATTCTTCAGAGGAATATAATAGAGTCTATAATATTCAAAACATGACATTTATCATGTCCATGATAAAATTCAAAATTACTAGATATACAATGAACATGAGAAATATATCAAAAGATACCAACTGTGAGATGAGCCAGATATTGAACTAGCAGGCAAGGATTTTAAAGTGGTAGGTATAACTATGTTTGTCCTGAATATAAAGCTAAAAAAATTTTAGAAGAAAAACAAAAAAAATAAAAAAATTCTATAACTGAAACAATACAATATATGAAATTAACATTATACTAAAAGAGACCAGAAACAAACTGGTAACAACAGAGGGGGAAAAAAGCTCTGTGTATGTACTTGAAAATAAATTGAAATTATCCAATTTGAAGAACTAAGAGGAAAAAAAGATTGTTAAATGAAAAGAAAAACAGATCTTCTATAATCTCTGTGACAATATTCAAATGTCTAACATGTTTATTTAAACTCAGAAGTAGAGAAGTAGAGAAAATAATGAGATAGAAATCAATGTTTTTTTTAAAGTGGTAGCCAAAATTTCCCTAGATTCAGTGAATAAAAAATTTACAGGGACTTCCCTGGTGGTTCAGTGGTTGAGAATCCACCCTTGTAATGCAGAGGGTGTGGGTTCAATCCCTGATTAGAGAACTGAGATCCCACATGCCTTGGAGCAACTGAGTCCTTGTACCACAACTAAAGAGCCCATGTGCCACAGTGAAAGATTCTTTGTGATGCAGCGAAGATCCTGCCTGCCACAACTAAGATGGAGCCAAATAAATAAATATTTTTTTAACTTACAGTCAAGAAGTTTAATGAACTCCAGAATAAATGTGAAGACCATGACTAGTAATACCATAGTAAAGCTCATGAAAACTAAAGATAAAGCAAAATCTTGAAAACAGTCAGAGAAAAATTGACACATTACATACAAGAGAACAATAACATGAATTATCACCGGCTTCTCACAGAAACAATTAAGATCAGAAGACAGTGGAACAAAATTCTTAACATGGCGAAAGGGGTTGGGAGAACCAAATTGGAATTTTATACCCAGCAAAAATATCCCTCAAAAAATAAAAGTAAATCAAAGGCATTTTTGAGATAAAGGAAAAGTTAATCATAATCATCAACAGTTAATAATGTACATTACAGTCTGTATTCAAGTGATTTCTTCAGGCTAAACAGAATGATAAATGGTGGAAACTTGGGCCTTTAGAAAGGCCACTAGAAATGGTAAATCTCAGGGTAAATCTAAAAAAGTACTTCCCTAATTTAGTTAAACTACATATGTATTTAAAGTAAAAATTACAGTGTTTTACTATAGGGTTTATAATTAAAGTAGATATAATGCATGTAATCTCTAAAGACTAAATAATGGGGCAGGTAAATGAACATATACAGTTAGAAAGTTTTTACATTTCACATGAACAGTGAAATATTAACTCTAAGTACACTGAAATGGTAAGGGTAAATATGTAATCCTTACACTGACCACTTACAGGAGAAAAAAAAAAAAAAAGGAGGAGGAAGAGGAACAAAATACAAAGAAGTAAAGCTAAAAACCCAAACGATGAACCAAAAGAGATTTCTTTAAAAATATTCATTAACCCAAAAGGAGGCTGAAAAGGCTCACATGTCTTTCCATAAGACTTTCAAGATTAAGCAATTCCTGGCCAAGAAACAAAAGCAGAGTTGTTCCATTCTCCAAAAGATTCGGATGAAAACAAGTAATAAATCAAGTATAACTCCAAGATGAGACACTGGAGAAGAATCAAGCTGGGTCTATATGAAATCACACAAGAGATGGCACAAAGTCACTTACATCCTACCATATCACTCAGAAAGTGTCACTACTATCTGGACAGTCAGATGAGTCTTATTGGGAAAATGACTTTTCTCTTTGTTTCTATAGTTTTGCACTACCAGGTTGGTTTGGTAATAAACACATGAGATCTCTTGCTTGAGAGGGGAAAAAAAGCCAGTTTGTCCAAATAAATTAAAAAGCAACAGACAACTGTAAACTATCTACAAGATAATGCACTTTTTCCACTAAATTTTTTTTTATTTTATATTAGAGAATAATTAACAGTGTTGTGTTAGTTTCAGGTGTACAGCAAAGTGATTCAGTTATATATATACATGTATTTTTTTTTCAAACGTTTTTCCCATTTAGGTTATCACAGAGTATTGTGCCAAGTTCCCTGTGCTATACAGTAAGTCCTTGATGATTAAGATATGCACTAAATATAGATAAATTATGTAAACACAGAACAGCTGGAATGAATATATTAATATCAAATAAACTATCACCCTGCTGCTGCTGCTATCACCCTAGACACTAAGAAACTAACATATCACCCCAATTAAAAAATGGATACTTCGTGATGATCAAACGGTCGATTCGTAAGTATAAATCATACAAAATATGTTTATCTGACCACAGCAGAATTAAGTCAGAATTCAGTAACAACGTCTAGGGAAAAAATAAAAAACGTAGAAACGAAATAATACACTTATAAATAAATCATGGGTCAAGTAAGAAATCACACAAAAAAAATATTTTGAACTGAAAGACAAGAAAAATATAGCATTTTAGAATCTGTGCGGTGAAACTAAAGCAAGGTTTAGAGGGAAATTTATAGCTTTAAATGTTTACATCAGAAAAGAAGAAAAATCTAAAATCAATTACCTAGAGTTCCTCTTAAGAAGCTAGACTAAGAAGAAAAAAGTAAACTCAAAGTGGGTAGAAAAAGGAAACATTAAAAAGCAAAAATCAATGGAACAGAAAGCAATACAGAAAATTAATAAAGCCAAACTCTGTTTTCCCAAGAATATCAACAGATTTGGTAAATCCCTAGCTACCCTAATCAAACAAACAAGAAACAAGAAAATACAAAACATCAAAGAGATTTTATGAAAAGATTGTGGATAAGGAGATCACATGAACTAGTCTTGGGTACTTAGGACATATATAGGGCTTGAAGAAAACTATATGAGTTTCACTTGTAGTAAGTTCTGTTCTTTTTCATCCCTAACTGGTTCATTCAGTGAGTAAAGCACAATACTGCATCAGGAGATCACAAACTTTTTTTTAAAAGTGATTTTGAGAAGTGACAATATTTATTGCCAGCAGTAAAGAATCCATCTGCCAGTGCAAGATATGCAGGTTCAATCCCTGGGTTGGGAAGATCTTCTGAAGAAGGAAATGGCACTCCTCTCCAGTATTCCAGCCTAGGAAATCTCACACAGAGAGAAGCCTGGAGGGCTACAGTCTGTGGGGTTCCCAAAGAGTCAGACCCAACTTAGCAACTAAACAAACAACAAAACAAAACAATATTTATTGCTAGGAATGTCAATAAGGGTTTATTATCCTAATTTACAAAAGGTAAATTTGCATGATTTTCTCTTTGACTACTTCCTCTCTTAATTTTGACACACTCATCTTCCACATAAAATTTTAATTTAGCAACAATTTAACTCCAATACTTTGGCCACCTGATGCAAAGAACTGACTCATTTGAAAAGACCTTGATGCTGGGAATGATCAAAGCCAGGAGGAGAAAAGGTGAACAGAGAATGAGATGGTTGGATGGCATCACCGACCAGATGGACATGAGTTTGAGTAAGCTCCAGGGAGTTGGTGATGGACAAGGAGGCTTGGTGTGCTGTAGTCCATGGTGTCACAAAGAGTCAGGCATGACTGAGCAACTGAACTAAATTGAACTGCCCTACAGACACTTACGTATTCATTTCTAGTTAAATATTTTATTACATGTGAATATATAAAAATTTTAACAGATAAATCTAAAATCTTTGAATAATAAAAAAGGGGGAGACCTTTTTTGTGATAACCATGGCTACTACATATATAGTATACATGTGCGCACACACACACACACACAGAGTATATTATCTTAATTTGGTTTTACATTATAATTCTGGCAATTAGTTTTCACTGAACTAGTGAAATATAGAATAGCAAAAGAGAAATGAGTTAAACATTAGCTTAACTCTTAACAACAAATCCCTAAGAGCTTTTCTTTTTTTAAATAAAACTTTTAAATTCATTTCTAAATGAGAGTCCCCTTGGACTGCAAGGAAAGCCCAGTTCCCTTGGACTTCGAGGAGATTAAACAGCCAATCCTAAAGGAAATAAACCTAGAATATTCATTGGAAGGACTGATGCTGAAGCTGAAGATCCAATTCTTTGGCCACCTGATGCAAAGTGCCAACTCACTGGAAAGATCCTGGTGCTGGGAAAGATAAAAGGCAAGTGGAGAAGGGGATGACAGAGGATGAGATGGTTGGATGGCATTACCAACTCAATGGACATGAGCAAAGTCTGGGAGATGGTGAAGGACAGGGAAGTCTGGCATGGTGCAGTCATGGAGTCGCAAAAAGTTGGATATGACTGAGCAACTAACAACAAAAACAACTAAGAAAGATACACTATTGGACAAAATGTAGACTCATTTGTGGACCATAGATAAGGTAGATAGTGGCGAAATAATGTATTTATGGTACCTTAAAAACTAAATGCATATGCTCTTAATATATCCAAAGCCAAAGAAGTATTAAGTCTAAACAAAATAAATTCCCATATAACGCTGTCCTCAAACAAGTTACTTCCTCTCTGGACATCTGTTTCCTTACCTATAAAATGTTGAAAATATCTACCATTCAGGATTATTAAAGGATTAAATAGTAGTACCTGCTGAATCGTGAGACAACAGACAGGTGATTTGGGAGTAGGCAGGCACTGAGAAAACAGTAACTGTGGGATGTGCTAATCCAAATGAATGAGTAAAATCTGAGTCAGAATATACGAAATATTTCCCTCAAACCACAGCTAATCCAGTACAGAGAAGTGTTATGCTTCTGACAGACTTTTAAAATGTTAAGTCTGACTAAGGATTACAGTTTCAATATATTTCTCTTATATAGGAAGGCAAATAATAATAATCTTGATTATAGATTATTGTCTTCTCCACAGGAAACCTTAGCAACCAAATACATGATATTTGCCAGTTTTCTATAACAGGAAAATTGTATTAGCCATCATTCAAGCTTTTGGAAAATAAAGATACTTTTTAGAGTCCAGGAAGGCATTATAACATAAGGACAAAAGGCCTAAACTAGCCCTGTCCCAGAGAAACCAGAAAGTACGATAATTCAATCACCATCACAGCAAAAATAAACACCACAACTAGAAGCCTTCTATCAATTACACTATCTGCCTCATTCTTCCCACTGCAACTACTTTCCTAATCTCTACTCCTTCCAACCTGCCTAATATCTGAATTAAACTCAATTATCTCCAAATTCATCTTATAATTTTCCCTAACACAAAGACTCGACTGTAGAAAACATATGCCTACCATTTTCCAAAAATATTTTATTCGTTATATCTTCATACAAGCAACATATGCCATTCTGAAATATTTTTTTATAAATGTTGCTGACATGGCTCAATGACCTATGATAGCAATAGCACGTGCATAGTTTAAGTCACTCATAATGGCAAATTAAAAGAAAACAGTAAGTTATATCATGGTATACAACATAAGCTACTAGCTTCCCCCCCCAATGTTTTAATATTCATTATTTTAATTATCATATTGTAGGCCTCTTAACTTTGCTTATAGACTACAAGAAGCAAAACATAACTCTGGAGAGAATAAACAGAAAAAAGATAGCAAATTCAAAACACAGTTTTTACAACAATATTATTAAAGGCTGTTAAAAAGGACCATAAAATCAAATACATATTTTAAATGAATTAAGCTGCTGACTTCTTTGCAGTCATAAGAATTACACAATTTTGAATAAAATACACATCCTAGACTATTAACAACCCTGTTTACTTTATTAAGTAAATTTAATTACATATTTGAAGGATCTCCCTCAAGAATAAACACTAAAGTTTTCCTACTTGACCACAGAAACAAAAAAGTCAAAGAAACTATACTACAATTTCCAATGTTATTTTACCCTCATTCCTTAAATAAATACCTTTCTGACAAATCACTCTAGAAGTCTCTAGAGTACCAAAGCCAATATGGAGATATATTATAACCATAGAAACATTTGATAAAAAATGTGGCACTCTAGAACACACAATATATGAGTAATAAATGGACAGTAAGATGTCTATTATACCAGATAAATGCTTTCAATATCTACACAATAGGAAGAATCACCATAACATCCCTATATAAAATGAATTACTGTCCTCAAAAACCAATTTGTCAAGTTTCTTAATTGGCTAATAAATTCTAAACACATGTAATCAAAATAAATATCCTAATATTTTATCTTTCAAAAAAATAACGACAATACTTCAAATAGTCTCAAGTAGAATACTATAAAATAGGCTATATTTACCATAAAATAGAACAACTATAATTAAAATTATATTTATAATTTTTACATTGATTAAACTAACATGGATTCCATGTCAAGATGACATTTTGAACTCAGATATCTACTTTCACCTCCAAAACAACTAAAATCATACCAAACAGGAATTGGAAAAAAAAAAAAAAAAGACACATGCTCAGGGAAAGAGGTACACTTTTGAAAAGGGAAGTGTCCACTTGTGGCTTGGTGGTAAAGAGAAGCAGGAAAGCAAGGTGCTGAAGCTCAGGGCTCTATAAAAACAAGATGACATCAAAGGATCTGAAAACAGACCTAGCTTTCCCCATAAAGTTTCCCATTTATTAAAGAAATTCCACCTCACTGTATTAATGATAGCATACTGCCATTCAAGAAATCTTATGTCACACAAAACCTTCAGCCCATCAATTAAATTGTCTGTTACTGCCAATCCAGGAAAATTCTGTACATTATCATGAACAACAACAAAAAAGAATCTAGGGAAATCCCTAGAGGTCCAATGGTTAAGACTCTGAGCTCTCACTGGCAAGGGCTTCAGTTCAATCCCTGAATCTAACATCCATACAAAGCAACTAGAAGAAAACAAGCAAAGTTAGACCTGAAGCTTTTAACTGATAACAAACATACATCACAAAAAAACAGAGCAGAAGCGACTATAAAATTCAAATATGAATTTTGGTTGTTGTTCAGTTGCTAAGTTGTCTGACAACTCTTTGTGACTCCATGGACTACAACACACCAGGTTCATCTGTCCTCCACTATCTCCCAGAGTTTGCTCAAATTCATGTCCATTGAGTCAGTGATGCTAACTAATCATCTTACCCTTCTTCTTTAGACTTCAATTTTCTCCAGCATCAGGGTCTTTTTCAATGAGTCAGCTATTTGCATCAGGTGGTCAAAGTATTGGTGCTTCAGCATCAGTCTTTCCAATGAATATTCAGGGTTGATCTCCTCTACGATTAACTAGTTTGATTTCCTTCCAGTCTAAAGGACTCTCAAGAGTTGTCTCTAGCATCACAATTTGAAAGCATCAGTTCCTCAACACGTAGCCTTTTTTATGGTCCAAACCTCACATTCATACATGACTACTGGAAAAACCAGAGCTTTGACTACACGGACCTTTATCACAAAAGTGATGATTTTTCTTTTTAGTATGCTGTCCAGGTTTGTCACAGCTTTCCTTCCAAAGAACAAACATCCTTCAATTTCATCACTGCAATCACCATCTGCAGTGATTTAGGAAGACTGTTTGGTGGTGTCCATGTGTAGAGTCATCTCTTATACTGTTGGAAAAAGGTGTTTGCTATTACCAGTGTGTCTCTTGGCAAAAGTCTGTTACCTGTTCCCTGCTTTGTTTTGTATTCCAAGGCCAAACTTGCCTATTATTCTGGGTATCTCTTGACTTCCTACTTTTGCATTCTAATCCCCTATGATGAAAAGGACTTTGTTTTTTGTTTTTTGCTGTTAGTTCTAGGTCTTATAGGTCTTCATAGAACCAGTCAACTTCAGCTTCTTTGGCATTACTGGTTGGGGCACAGACTTAGATTACTGTGACATTGAATGGTTTGCCTTGGAAATGAACCGAGATCATTCTGTCACTTTCGAGGCTGCACCCAAGTACTGCATTTCAGACTCTTTGCTGACTATGAGGGTTACTTCATTTCTTCTAAGAGATCCTTGCCCACAGTAGTAGATATAATGGTCATCTGAATTAAATTTGCCCATTCCCGTCCATTCTAGTTCTTGATTCCCAAGATGTCAGCGTTTAATCTTGCCATCTCCTGCTTGACCATGTCCAATTTACCTTATTCATGGGCCTAACATTATTCCAAGTTCCTATGTAATATTGTTCTTCACAGCACTGGACTTACCTTCACCACCAGACACATCCACAACTGAGTGTCATTTCTGCTTTGACCCAGCTGTTTCTTCTTTCTGGAGCTATTAGTAATTGCCCTCTGTTCTTCTCTAGTAATGTATATTGGACACCTTGCAATCTTGGGGAGCTCATCTTCCAGTATCATATTTTTTGCCTTTTCATACTGTTCATGTGGTTGTCACAGCAAGAATATTAGACTGGGTTACCATTTCCTCCTCCAGTGGACCACATTTTGCCAAAACTCTTAACTGTGACTTGTCGGTCTTGGGTGGCCCTACATGGCATGGCTCATAGCTTATGATGGGTCATAAAGCTAATCTCAACACATTTCAAAGTTGAAAAGTATTCAGTCTTTAGTCCCTAACAATAGTGAAGAAAAAAGAAACAAAAGACAACTAGAAAAGCCTCTAAATGTTTGGAAATAAAGTAATATATTTCTATATAACACACAAGAAAGGTGAAGTCACAGTTTTATCCAAACTAAATGAAAACTAAAACATGGTACATCTAAAATGTGTAGGCTACAGCTAAAGTATAAAAAAGAGGATTTGTAGCATTGGATATGTATATTAGAAGAGAATAAAGCTAAAACAAACGATCTAAGCTTCCATCTCAAAAAATTAAAAAAAGAATGGAAAAGTATACTCAAAGAAGGTAAAATGAACCAAGGGATAAGGGGAAGGAGGAATAAATTGGGAGACTGGGATGATATATATATTACTATGTATAAAATGTAACTAATAAGGACTTAGTGTAGCACAGGGAACTCTACTCAATACCCTATAATGACTTACGTGGGAAAAGAATCTAAAAGAGTGTGTACTTAGCCGCTCAGTCATGTCCAACTCTTTGTGACCCTATTGACTATAATCGATGGGATTCTCCAGGCAAGAATACTAGAGTGGGTAGCCATTCCCTTCTCCAGGGAATCTTCCCAACATAGGAATCAAACCTGGGTCTCCTGTATTGCAGGCAGATTATGTATATATGTATTTATGTATAAAACAGATTCACTTTGGTGTACACCTGAAACTAGCACAACACTGTAAATCAACTATACTCCAATAAAAAAAGTTTTTTAAAGATGGTAAAAGGAAAGAAACTTGCAAAGCAAAGTATGAATTAACCAGAATATCAAGAAGGACAAAGTTGATTTTTTGAGAAGATTAATAAAGCTGATAAATCCTTGGTGGAAATGACAAAGAAAAATAAATCACAAATAAAATAATCATTTCTGTAGTTAAATGGCCTTTGCCCATAAGCATTAAAAGCTATGGAAATAGCCCTTCCACTATAAACAAGTAGAAAAGCAGACAAAATGTGTATAACAACTGTGTCAGACATTGGACAAATGGCAGCATACAAGTGTGACTCCCTAAGAAAAGGCAAACAAAAAATGCAAACTCTGGGATTGCCCTGGCTTACTGCCATGAGGAAGTTTCCAATCACCAGAGCATAGAGAGAAAGATTCATAGACTTTCTAAGCTAGGGAGACAGAGACAAACCTTCAAAGAGGCCAAGGTACTAAGTTTTCTAAGGCATTATACCAAAGAGAAGAAGCTGGACAGAAAACGGGATTCTCTGGAAATCTGCCGAGGCTCTTTAGTTCTTTGACAAGTTCCAATCTACAATACGTAAGATTAAATGCCAAGAGACCATGAAAAAATATACTAGACAGCAATACAAATTCAGAATATCATATGGGAGAGAAATAGTGTTCTACCAGTCAGACTTGAGACACTTTGTACACAAGGTACTGTATGGAGTCAGGTATTAATTTTGGAGCTAAATTAGCCATAGAATAAAGGTACTTAGGATCCATCCTAATAGAGCTAAAAAGCAAGCCTTGATATTGTCAAAATACTACCTGGTGAAGTTAGATCATCACTACATGAGGGCTTGCTATATTATTGTCTGTTTTAATGAATGCTTAAAATTTTCCACTCAAAGGCTAAAAAAGTATTTGAAACATCATGCCTTATTTATGGTACAACTCTCACATCCATACATAACTACTGAAAAAACCATAGACTTGACTTGATGGACCTTTATTGGCAAAGTAATGTCTCTGCTTTCTAATATGCTAAGTTGGTCATAACTTTTCTTCCAAGGAGCAAGCGTCTTAATTTCATGGCTGCAGTCACCATCTGCAGTGACTTTGGAGCCCCCCAAAATAAAGTCTGTCACTGTTACCCCATCTATTTGCCATAAAAGGATGGGACCAGATGCCATGTCTTAGTTTTCTGAATGTTGAGTTTTAAGCCAAGTTTTTCACTCTCCCCTTTCACTTTCATCAAGAGGCTCTTCAGTTCCTCTTCCCTTTCTGCCATAACGGTCCTGTCACCTGCATATCTGAGGTTATTGATTCTCAGCAACCTTGATTCCAGCTTGCCTTTTATCCAGCCTGACATTTTGCATGAGGTACTCCACACATAAATTGAATAAGCAAGGGGATAATACACAGCCTTAACGTACTCCTTTCCCAATTTGGAGCCAGTCTGTTGTTCCATGTCCGGTTCTAACTGTCACTTCTTGACCTGCATATAGGTTTCTCAAGAGACAGGTAAGGTAGTCTGGTATTCTCATCTCTTTAAGAATTTTCCAGTTTGTTGTGATCCACACAGTCAAAGGCCTTAGTATTGTCAATGAAACAGCAGTAGATGATTTCCTGGAATTCTCTTGGCTTTTTCTGTGATCCAACAGATATTGGCAATTTGATCTCTGGTTCCTCTGCCTTTTCTAAATATAGCTTGAACATCTGGAAGTTCTTGGTTCATGTACTGTTGAAGCCTAGCTTGGATAATTCTGAGCATTACTTTGCTAGCATGTGAAATGAATGCAATTGTGCAGTAGTTTGAATATTCTTTGGCTCTGCCTTTCTTCGGAACTGGAATGAAAACTGACCATTTCCAGTTATACCAAAAGACTATTTTTAAATATACCCAATGACAAAAATGCTACTTTGTTAGAAAATACACACATTCTGAATTTCAACTAAGATAATTAAGTGTACTAATATTCTTCAGCTTTGGTCACTAACTGAGCCTACATCTACCTCACAGATATTTATATGGATCAGTACTGTTGCCAAATCAAGGTTAAAAGTCCTCACTAAGCACAGAGGATAAAGCCTCTAGTTGTTGTAGACAAAGTATTTGTAAACAGGGATTATTTGTGTATCCCTGTAATTCCCTATTCATAGTGCCCTAACTATTGTAACTATATAAAACACATTACCATAGTAGAAAATTCTGGAAGAGATGGGAATACCAGACCGTTGTCACCTGATCTGCCTCTTGAGAAACCTGTATGCACGTCAGGAGGCAACAGTTAGAACTGGACATGGAACAACAGACTGCTTCCAAATAGGAAAAGGCAACTGAACTGAACTGAAGTGCCCTAACTGAAGAAGAATCCATCTTATCAAAGTTTCAGATACATTTCAGTTCAGTTCAGTTCAGTCACTCAGTCGTGTCCTACTCTTTGCGAGCCCATGAACTGCAGCATGCCAGGCCTCCCTGTCTATCTCCAACTCCCAGAGTTCACTCAAACTCATGTCTATCGAGTTGGTGACGCCTCAAACTCCTGTCCATCGAGTCGGTGACGTCTCAAACTCGTGTCCATGGAGTCGGTGACACCATTCAGCCATCTCATCCTCTGTTGTCCCATTCTCTTCCTGCCCCCAATCCCTCCCAGCATCAGAGTCTTTTCAAATGAGTCAACTCTTCACGTGAGGTGGCCAAAGTATTGGAGTTTCAGCTTTAGCATCAGTCCTTCCAAAGAACACCCAGGACTGATCTCCTTTAGAATGGACTGGTTGGATCTCCTTGTGGTCCAAGGGACTCTCAAGAGTCTTCTCCAACACCACAGTTCAAAAACATCAATTCTTTGGTGCTCAGCTTTCTTCACAGTACAACTCTCATGTATATCTCATGTATGGATATACATGACCACTGGAAAAACCAAGCCTTGAATAGATGGATCTTTGTTGGCAAAGTAATGTCTCTGCTTTTGAATATGCTATCTAGGTTGGTCATAACTTTCCTTCCAAGGAGTCTTTTAGATACATTTACTTGGACCTAAAACTTATACTTACTTTCACTTTTTTCCCCTTCTATTTGCCATAAAGTGATGTGGGTACCCACTTAAGTATTCTTGCCTGGAGAATCCCATGGACAGAGGAGCTTTGTGGGCTACAGTCCATAGTGTTGCAAAGAGTCAGACACAACTGAAGCGACTTAGCACAGCACAGCATGGCACAGATAGGACCAAATGCCAGGATTTTAATTTTTTAATATTGAGTTTCAACCCTGAATACTCATTGGAATGAGTGATACTGACGCTGAGGCTCCAATACTTTGGCCGCCTGATATGAAGAGCCCACTCACTGGAAAAGATCCTGATGCTGGGAAAGACTGAATCCTCTAAAATATGAATAATACACTTGTTCAGTATATCTCTTACATAGCAGTATTACAGGGCATGACATTTGATCCTATTGTTAGTAAGAATCTTCTACACGCTAAGAAGTATGCCAACTGTATTTATCTATTTTATCTCTTTTATTTTCCAGAGTATTTAAACATAGAGTTGTTACTTTCACCTCCTTTTGGCATCTGAGGGAACTTTTTTTTGGCGGGGGAAGAGACAGCTTGGGTTTTTTTTCTTTGGTTTTGGTTTGAGTTTTGCTTTGAGAATACTGAACTCTGAAAAGTTAAGAGGTCAGAGCAATACAGAGCTGAAATTTGAACACAGGTCTGTCCACATCCTTTCAACTACAGCCCACTGTCAGTAAGATCTGATTGCAGTATCATTTTCAAATAAAATCTATAAAGCAAGAAATAAATATCTACAGATTCATTTCTAAAATATTATTTAAAAATTTAATCCCACTTTATTATAGGTAGATCCATTCAACTAAATATCTTAGAATTAGCCACGTCAATCTTCAAAAATTCCCAGTCATCATCTCTAGCCCCCCATTTTTAAGAGATGATATTAAAAGGTAGAATTGGGAAAGAAAAAAGGCAAAAGAAAAATGCAGAATCCAGTGTTTCCCCTCTAAAAAAGCATATAACCCACCCACTATGCCAAAGGTTAAGTCATTTAGTCAAGTTCAAAGATCTTCAAAGACTTCTTAGATCCAGATAAGCCCATATGTTACCAAAATTCTGCAAAAAAGCTATTACCTTCCAATCTGCTTCTCATGTTTAAGACACAGAACACACAGATGCTTGGCATCACTCATCAGTCTTCCTAAATTTTCACACCAGATAATCAAGGTCCACCAATAACTTTCCTAACTGAAAGTCCTAGAAATGTCTTTATTCCATCAGTGTTTGGTTCACTTGTTAAATCTGAAAGTAACCATAAAAGACCATTCAGTTACTGTACAATGAGTGTTAATTTGCTAATTTCTTCACAGGTAATCAATTAAAATGTAAAATATTGGATAAAATTAGTTGCACTAAACTTAACAGCTGCTCCATAAGCATAATTAGTTTCACAAGGGCCATATGTATTCTGAACAGAGACAGAGTTGAAACAAATAGACAGATTTTAAGTAAGTTTGAGAAAATCTGCATTTAATTAGCAGGTGGGCACTACAACTGCATAACGTTTTTATACATTTATATTTATGAAGTGACAGAAGATCTAAAGGCTTTTTAAAATGGCGTTTATTGTTTGAATGGGAACTGTTTTGCTGCATGCTAAAGTGATTTAAATCCTTATAGCTCTGCTTTGAAAAAAATCATAAATGGTGAAAGAAAACATGTGGAAAACTGTAAAACTAGAAAGAATTTGCGACAAAAAACAGATACACATACCATAACTAAAAGGAAACTACACTTAATTAAATGTACACTACATCTGGAATATCAGCCTAATAAAACGTGAAACTATTAATTTTCATTGTTCTAAAGGAAATGAGGTCAGTGTCATTTAATAATTCCTCCAATTACATTGGACTAACTCATTGGACTATATGCTCTGGACACCATCTAATCTTAAAATGCTATATACTTTACAATATCCTTAAGTCAAATTTTTAAATAAAAGCATTTAAATTACAAAGAAGTAACAGAATAAAATCAGCAAATGAAATTCTTTAGCCACTGGTAGCTACCAGTATTATATTTTAAACATTATATTTTTTGGCTAAGATTTTTCATGGATGCCCATAAGTATGAGATCACACTTGTTAGTTCTTATCAGCACTAAAATAATCATTTTAAATTTAAAAGTAGAATATATAATTTTAAAAATGAAAATGATGTTTACCTGGCCAATAATTTATTTATCATTAGCAAGTTTAAAACGTATAAAAATGAGATATTTTTTCAAAGGTGAAGTGTTTTTTAAACTCCTTAATTAAAAGAATAATAATATTTGTAAGAGCAAATGCATAGTTTTCCAAAATAAAATAGACAATGAAGCAAATTCCTGCACTGTCTCTATGTGTTGGGGAAAGTTAGGAAAATGCTTGCTTATCAACTGAGTGAACCAAGACCTTAAAATTTTACTTTCTTCATCTAGCTAAATAATGTAGCATTCTACTTACATATCAAAGACACTAAACTTCAAAATTTTCTTTGAATAATAAGGCTGTTATGCACAAGTTTAAATTATCAAACATAAATTTTAATTTGGGCATCCTATTTTTGGAAATAAAAATATATCAACTTAACACACTTTCTAATTAGCAAAATTTAAACTTGTACATGAAATTTTTAAGTCTTCATGGAATCCTTGCATCAAAAAAAATCTTATAAATAACTATTTTGCAAAATATAACTGTGTATATAATTAACATTAATAATAATTATTTCATGTTCAAAATTAAGAGAGGAAAAAATACAGATCACTCTACTCACAAAAATTAAGTTTTTTAAATTAAAATTGTCCTTTAAAATGTTACTTCCTTCTTCATATATACAAAAACGCAAACAAAAATCTTGCTATACTCTTACTATATAGCAAATTCTATTATAAAGCTGAAAGAAGAACTTAAGATACTAAACTGTTTAGTTCTAAGCTATTTACTAAAAAAATTGTTTTTAATTTTTTTTAAAAAGCCTCAAGCAACTTGCTGCAAGACTTCATTAAATGCAACCACATCAAACAGAATTTAAGGGGAACAGACTGACAACTTACAAATCAGATTTCATTCTCCTGCCTTTAACTTAAGATTTCCAACTCCCTTGTTTACTGCTGCTCTTTCATATATGTGAAGTTTTAAATTGCTTATGTCAATATTTTAATTGCCAGACAAAGGCTTATTTAATGGTAATAAAAGAATCAAAAAAAGCAAGACACCTATGGCATGAAACTTATCTCAATGCTCACCATATTTTATAAATAAAAACATAATCAGGATTATTGTATTTTGTATTGTACTGTATATTCAGGCACCAGAAGCAAGAATTGGGTGAGTACTTAAAAAATAATCCTACTGTGAGTTTCCCTCCCCCACCCAATCAACAGTATAATAGGAAGCAGAAGAGATTTTTTCAGAAAGAGACAGTCTCTGTCTTTAAGCTGTTGTTCCAAGATACAAGAAGAAACGAAAGAAATGTAAAAGGACATCTATAGTTAACTGAAAATTTAAAAGTCTTATTTTTTTCTGGATTTTCCCTCTAGATCTTTATTGTATGTTTCTAGTGATTTAATAAAGTTATTCCCAAATTCAAGTTCAAGATGCAGTATAAACAACTGATTGTACTATTGGAAACATCAACAAGTAAAAAAAGTAAACCTGAAAGTGACAGCCCATCTCATGTGTGGCTTTTTATCAACAATGAAACTAAAAAGAAATTTTTAGTTTAGGCTCATATTCAAATTTATAAATTATCATTTTACTTGTTTTACTTTTATATAACTCCTTTTGTTTTTTCAAAGGGCCTTGATAAAAAGAAATGTTTTCAATATGTAGTTACATCTATTTTAAGCTGGTATTTTCCTTTTTAAACAAGACAAGCAAGACCATAATTTCCTAACTAAATCATTATTATAATGAATAGCCCATAAACTCACTAGAATATCAACTTACACAGATAATACAAAGGTATTTCTTTTTTCAAGAGCAAGCCATCATTGATTTCCATCTTCACTACTGATTAAGGGGGAAAGAGGCTGCATATTTTTAAAAATAACTGCAAGTGTCATTTGACTTAAACTTGGTATTAAAAAAATAAAGAATATTAAAACCCAGTTTATTCTCTTGAAAATAGTAAGATAAAAAACACTTTATTCTCCTGAAATGTACTTTCAAAATCCTCCAATTATCACCCAGAGTTTCCCTTACAGATAATTAAATAAAGAGTAAGATATTTTCCCATTAAATTACTTACATTTATCTGCATTAATACATGTTAAAGTGGAGGAGTGTTAGAATTGGAGGCACAGACAATTGACAATTTAATATAGGAAAATATGTAATTAAGTTAAAATCAGACACAGGGAACCATCAAATCAGAATGGTGTAGGATCATATAGCCTACTATTCAAAATTACACACTATAACTATATTACTATACAGCTCAGTACACCATGCCCTAACTGATACTCCTCAAGTCATCAGCAAAAACATAATACAACTGGACTTGAAATTCCTTTATATATATTAAAAAAAAAAAAAAAAAACTGCTACTCATGAAAAATAAAACCTGAAATACCTATCCTCAGAGGAGGAATAGTACTCAAAAAGAGTAAGTCAGGAAAAGAGGAATTTTAATTATTTGAAACACTCTTTACAGAATGCAAAACACTCAATCTGAGCAAAAAGAAGCTTAAAATAAAAACGTTTTCACTCATACTCTCCAAGTATTTTCCATTACACACGTAGGCTACATTAACTCTGAGATCTTGGGGAAACCTAAAAGACTACCTTAAGCCAGAGTTTGGAATATCAAAGATTATGTCATGAAGGGATTAAAAACAAAGTTCATAATCTCAGGCCCTCTGACAAACCAATATGAACCCTAGATGGGAAGTTGCCCTACAACCTTAACAAAAGGCATTTGTAAAATTAGCTTATGTTCATTAAGTTTCAGGTACATGTTTCTGACACTATGAACTTTATAAATAATTTGGGATTAATTTACAAAATTCAAAAGACAGAAACACACCAGATACCTTCCTGCCTTTGCACTGGTTCTTCCCACAATCTTATTGTTCTCCAAATATTTCAGATTCCCTCATCTCCTTCAAACTTCTACCCAAATGTCCTCTTTTCATTAAATTCTATCCTTTTCACAAAGGATATCCTAAATACTACAATCATAAACAGTACAACCCAACCTTTCCTCCGATCTGCACAACTTCCAATGTCTTGTTATGTTTCTATTTTTATCACTGCATTAAACCTAATATCTATATAATTTGCTTATTATATTTATTATTCATCAACTATCCTCCCTGTTAGAAATTAAGCTCTACAAGAGCAATTTCTTTTACTTACTGACATATCCCAAGTGCTAGGAACTATGCCTGTCACAAAGAATAGTCGAATATTTGTCAAAAATGAATAAATTCATATACTTTCTCAATTTTCCTTTCTTCCAATTTAATCTCACATGATTATTTCATTTTCCCTTAATAAATTCACTTAGATATCTTTTATCTAATTTATTTCTCGTCTAAGTTAAATATTAAAAATTAATGACATTTTATTAAATAAAATAAAATATATGTATTATAAGATACAGATAAGTTATAACACTATATACTAATTATATGATAACACCTAGGAAAACTTATAAGGAAAATTTCAATAAAGTGAGGTCTTTTATCATTATTTTTTAACAAAACAAATGCATGTATTCCCAACTTTACACCAAAGCTGACATTTGCAACATTTTTTCTGCTCTGGGACCACTCTGCTGTCATACCTTCTCAAGTACAGACAAATTACCCCAGAAGATAGGAATTTTCTCACATATCTAGAATTCTAAGTTCCAAGAAAGCGCCTTGCTATGCCACATTCACCAAATTAATTTTGTTCCCTTGTCCATAGAACCCTAATTAACATAAACTGCTCCTCAACACATTTTGAAAAAAATATTTCATAAACTTTCAGGACGCAAGATGGTTTTGCTGATGACTTACTTCAGTGATTCACTATGGCTACCTGAGGAGCTTTTAAAAACATACACATGGCAAAATGAACTTTGATCTACACTTCATATCTTACACAAAGACTGATTCAAAGTAGATCAATCTTTGATCTACTTAAATGTAAAATATAAAAGTACAAAACTTCGAGAAGAAAACATAAGAGAAAAACCTTTATAATCTAGTGCTGGGTAAAGAGTTTTTATATTTGATATCAAAAACATAATCCATATAAGGAAAAATTGTTAAACTGGACATCATCAAAACTTAAAAGCTTTTGCTCCATTAAAGGCACTGTGAAAAAATGAAGAGACAAGCTAGAGGCTGGGAAAAATATTTGCAAACCATGGTCCGTCTAGTCAAGGCTATGGTTTTTCCAGTAGTCATGTATGGATGTGAGAGTTGGACTGTGAAGAAAGCTGAGCGCTGAAGAATTGATGCTTTTGAACTGTGGTGTTGGAGAAGACTCTTGAGAGTCCCTTGGACTGCAAGGAGATCCAACCAGTCCATTCTGAAGGAGATTGGCCCTGGGATTTCTTTGGAAGGAATGATGCTAAAGCTGAAGCTCCAGTACTTTGGCCACCTCATGCGAAGAGTTGACTCATTGGCAAAGACTCTGATGCTGGGAGGGATTGGGGGCAGGAGGAGAAGGGGACGACCGAGGATGAGATGGCTGGATGGCATCACTGACTTGATGGGTGTGAGTCTGAGTGAACTCCGGGAGTTGGTGATGGACAGGGAGGCCTGGCGTGCTACGATTCATGGGGTCGCAAAGAGTCAGACACAACTGAGCGATTGAACTGAACTGAACTGATTTGACAGAGGACTAACATAAAAAATATATGAAGAATTCTTAAAATACAAAGAAAAAATTCCATTAGAAAATTAACAGAAGTTTCACCAAAGAGAATATACAAGTAACAAAACACATGTAATGATGTTCAACATCACTAACCATTAGGGCAATGAAAATTACAACCATAATATCACTAAGTACCTATCAGAAAGGCTAAAATTAAAAAAACAGTAATAACATCAAATGCTAGCAAAGATACAGAAAAACTAGATGACTTATACAACACTAGCTGGAATGTAAAATGATACAACTACTATGGAAAACAGCATGTCAGCTTCTTACAAAACTAAACATGCTACTACTATGATCTCACAATTGTGTTCTCGGGCATTTATTCCACAGAAATTGAAAGATTCAGAAAAAATCTCTTCATGAATCATCACAGCAGCTTTTTTTTAATAATAGCCAAAATGTGTACATAATCCAGACATACTTAATAGGTGAATTTAAAAAAAAATGACGGTATATCCATACCATGGAATACTACCCAGCAATACAAAGAACAAATATTGATGCATGCAATAACTAAGATAAATCTTCAGAGAAATCTGCTAGGTGAACAAAGCCAATCCCAAAGCTTCCAAATTATATAATTCTATTTCATAACATTCTTGAGTGACAAAAATTATAGAAGAACAGATTGGTTGCCATCGTTTAAGAAGTGGATACAAGCAAAAGGCAGGAAGGAACAACATAAAGGAATCTTGTGGTGGTGGTGGTGGTGGATTACTCGCTAAGTCATGTCCAACTCTTGTTACCCCATGGATAGCCTGCCAGCCTCCTCTGTCCATGGAGATTCTCTAGGCAAGAATACTGGAGAGGGTTGCTAGTTCCTTCTCCAGGGGATCTTCCCAACCCAGGAATCAAACCTGGGTCTCCTTCCTTGCAGACAGATTCTTTATCAACTGAACAATGAGGGAAGCCCCCATCTTATGGTATTAGAATGGTTTTCTATCTTGGCTGTATCATTGTCAATATTATGCTTTTAATATTTTACTATAGATATTACCATTGGGGAAACTGGAAAAAAAAGATACATGAGATCACTCTATTGTTTCTTACATCTGCATACAAATCCATAATTATCTCAAAATAGAATGTTCAATTTAAAAACTACATAAAGACATTATTCTGGATACATAAACACTATTCTGGAAGTACTAGACAATGCAACTAGATTAAACAAAACAACAAGAGCTATACCAAATGGAAATAAAACTATAGCTATCTGCAGATATCTTGAAAACCCTAGAGAAAAAAAACAAATTAAACCATTCAAAAAGAACTTCAAAACAAAAAAGGTAACAATTCAAAAATAATTCAGGATATGAAATTAGTATTTAAAAGTCAATAGCATTCATATGTGCAAAGAGCCAGTAAGAAAAGATAATGGATGAAAAAACCTTCATTCACAATAACAACTTAAATATAAATATTGAGGAATAAAAAACAAACATGCTCAAAATCTAATTAAAAATAAGAAAAGAACTGTAAAACAATCATGAAAGACACACAGGAAACCTCCTGGAACAACTGGTACAACATTCCCTTTCGTTCACTTAGGAAATCTCAGCTTCATCAAGATGTCAGTTCTTAAGCTAATTTACAAATTTAATGCAATCCCAATAAAAATTCCAATGAGCACTTAAGCGGAGCTAGAAAAGCTGAACCTAAAATTCATATGGAAAAATAAATATCCAATAATACCTAGGAAAACAGTAAAAAACAAAACAAAACACAGAACTCTTAAGGAGGAATAGACCCACCAGATATTAAAACATGGTACAAAGCTTCTGTAATTAGAATGAACTTATACTGGCACATGAACAGACAAACAAAAAGAATGAAACAGAAAGTCTACAAGTAGACCCACCTACACATGAAAATCGGAGAAGGCAATAGCACCCCACTCCAATACTCTTGCCTGGAAAATCCCATGGATGGAGGAGCCTGGTGGGCTGCAGTCCATGGGGTTGCTAAGAGTTGGACATAACTGAGCAACTTCACTTTCACTTTTCACTTTCATGCATTGAATAAGGAAATGGCAACCCACTCCAGCGTTCTTGCCTGGAGAATCCCAGGGACGGCAGAGCCTGGTGGGCTGCCGTTTATGGGTTCACACAGAGTAGGACATGACTGAAGTGACTTAGTAGCAGCGGCAGCAGCAACACATAAAAATCCAGTATATGATAAAGGTAATAACTACTGTGGTAAAGCCAATATTCTTTAAAATGGCTTAGGAGGCAGCTACATGATTATTTGGAAGCAAATTAGATTAGATATATTCAACACTCGATATACAAGAAGAAACTCCAAATGTATCAGAGATCTAAATGCAAAAATAAATCTCAAAAGAGTACTACAAAAGCACATGAGTGAATTCTCCTATAATGTGGGTATAGGAAAAGGCTGTCAGACTCTGATCAAAATTCTAGAGAAAAAGATAGCTAAATTTGACTAAAATTGGGAGAAAAAAAAATGCAAATTTTTACAGATAAAAAACTAGTATTCCAATTAAAAACCAAGTAATTGGGGGGGGAAGCAAAAGAAAATGAAATGCTGCTTTCAAGAAACATATAAAACACAAGGGCAGAGAAAGTTTGACAGAATAAGAATAAAAAGAGATCTACCAGGCAAACAGTAACCAAAATATTCATATCAGACAAACTAGATCTTAAGGCCAAAAGCATTTACTACAACAGAAGACAGACATTTTACAATGCAGAAAACTCAGGATAATTACAATTCTATATGTGTAGGGATGCATAATAATACATGCCTCAAGAAACATTAATATAAAGCAAGGAGAAAAAAGCCTGCATGCTGCAATGAAGACCCAACAGAGTCAAAGAAAAGAAAAGAAAAAAACAGTTTGGCATTAAGCGGACATATGAGCAGGAATTCAAAGATATTCTTAATATCCTATTTCTCAGCCTCAGTAATATTTAAACAGATATGTTTTTGTGATAATTTATTGAGCTGAACACATGATGTTTGTACTTTTATCTGTTATCTGATACAAATAAAAAGCTTTAAGTAAATAAATTTCATCTATCCTACTTACTGGCCCTCATCTTTCTGGAATATTTTCCTAGGTACTAAACTCAGATTAACTTTGAAAGTCCAACTACTTAAAGCAACCCTTTATCAAGCACCTATCAAAATGCCCAGCATTAAGCTAAGTCTTCACATTAAGCTACAGTGCCAATGGTG
Organism: Neotragus moschatus; assembly: GCA_006410615.1. Classification (NCBI taxonomy): domain Eukaryota; kingdom Metazoa; phylum Chordata; class Mammalia; order Artiodactyla; family Bovidae; genus Neotragus; species Neotragus moschatus. Next base: position 541,987 of record SJYA01000117.1, read on the forward strand.
AGGTAAAATATACCATCTTGCACTCTTGGTTTCTTTACTCTATTTCAACAACTTTATTGAGATATATGTTACATATTATTAAATTAATCCACATTTTTGTGTACAATTCATTAGCTTTTTAGTAGTTTTACCAAGTTGTGCAACCACCAACATAAATTGGTTTTAGATCATTTTCATTACCCCTAAGATCTTTCATACTCTAGGCAATCACTAATCTATGTTATGTCTTTACACATTTGCCTTTTCTGGACATTTAAATAAACAGAATGATATAATATTTGATCTCTTGTATTTGGTTTCTTTCACTTAGCATAATACTTCTGAGGTCCATTGATTACAAGCAGATACCAGAGGCTTTGACCTTTTCACTGCTGAATAATATTCCATTGGCTATACAAAAGACATTTTTCAACTATTCATCAGCTAGTGGGCATTTGGATAGTTTCAACTTTAGACTATTATAAACAATGCTACTGAGAATATTTATATACAACTCTCTGTGTGGATACATGTTTTCATTCCTTTTGGGCAGATCCCTAAGAGTGGGTTCATATGGCAAATTTATGTTTAACTTTTTGGGTTAACCCCTAATGAATATTCAGTGATATGTTGCATATGCATTAAAAATCTGAACAGGAAGTAAGCATTGTTGTCAGGGAAAGCAATAGAGAATATAACACTTGAGGTTAACCTTTGAACTTGGTAACAAATAACAAGGATTTTATCAAAAATAAGTATCACTTCAAATTCATGTTTAATGAGAAGCATGTACCTGCTTTGCTAAAGCATCAGATTCCACATAGCTAGGTTAAGTTAACAGACATCGGAAGGATGTAAGCAAAATGATCCATATGCTCCAGGCCCACCAATTTACATATATTTAAATATTAACCTCAAAGTGTTAATAAAATTAACAATAATCTTAAATAAAGATTACTAATCAGATCATGGCATCCGCCCCATCAATTCATGGCAAATAGATGGGGAAACAGTGGAAACAGTACCTGACTTTATTTTTTGGGGCTCCAAAATCACTGGAGATGGTGATAGCAGCCACGAAATTAAAAGACGCTTACTCCTTGGAAAGAAAGTTATGGCCAACTTAGACAGTGTATTAAAAAGCAGAGACATTACTTTGCCAACAAAGGTCTGTCTAGTCAAAGCTATGGTTTTTCCAGTGATCATGTATGGATGTGAGAGTTGCACTATAAAGAAAAATGAGCACCAAAGAATTGATCCTTTTGAACTGCGGTGTTGGAGAAGACTCTTGAGAGTCCCTTGGACTGCAAGGAGATCCAACAAGTCCATCCTAAAGGAGATCAGTCCTGGATAGTCATTGGAAGGACTGATGTTAAAGCTGAAACTCCAATACTTTGGCCACCTGATGCGAAGAGCTGCCTCATTTGAAAAGACCCTGATGCTGGGAAAGATTGAGAGTGGGAGGAGAAGGGGACGACAGAGGAGGAGATGGTTGGATGGCATCACTGACTCAATGGACATGGGTTTGGGTAGACTCTGGCAGCTGGTGATGGACAGGGAGGCCTGGTGTGCTGCGGTTCATGGGGTTGCAAAGAGTCAGACACAACTGAGCGACTGAACTGAATCATTTCTAACACTAAAACAAAAATAGATTAAGTATCTTAAAAGATGGAAACCTGTTAATAACTGTATTTTAGGAAATTTTAGCCCTGAAAACACATTCTCTGAATTAAAACGTGAGTTCAGTTCAGTTCAGTCAGTCATGTCTGACTCTTTGAGACCCCATGAATTGGAGCATTGCCAGGCCTCCCTGTTCATCACCAACTCCCAGAGTTTGTTGGGGTCTAGTCTCAGCAGGATCTAGGGGTACCCTGAGGGGAGATGGCATCGGTGAGAGAGATTTAGAGAGAGATAAAGAAAGAATGTTGTAGATAAGAAAACAGAGGAGAGAAAAGAGGTTGATATTTTTTGGTTTATGTAGAAAGCCAATAAAGTTTCAGTATGGGCCTTGTTTTGTCTTTATCGAAACCAGGATTTTTTTTTCTTTACCTTTCTCATAAACAATGTTGTGTGCATTATCTTTTGGCCTTCGAGGCCTGTGGAAGTTTTATGACCCTCTTTTGATAAAGGCTGTTCAACTAGAAAACTTATTTTTTCTTTATGTGGTTTTTTTTTTTTAATATTTTTAATCTATGTCAGCCTCATAAAGTATTAAACAGAGTTACATTTTCACAGAGCAAAGGTGCAGTGAGTTACAACAAAGAAAGAACCAATTAGTTCAAAGGTCTGATGTGGTCAATTTTAAGGCTACTATTTGTTTTTTTACATTCTAGCTATGTTAACTAATGAACTCTCAGGTGCACAATGGATATGGGAACATGGCAGCAAGCATTGGCTCAACTGTAAAATCTTACACCAGCACTACTCTAATAGTTTTTAACTGTTTGAAAGGCTCTATATTTTTAGAATGTTTTAGACTTTTCATGTCTCTCACAGTTGGGAGGCTGTGAACAATCACATGTGTAGCTGCAAGAGTCTGGATAAACCTGTCAAGCAAGCTAGAATGCCAACAGAAGGGGTTTGAACTGAAATATTCCTTTCATGTCCAAGAGATTTATCAACTAGAGCCCTAATTTGATTTTTTCCAGTGAAAAGTAGTCAGGGATAGCCCCCTGTTAATGTCAGAAGAGTTGGTGAAAGGCACAAAATAGTAAGACAGACAGATTTTGCTTCTGGGGTAGATGTTGGAGCAGGTCCATGAGGTCCCTCAAGTCCTCATCCACCTTGCTCGTTAGGTCTCTTCCACATGACCTTGTCATGGGTGATGGCTCCCCCAGGAGTTCAGTCAGACTCACGTCCATCGAGTCAGTGATGCCATCCAGCCATCTCATCCTCGGTCGTCCCCTTCTCCTCCTGCCCCCAATCCCTCCCAGCATCAGAGTCTTTGCCAATGAGTCAACACTTCGCATGAGGTGGCCAAAGTACTGGAGCTTCAGCTTCAGCATCATTCCTTCCAAAGAAATCTCAGGGCCAATCTCCTTCAGAATGGACTGGTTGGATCTCCTTGCAGTCCAAGGGACTCTCAAGAGTCTTCTCCAACACCACAGTTCAAAAGCATCAATTCTTCGGTGCTCAGCTTTCTTCACAGTCCAACTCTCACAACTACATGACCACAGGAAAAACCATAGCCTTGACTGGACGGACCTTTGTTGGAAAAGTAATGTCTCTGCTTTTGAATATGCTGTATAGGTTAGTCATAACTTTTCTTCCAAGGAGTAAGCGTCTTTTAATTTCAAAGCATGAGTAAACACATGCTAACTAACCTATTTAACCTAGAGCCGTTAATTAAATCAATTAGCAATCAAGCTAACTTAATAACTTTGGAGGAAAGATGCACTGGTAACGTATTTCTTTTCCCTTAATGTGTGGCTTGATACAACATGGGAAAGTTATTTAAAAAGTTATCTTCATAAATGTAAAAGAAAAGGAACACTTTTCCTCATTTCTAATTTTTCCCTGTTGGGCACAATAGAAAATTTACTAGTGGATATTTGAGTGACAAAGTACAACAAATATATATGAAAAAGATATATATTTCACTCAATAGTAAAACCAAGAACAGTTAAAACAATTCTTCATATATTTTAGCAGTTTCATTAATGTGTACAGTTTTGTTTATCTTTTTTGGTGTCACAAACCTTAACACTAAAATGTATGTCTTTTATAAAACTTGGGAAAACTTTGTCTACTACTTATTGAAATATAAGTCAGCTTCTCTTTTCCTGTCAGCTTCTCTTTTCCCATTCTGGAACTATAATTACAGGCATGTTAGATATTTTGTTATTGTTTCACATATCTCTGAGTTTTCATTCATTGTTTTTTAAATATTTTTCTCATTATTTTTCAGATTGGATTATTTGTTTATCTTCAAGTTCACTTACTCTTCTCTGTCTTTTTCATTCCAATATGAAGCCCATTCAATAAGTCTCTTACCTCTGATATTACATTTTTTAAGTTCTAAGAGTTCTAAAGAATAGCAAGAAGAGATAAGAAAAGCTACTTCAGCGATCAATGCAAAGAAATAGAGGAAAACAACAGAATGGGAAAGACTAGAGATCTCTCCAAGAAAATCAGAGATACCAAGGGAACATTTCATTCAAAGATGGGTTCAACAAAGGACAGAAATGGTATGGACCTAACAGAAGCAGAAGGTATTAAGAAGAAGTGGCAAGAATACACAGAGGAACTGTACAAAAAAGATCTTCATGACCTGGATAATCATGATGGTGTGATCACTCATCTAGAGCCAGACATCCTGGAATGTGAAGTCAAGTGGGCCTTAGAAAGCATCACTATGAACAAAGCTAGTGGAGGTGATGGAGTTCCAGTTGAGCTATTCCAAATCCTGAAAGATGATGCTATGAAAGTGCTGCACTCAATATGCCAGCAAATTTGGAAAACTCAGCAGTGGCCACAGGACTGGAAAAGNGGGATTTCTTTGGAAGGAACGATGCTAAAGCTGAATCTCCAGTACTTTGGCCACCTCATGCGAAGAGTTGACTCATTGGAAAAGACTCTGATGCTGGGAGGGATTGGGGGCAGGAGGAAAAAGGGACGACTGAGGATGAAATGGCTGGATGGCATCACTGACTTGATGGCGTGAGTCTGAGTGAACTCCGGCAGTTGGTGATGGACAAGGGGGCCTGGCAGGCTGCGATTCTTGGGGTCGCATAGAGTCGGACACGACTGAGCAACTGAACTGAACTGAAAACTTCCAATTTTTTCTTTTATAGTTTCTATCTCTGTTGAGAAAGTCTATCTTTCAATTAATTTTAAAGCGGTTTACCTTTACCTCATGTACATAGTTATAATAGCTATTTTAAAGTCTTCATTTGACTTTAATTCCAACATCTGGTTCATTTCAGAGTTGACATTTGTTGGCTGTCTTTTCTCTTAAATATTGGTCACATTTTCTGGGGTTTTTTTTTGTATGTTAAGTACTTTTGGTTTATATCTTGGACTTTTTGAATATTATGTTGCAAAATTCTGGGTCCTGTTAAAACCCTTTGCAGAATGTTGATTTTGTCACTTGTTTCAGCCAGGAATTTACCTAGTTAGGTTTAGATCAAAAGTTCTGCTTCACTTTCTGGAGTTGTGGTTCCAATGTAAGTTCAGTCTTCCAAGTTCTTATTATGTTCCTTTGACTCTGTCTACTCAGGTGTCCCTCAGAGGTAAGCCCAGGCCTTGTGCCAGTCATACACAGAATGGTTCCTTTCTCTGGTTCTCTTCTTTCTGGGATTACCTCCATATTCTTCAGCTTCCAGGAGTTCCTTTTTCTAGTCCTCTGGCAAGAAAGATGGGGTTTTTCTTGGAGCTTTAGCTGCCTCTGGGCTGCCACCATGCAGTTCTGCATGAATAGTATATCTCTTAAGGCAAACAAAGCAACAAGATGAAGAAAAAATAACAGACACACAGTCCATACCTGGGGCTGCCCTCAGGTCAAGATCAGGAGTGGAAAAAGTGAAAAAACCAAACAAGCAAAAAACAAACAGTGCCTGGCTCTCAGGGTCTCCTTTTTCCTTCCTCTACTCAGAAATAAGATATTTCTCTAAAGAGATTTTGCTGCTACTGTGTAATCTGGCAGAGAGGATTTCCCTGGGTCAAATCTGGGATAGTAAAGAGGAAATAAAAATGGGCAACTCAGCATATGTGGGTCATTTCACCAAGTTTTGACTATCATATTCCATCTACTTGCTATTGTTTCCAAGCTGTAAAGGAGTTTCTTTTAGCATTTTGTCCAGAAGATTCAGCTATAATCAGTTAAAGTGAAGTGAAAGTGAAAGTCACTCAGTCGGGTCCAACTCCTGGCCACCCCAGGGACTATAGAGTCCATGGAATTCTCCAGGCCAGAATACTGGAGTAGGTAGCCTTTCCCTTCTCCAGGGGATCTTCCCAACCCAGGGATTGAACCCAGGTCTCCCGCACTGCAGGTGGATCCTTAACTAGCTGAACCACCAGGGAAACCCAAGAATACTAGGAATCAGGAATCAAACCAGGGTCTCCTGCATTGCAGGTGGATTCTTTACCAGCTGAGCTACATGGGAAGTCCATAATCAGTTAGAGACAGGCTAAATGGAGTTCTATCTTTTCAAGATTGATACACTAGATCCTTCAAGCACCATAAATTCAGAGGACTTCACATGTATAATTTCTTATTTATACTCACACATTATTTTTAAAAAAATGTTAAAAAGTAAAATAAAACTTTAATAGGGAGAATAAGAATAAAGGAAAAGAAAAACAGAACTAGAAAAGAGGTTAATATGCAAATCAGAATACAAGGCTCTACATTTGCTAGAATTAGACCAAAAATCTGGGTTCAACTTTTTAACACCTAACTTAAAACAAGAAAGAACATAATATTCATAGAATAAACACAAATCAGGTTATCAAATCAGATACAACTATCCCTGTCCTTGAGCTCATTCTTAAAAAAAGCCCTCTAAGGAATTTCACAGAGCAATTTGCAGTAACTTCCCTAAATACAGGCCACACACCAAAAGACAGTCAGTACAATCAATTCCAGAGGTCAATATGAGTCCGGATATAAGCCTCAGGCTTAAATGAGAAGTGGATTTTAAACTAAAAAAAAAAAAAAAAAAAAAAAACTACATATCCTTCAGGAATTTCTCCATAATATGGCTCTTCTTGGCAAAGCTTTTGAAAACTTTTGCACTGCAGTGAGTTTGAGATTATATTCCCTGACAAGTACCTGGTAGGCAAATATTGTATGTGACCACCATAGGTACAGAAACCTACACTGTAAAAGTCAACCCAGATGGAGACAGAAGTAGCATTCTCTTACAGAAACTGAGGCTGATAATNGCAAAGCTTTTGAAAACTTTTGCACTGCAGTGAGTTTGAGATTATATTCCCTGACAAGTACCTGGTAGGCAAATATTGTATGTGACCACCATAGGTACAGAAACCTACACTGTAAAAGTCAACCCAGATGGAGACAGAAGTAGCATTCTCTTACAGAAACTGAGGCTGATAATGAGAAAGACTAGAGTCAGAACAGTAGAAATAAGCCCACTCCACTCATTAGGTAATTCAAAAGAATCACCTAAAGCTAGAGCCAAGTTTCAACCATAATAAAATTCTGAATCTTCTCAAGTTATTTTTTAAACAGCAATAAAAACAAAAATTTGGTAGCAACACTTTTAAACTAGGAGAAATTTAAAGAAAATATATTCAAATGCTCACATTAGCTATATAAGAAACCCAATAAAGCACCCCAAAATATTTTTTGAGCAATTTTGCCTACTTGATATTTCCTTCAATTGTTACCTAACAAACTAGTTACAAGTTGTACAGGCAAGAAATTAAATATAGTTACTATCTAGATAAAAAATTCTGAGGCACTTGTATGAAAAAAAGATAACTGAAACTCCAAACACTGCAATTTAAATGAATACAAATCAATTAAATAAACCCTTTTCAAGTACATTCATAAAGTTTGAATTTTAAAAATCTATGAAAAAACTGTCAAAGTTTTAAATCTATAAATAAAAAGAATAAAAATTATGAATGGTTTCATATAAATGCCAGTATTTGAGTGATTAAACAATTCATACGGAAAAAGCATTTCAGTTTTGTATCAATTAATTTTGTTGCAAAATAAACTGCCCCAAACATAGAAGCTTAAAACAACAAACATTTATTATTCTCACAATATTCCACACTAGCCAGGCTTTTCATTTGGTCTCAGATGCCAACTAATCTCTACAGTCAGTGGAATCAGCTAGGTCACCTGATGGCTTTGGGCCATGAGGTCTCTGTGACAACTACTAAATTTCACCACTGCAGCAGAAAAGCAGTCACAGACACACCATAAACAATGAGTGTGGCTATGTTCCAATAAAACTTTATTTTACAAAAACAAGCAGCAAGCCAGTAAACTCTAGTTTGCTAACACCTGGTCTAGGATAGCCTCATTCATGTGTCTGACAGTAGACATACTGATACGTTTAAGGGAACTTAATTTGATTCACCACTACCTTTTTTAAACCACTCAAAATGGACGTCTCATCTCTCTTTGCTCTAGCAATTTCTTATCTTCCAGTTGTCTAACCAGGGTTTCTTGACATAGATGCATCACAGTTCCAAAACCTAGCAAATGAGGGCAAACCCCAATGTACATGCTGCCTTGATTATGTCTCTTGAAGAAATTGAAGTATATAGGAATCCTACAGTAACATTTTCCCTTTCATACTGTTATAATTGGCAAATATTAATATACCTCCTGAGTAAAATTATAAAATTGCATTTCAGAGTATACCTCAATATTCAGATTTAAGCACAACAATACGTTGAAAAATTGCCCCACTTTTCTAGAACACTATTGATAACACTTTCGTAAATACATTCTTCACAAACTTACAGAAGTTAAAAAGGATTTACTTGATGTAAAATATTAACATTTTGCCCTATTCAAGATCTAAAATTTCAATCTACAATGTCAAAGGAGTTATATAATTGTGACAACTTGATCAACGTATAGACTGTGAATTTCCAATTACATAAAAAGGGAATTCTATCCCAACCTTTAAATTGTTCTTATTTTATTATATGCTTTAAAAATAGATTTGCATTTCTTAATAAGCAAAGACAAAACATACTAAGCTACAGTCTAAGAATTTAATACCATGTACTGTAAACAAAGCAATTCATTCACTAGCTTTATGTTTCCCATTTCTCTTAAAATGTGTTAAAAATACTCAAAAGGCATTATCAAAAAACCAAAAAGAAGTTCCTAACTACAGAAGAGGACAGGTTGATTTATTTGAGAGATTAAGTGGTTCAATATATTGTTTCTAAATACTGAAACAATAGACTAAAATCCACAGTAATTAAATCAGTTCCTAAGAAATATGCATGGCCTGATTGACATTTAAACCCCTAAATTCTTGAATAATGAAACTGTTAAGGGAACCAAATACACACATCTAGTTTCAATAAAGTTGGCAATCTCTTAAAATATTCTGCATAAATAATTTTAACCTTAAGCATTAATATTAAGGAAATGATTAAAACCACATTCTTCATAACAAAGCGGTACAAACTAACCTTTATTTTATTAGCCTACAATTTGCTTCACCTCTGTTTTTTTTAAACCACTCTAATGGCACATATACCTTGACAACATCCCACAGATGGTTACGATTATGTGTAACAAGACAACAAGCTCATTGAAAACCTTTACAGATGCTTAGCTAATGGGATGTCACATTAAATATAATAAGAGATTTTAAAACTTTATATCAGTTATACTATAAACAGATATATCATTTGAAATTGGCAGTCAAACATTCCTAAATTAATTCCATAAAAGCTCTAGATTAGTAATATACTCATTTAAGAAAGAGCCTTGAAATCAAGTGTAGACATTCCACAGCTTATCCCCTTCACACAACCTGCTAGCATCATATGCCTTTGGGGGAAGGGAGTGGGGGGAAAAATACATATATATTTTTTCTTTCAACATCATCTTAAATATAGCCGCTTCTAACTACAAAACTCTGGTAAATGTCAGAATTCGATTTGACTACTTCTTACTTCCTCTCTTAATGCTTAATGACTAATTCCTCAGAGATGTCCTTAAAAGCCCTAAAATGTTGTCCTTCAGTAGAAACTTTCACCAGCAATCAATCAGGAGCAAATCAGATGATTGTGTTGAAATGTACTACACTGTTTAAGCTAACAAATGAATGAAGAAAGGTAGTATATCGGAACATATGCCACTACACTGAAGTCGTTAAAAGGGTTTGTTGGAAGAATATTTGGTTTCCAGTTAGCAAATATGGAATAAGAAGGGACAGTGATAAAAGAATATCAAGTCATATGGAAATCCAAATACAGTGACAGACACAATTATTTTACTAATTGCTAATGAACACAGTCAAGAGGCTTCAAAAAGCAAAACTTTGCTTGGACTACTTCAGGTTTTGACCTCTGCATGAGCAAATGCATTTAAGCTGAAGCCCACCAAAATTGATTAACGGCGCCAGCCAAGGCTAGCATGTAGTTGAAGCTTTTTCCATCTATCACATGGCCCCAAGGATAGTTAAATGAACCTTAAAATGGCTACAAACAGCTCAATGACTACACAGAGTCCTGCCAATTAGAAATAATTAGGCAGTCATTTTGGTGGTAAGTCTTTTTAAGTGCATACATAAGGATACAATGATGCTTATTAATGATCTCATATGAGCTATGCTCAAACAGCCTGAAATAATTATGCAACTATCACAAAGCCTTGCTCATCTCTGTACTTCACCTTAATGCATTTAAAAATCCACTTCATTACCTCCAGTAATTAATCCTCCATTAATTGCAGGAAAAGCTCAGTTTACCAAGCTTCATTTCTAATTATCTTATAAATAGTTATGGTTCTAATTAATGTGTTCATTAAGATGAATATCTTTCTCAAAGCCACGCTCAGAGCAAAGGTTCCACTTATTCTCTCAAAAGCCTAACTACCATAAGGTGAGGCCATTTTGGTTGCATTTGCTTTTATTTTAATATACTCAACCTCCTAATTGGCATTTAAAATCTAATTTAGAGAAACTTCAAGAAGGCAATATAGGGGAAATAGAGTAAAAAGATATTTTCAAACTCTTTCCAATCAATAACCTTAAAACCTTTATAGGAAAACTTTCCTGCATTTTTTCTGATAAAAATTGACTAATATGTTTAAGTACTATATCCAAGTGAATTTAAATTTCATGCAAACTTAGCTTTTGCCCCTTTACTTCAATCAGAAAATAAGCCAAGAAAGATAAAATATGCTATTATAACCAATGGATTTAAATTTATATTAGATTACTTAGCTAAATTGCCACTATAAAACAATTACTCAATATAAACTGCCAGCCATCAAAGAAAAAACTTACACATATCTTGGGATCACCAATATTTCATATCATTTAGGAGCATACTAGTTTATGAGCTTTTTAAAAATACAAATCTAATTCTGAGCTACAAAGTATACAGCACTTAAAAAACACTATGAAGAGATAAATAAATATCATATATTAACCAAATATGTGGAATGCAGAAAAATGGTACAGATGAACCTATCTGGAAAGGAGGAATAGAAACCCAGACATAGAAAATGGACACGTGGACACAAGAGAGTAGGTGGTGGTGGTGGTGGAGTGAATTGGGAGATTACGATTGACATACATACACTACCATGTGTAACACAGCCAGCCAGTGGGAAGCTGCTGATTGGCACAGGGAGCTCAGTTTGGTGCTCTGTGACAACTTAGAGGGGTGGAAGGGGGCAGAGGGCAGTGAGAGAAAGGTCCAAGAGAAAGGGGATATATGTCTAGTATATGTATACATAGAGCTGATTCACTTCACTGTATAGCAGAAAATAACACAACATTGTAGAGCAATTATACTCCAATTAATAAATATACACTGGCTATGATTCAAGATATCAACATGATACAAAATCATTCTTTTTGTAAAAATGAAAATTTTTATAATTTTGTAAACTTTTAGAACAACTGTATAAATAACTTATAAGCACAAAAAGTATTCTTAATTTTTTTAAAAAAATCAAATTTTATTTTCTATGAATAAAAGAATAAAAACAATTTATTTTGGAAATCAAGTAGGTAAAATTCCTTAATAATAAAAAAAGTTATTAGTGTAACAACCCTGACAGTTAATAATAAAGCTATAGTTCCACATATGATAGATGTCTCCTGCTTCTCTGTAATTTGCTGTTGCTCATTTATCTTCGCCTCTGTCTCTCCATGTAAGATAAACCTACAAAATGGTTTCATTTATGAATCAAAAAAAAATCATTCTACAGGCAAAATTCTAAAATGATAAGTTTCTTCATAGAGAATTATAATAAGTGTAATTTCTAAAAAATTTCTCTGGAATAAACTTTTAAAACTGTGCTTCACATAAAACCACTGTGGCTATGTATTCTCACATGGAGATTTCTGATTAAAGAAACTAAAATTTGCTAGAAGGGTAGATGGAGACAGACAATGAGGGAAGATCTCATATGTTTTATAGCAACCCTCATTCACCCATTCATTCATTCATCTATGCTGAGGATGCAGTGATGAATGAGGGCTCCTCCACAATGGAGTTAAAGCTCATTTCCTTTAAAGTAAAACACCCCTGGCTAACTTAAAAGAAACACTACTGCAATGCAAAACAGGTTGATTTTAGCTATAATTTTTAATTACTCTAAGTACTATATCAAGTACTCTGTACCATCCAGAGGGTCAATCCCCTCCTATAATCAAAAGATCCCTGAGAGAAGACATCTTGGCCCAACCATGTATATAGCCGAACATACGCATCAGGTTGTACCATTATTTTTTTAATGTATGTAATTCAGAAATACATAAATAAAAATGGATGTATGAGAACAACAGCTTTGGTACACCTACCTTCTAAATTTTAACTATTTCAAAGATACCGTACCTAGTGGCACAAATGTTGATCCTCAGTCTTGGCTGTGTAACACTCGATTTCTCCAGCAATTTCAAAATGAGAATTATAAAATTCTCACAAAGAAACTTAACATTAGTTCACTTTTATTTTAAAAAATAAATATAATTTCAAGGGTAAAGGGAAAGGAGAACAAATGGTGATAACACATTATCCAAAAGGCTATGCATTACTTTACCTTTTTAATCTAGAAAAGTTTAGCAACATTAGTTCTGATAATCCTGAGAAGTATTCAAATACTAGAATATTCACATCATTTACCATGTCTTCCTTGTCACTCTCCTATCCCCACTGCAAAAATCAAATCTGAAGAAATAAAGTCAAGAAACATATTTAGCAGTCCTTCACACCAGGTGGCCAAAATATTAGTTTCAGCTTCATCATCGATCCTTCCTATGAGTATTCAGGACTGATTTCCTTTAAGATGGACTGGTTGGATCTCCTTGCAGTCCAAGGGACTCTCAANTTTTTTTTTAAGTATTTTTTAGCCGTGCCACCTAGCATGTGGGATCTTGGTTCATCAACCAGGGATGGAGTCCTCACTCCCTGCATTTGAAGTGTGAAGTCTTAACCACTGGACCACAGGGAAGTCCCTGGGCTCTGATTCTTCAAACAACACCCTCAGCCATGCTCCAGCCCCCCAAGTACCCAGCAGTGGTCTGCTCCTCTCCAGGCTCATGTCCATGCAGGGGGCCTTCTGCGGCCCTCTGTCCTGCCTCTTCCACTCATATGCAGCCTGGTTCCTGAGGCCCCAGAGAGCTCCCAGGACCCTGGGCAACAAGCAGGTCTCAAGGGCTGGGGGAGGGTGGTCTGGGACAGCCAGGGAAGACAACTCCCTGGACATAGTATGAGAAGGAGTATGGGGGCTTTTCCCCAAGGTGTCTTTGGCCTCTGGCTTCTATAAATAACCAAGTACTTCCTCACCGAGCCTTCCTCCTGCCACGTCAAGCTCTGACTCGTTATTTTAACTCCCCCAGAGACACTGAGCACCCTCCAGTGCTCTGCTGCCCGGCCCTGCCCTTTTTCTCTGATGAGCTGCTTGGGGATGGCTTTTGCAGCTGTGCTGTTCCTGACTGGTGAGTGGGGGTCCCCGGGGCTGTGAGAAGCTTTCTGTGGGTTGGGGGAACGGTGGTCTCTGCCTGGTGGGGCAGGCAGGAGGAGCTGAAGGAAAAGGAAAGGACTCCTGTCCAGTCTGGTGTGGTGGGAGGAATGGCCTGGAATCTGGGGAGGAGCAGGAGCTGGGCAAAGCTGAGGACAGTGGGCTCACAGGTTATGCTTGGGTGGAAGGTGAGCTGCTCTCCAGGTTGCCCATGGCTTCTCTCTCCCTTCCTCTCTTGGGGGCCCTGGAGTGGGTGCTGGGAGTGAGGGGTGTCTGCCCCAGGCCCCCTGGGAGGGGAGGCCACACCATCCACAAGAGATGGGAAGACTTTAGTTTAGACGGCACCTCCTTGGTCCTGCACATCTCCTGAGTCTTTCCAGCTTCTCTTGAGAAATGGGAAGGTCTGGCTGCTCTGGGTACCAGAGTCTGGGAATGGATGCCCCCTTTATCCCCTGGGGCTCAGACCCACCCACTTCACTCTTTGATGTCACTTGCCTGGCCCCTGAGGCACCTGGGTCTGAGTCTCTTGGTATCCTCTACCTGTCAGATCACAGGGGCTGCTTCCAGACTAGGAATAGAATCGCCCTTTGTGAGAAAGATGTCAGACGTGAGGCTCCCTTGCATGTGGACTCAGTAAGGACCAGCACCCTAAATATCTGGCCTCTGCCCAGAGCCCCAGGATTCAGGTGTCTGGACCCTCCTTGTCACTGCCTGGCCTGATATTTAGTCTCCTTAAAGCTTTCCTACTCTTGGGGTTGGAGTCAGCTCCTCCATCCAGAGACAACCAGGCTTCTAGGAGGAATGGAGAGGAAAGGTGATTGGTTGGGAGAGAAGGGGTTGGAAAAAGCTCTTGAAATGTAAAGTGTCTTCCCCTGGGGCTTTCTAGCTTAGCCACTGGGATGAGTCAAGAGTCGGGAGAGCGAGTTGGAATCCTGGCTGTGCCAGTGACCTGCTGTGTGGTTCAGAGTCAGTCGGTAAATGCTAAAGTCACCTGCTAAGGGTGGGCACTGTTCCAGGCACCAAGACAAGGCAGGTGGAGCTGTCCTTGTCCTCCTAGAGCCTGGCACCAGGAACGAGGACATGGAGAATACAAAATGACAAATAACAAATCACAGAATTCTAAGTCTGTTTCCCAGTCCTAAAGGGAAGATGCAGCAGGACAGTTTTTAAGTGGAATGACCACACGCCCTAGTTTGCCTGGAGGTACTACCAATGTCCCTGGTGTAATTATTAATGATGCCCCCTCCCCTCTTGGAAGGTCCCAGTTTAGACAGTAAATTGTATGGTCACTTTATCTTTAAGGGATATTCCTGCTCTATCTAACCTACCAGGTGGTGACTGGCCTAATTTCAGACTGTGGGTGAGGGGCATTTCTCTGGATGATTGCCCTCTGTATTGTGATTAGACAATTTTTAAGGGAGGAGGAGACATGGGAACCACACAGGTGGCAATAATAAGAATGCCTTTCTCCCCGACAGATGGGGAATCAAGGCTGAACGTGGTGGGTGTCATGACCCCGAGAAGTCAGGGGTCCAAAGGAGAAGGGGCTTCTCTGACTGTTCTCCCCACTCCCACCTTCCCATATTCCTCAGGCCTGGCTTCTTATCATGGATTCAACTTGGATGTGGAGGAGCCCCTGGTCTTCAGAGCGGACGGAGCCAGCTTTGGCCAGAGCGTGGTCCAGTTTGACAGATCTAGGTAGGCCCTGCCCACTTCCCCCAACTCCGCCCCCTTGGCCTGCAGGCTGGCATTCTGATTGCTACCACCTGGAGGAAGGGCAGCATGGGCTACAAACCCATGTCCACAATACCTGCATGAGGCGGGCAAGGTTAGGGTCTGCTGTACCTGGCTTGCCCAGCCTCTGAGGATCTGTGCTGTATTCCTGGTGTGTGAAGGAATGTGACACTAAGTAGCAAATAGGGAACACCAGGACAGCAGAGAGAGAGGGCCTGTAGAAGAAAGGGAGATAAAATCTTTTTTCCAAGAATAGGAGGGAGGCCTCATAACTTTATTTTGTATTGGAATCGGCAAATTATATATCCACGCTGCCTCCAGAAAGGCACGTTCTTGGGTCCCAGAGACAGTGACCCAAGGAGTTGAAGTCACAGTGTGATGCAAGCATAATCAAAGTCTAGGAGCCACAGGGAGGGAGACATTAAACCCAGGAGGGAACTCCAGGAGGACTTCACAGAGGCGGTGGCACTGGCAATGACCCTGAGAGCACAGGAAGTTTCAGTTAGCCAAGACAGAGCACACAGAGGTCATGGAGTCCTAAATGTACATCCCTCCTCCTTCTCCCTCGACTGGCAGGCTGAGGACATGGAACCAGAGGTTGGGCCCTAGAGTTTTATTTTCTTTGTTTTGAAATATAACACAGAGATTGATATGCACGAATCTAGAAGGTCCAACTCAATAAATTTTTCACATGTGTGTATCCAGGTAACAGCCACCTAGAACAAGATGTAGAATCTCTCCAGCACTTCCCCCCACTGGCTTCCCTTGAGCCCCACATGACCACACAACACCCAACAAATCCAACAGCTTCTGTCCCACTTACCATCAATTTGTGTTCAGGCTCTATTTTTTTCAAAAATGAAACTCCTGATTATCTGCTATTCACCAGTACTTTACTCCATGGGGTCGCAAAGTGTCGGACACAACTAAGTGACTTTCCAACCAAGTATATAATTGGATGATATTCTGATTGCTACAAAGCTACTGGTTTTCCTGGTTTCTGCTGAGTGATAATGAAAAGGTTGAGCTGACATGTAAGGAATGGGTTGGAGTAAAAAAAAAAAACCAAATCCTGTAGGTCAATAGTTTTAAGACTAAAAGTTTATTTACCCGATTGCACCAGAAGAAACCAAATGGCTACATCTCCAACCACCTGATTCAGTGTCATCCTCAAGTCTTAGACAAACAAGGATTTCAGGTTTCCATAAGGGAATGGTCCTCTAGAATGAATCTTTAAAGGCCAATTCAACAAGTCTTACATGGCTAATCAGTTAAAATATATTAGTATTTGTCTAGTTCCCTCATCTGAATAGTGAGCTTGTTAGTAATGAGAACATTTTTCTCAATGAGAAATTAAAAAATTATCCCCTCTCAAGGTGTTTCGCAAATAAACAGTTGCATTTATAAATGAATATAAGTGATATGAAGCAGTTTCTGATACAGCTGCTTTAAATTAAATTGTTTATCATATTTAAATTATCCAATTTGGGAAATTCCTTGTGGTCCAGTGGCTAAGACTTTCATGCTCCCGATGCAGGGGGCCCAGGTTCAATCCCTGACCAGGGAACTAGATCCCACATTGCTGCAACAAAGACCCAGAGCAGCCAAATAAATAAATAAAATTGTAAATAAATAAATAGTCCAATTAATTACAGAATTATCTATTGGCTTCAGAACATTTTTCCATTTAACTTGAGATGACCTATTTCTTGGAATAGTGGCTCTCTCAGAATGATGGTTCCTAGGAGACAAACTGCACTGACTTGTGGTCGGGAAATGCTGTGTTTTGTTCTGAATAGTTTTATTCTGAGTGAATGTTAAAACACACACACACAAACTCGAAAACTATTTGCATACACAAATACACGTATATTTATATACACACACATGTACCCGAACAGACAAACAGCCCAGCACGGCCTTTCAGCCTCTGTGGCTTAGACTCAGGCCCTGATTTTGAGTAGCCTCACACAGGCCGAGGCCGAGGACTCCCCTCGTGAAATCTCACTTCCCCATGACACTTCTTCACCCAAAGCGCCCCATGCCCCCACCCCTCCTGCGACTGTCTGTCCTGGTTGTACCTCCAGACTCGTGGTGGGAGCCCCCTTGGAGGTGGTCACAGTCAACAAAACAGGACGTTTGTACAACTGCATGCCTGCCACTCGTCGGTGTTGGCCCATCTCGCTAAACAGTGAGTGACTCGCCCCAGGGATTGGGTCCTTCAGCCCTCCTACACAGGACTGTCCCCTCCTCAGCCTCCAGCCCGGACTGTCCCCCCAAGTGAGGGTGTACCCATGGGTGTGACCCTGTGTGTCTGCCCTCTCAGCCCCCTCAGAGGCTGTGGACATGTCCCTGGGCCTGTCCCTGGCGGCCTCCACCCATCTCTCCCAGCTGTTGGTGAGTGTTTCTGGGTCCCTGGAGGGTCTTGAGGGAGGAATAGGTTGATGGGGTTGGGAGAGGAGGCTGGGGCTGAGGGAAAAGGAGGGGGAGTGTTCTGGGGGCCCCCTCACCCACATGGGCCTCTGTCCCCAGGCCTGCGGCCCGACCGTGCACAAAGCCTGTGGCGCTAACATGTACATAAAAGGCACTTGCCTCCTGCTGGGCTCCCACCTGCAGGTCATGCGGACCATCCCCACCGCCCTGCCAGGTAGGTCCCCCAGAGATGCACGTTCTGGGTGGAAAGTGTACTGGAACCACTCATGCGAGCAGAGCATGAAACTTGGGTCTCCACCTTCTGGGTCTTTGTTTTCCTGGGCCTCTTGTGCCCCAGGCCCCCTCCCAGAGGGCTCGGCAAGCTCAGCAGGGGCTGGGGGCACAGTCTGGCCCAGCAGGAAGTGTAGTCACAGCAGGACCCCCTAAGCTGGGGAGCCATGATGACTCTGACGGGGCAGGAAGGAGCCTCAGGGTGCTGCTGCAGGAGGCATGAGGGCCCCACATCAGCCAATGGTTGCTGGGGTGCCTCCTGGTTTCCAGAGGAAGGGTTTGGGGTGGTGAAAACATGAGGTGAAGACCATAGATCCAAGAATCCAAGAGGGAGGCAGTCCTGGGGCATTCTGCTGGTCTGCCAAGACACCCCCAAACTCACTCTTCCCCTTACAAGGGCAGAAAAGGACCCGATCATGGCGAGTGTGAGGCACCGTTTTGCCAGCACTGATGTCTTCTGCAGAGAATGGTGCCTAGGCGGGCCCTGCAGCAGTCTCTCTCTCTGAGAGTCAGTCTTTTTTTTCCCCTTTCTTTCTTTCCTTTTTCTTGTTTTCTTTTTTAAAAATTTATGGCTGTGCTGAGTCTTCATTGCTGCACACAGACTTTCTCTAGTTGTGGTGAGCAGGGGCTACTCTCTAGCTGCAGTGGGAGGGCTTCTCACTGTGGGGGCTTCTCTTGTTTCAGAGCACGTGCTCTAGAGCGCATACAGGTCTCAGCAGTTCCAGCACATGGGCTCAGTAGTTGCAACTCCCAGGCTCTAGAGCGTATGGGCTTCAATAGTTGTGGTGTATGGGCTTAATTGCTCCGAGGCGTGTAGAATCTTCCCAGACCAGGGATCGAACCCAAGTATCCTGTATTTCAAGGCAGATTCTTAACCATTGGGCCACCAGCGAAGTCCTGAGAGGGTCAGTCTTTACAAGTTCATCTTCTGTGTCCTTGGACAAGTGGCTTCATTCCCTGGGCCTCAGTTTCCTCACTGGTAAAGTGGAACTCAATAATTGAGGTGGTTATTAGGATTTAAAAGATTTAATATACATGTCTAAGTGCTTAGACTCCAGCCTGGCATGTGTATGTAATTGCTTTTATGACTAACTTTCTAACTGAAGACTGTCTGTTTGGACCAGGAGGAAGGCACAGGAAGGAGATAAACAAACCCGTGCGTGGCGTCAAAGGAAACAATGGGCCCCCAGTGAGAGCCAGGGACCGGACAAGGCACACGTTTTGTTGTTGTTGTTTACTTATCTATTTATTTGTGGCTGCACTGGGTCATTGCTACACAGGCTTTCTCTAGCTGCAGCGAGTAGGGGTCACTGTCTAGTTGTGGTGTGTGGGCTTCTCCCTGCAGTGACTTCTCTTGTGGCAGAGCACGGGCTGTAGAGCTTGGGCTCAGTAGCTGTGGCACACAGGCTTAGTTGCCCCACAGCATGTGGGTCTTACTGCCCCGACCAGAGATGAAACCCATGTTCCCTGCATTGGCAGGCAGATTCTTAACCATTGGACCACCAGGGGAGTCCCAAGGCATATGTTTTGGCCCAGAGAAAATACGAACCCAGACTTCATAGGCTTTTAGCCAGAAGTAAAGCAGCAACNCATCTTTCAGGATTTGAAATAGCTCAACTGGAATTCCATCATCTCCACTAGCTTTGTTCATAGTGATGCCCACTTAACTTCTCATTCCAGGATGTCTGGCTCTAGGTAAATGATCACATCATCATGATTACCTGGGTTGTGAAGATCTTTTACGTATAGTTCTGTGTATTCTTGCCACCTCTTCTTTATATTTTCTGTTTCTGTTAGGTTCATACCATAAAGTTGATGTTAGTCCTTCAGAATTCATTTTCTCTTTGGTCTAAAGAAAGTTTTCCAAATTTCTTCCTGTGTCAACAGTCTTACCCACACAAGTAAACTGAAAGCAATGGCTTCTATCAAGCAATAATGAAAAGCTTAAAAAAAAAAAAAAAATAAGCTAAGCGATCCAAAAGCTTATTCTAATGAACTATGTTTAAATGATTTGAAATAGTTAACATTCCTAACAAATTTGATTATGCTCTAAATTGATATCTAAGTAAAATGCTAACTACTGGATTGAAAGTAATGTTAATTCTTTATCATTAATAGATACTAATGACAAAAATAGAGGCAACACATAACATAGCAGTATATTGCCCTTTCCTTACCCCAGTTAATGAAACAGAAGAAAGCACATTTTAGAAGGCCAGACTAAAAATAATACTGTATGAGAAGATTCCTTATATTTACAGCTTAGTACACTGTCAATCAGTGTTAAATCTCCAGAAAACCTGTTTTGTAAAAATCTAAAATTCTTTTATAGACATGATTAACTTACAGTACTATTTAAAGAAGCCCCATAAAACATTAAAGAGAGAGTTTTAGCTATCTACTCTGTTGTATTTTCTTCTTAACGTCCATCCAGAGTCTGTCAGTGTTAATTATTATTCAAAATACAGTCATTTCCCCTACTCATGCTATAGGCAGACTATTCTTCTTCATTCTGGACTGTGAGCTTAGCCACATGACTTATTCCTGCCAATGAAACATTGGAAAAAGTGGCACTGAGGAGAGGATTCAAATGTGCTTATTACAAAATTGAGCATGTTCACCCTTTGTCTAAGAAAATCCTGCTTTGAGTAGGTGCTGACCCACACTGATGAGGCATACAAGAAGCAGAGCCAGTCTCAACTGCCAGCTTGGACTCAAGCCCAATGAATCAAGCCTAGATCAGAAGAGGTCCATCTGACTCACAGATGTCTGAGTGAGAAATAATTATTTTTGTTGTGTGCCACTGAGTTCTGAGATGGTTACTATGTAGTATTATTGGGCAACACCTGACTAATACATCATTGCTGCTGCTGCTGCTGCTAAGTTGCTTCAGTTGTGTCCGACTCTATGCGACCCCACAGATGGCAGCCCACCAGACTCCCCTGTCCCTAGGATTCTGCAGGCAAGAACACTGGAGTGGGTTGCCATTTCCTTCTCCAATACACGAAAGTGGAAAGTGAAAGTAAAGTCACTCAGCCGTGTCTGACTCTCCACGACCCCATGGACTGCAGCCTACCAGGCTTCTCCGTCCATGGGATTTTCCAGGCAAGAGTACTGGAGTGGGGTGCCATTGCCTTCTCAAAATACATCATTAGTACCACAGAATATGTAGGTAATCTGTCAAGGGGTACAACCTAGTAGACAGTAGGATATTTCATAGGAGTAAGAATAAGGGTGTGAGCGTTATGAATCCCCAGCTCTAGCCATGTTAGCATAGGCAAGTTATTTGACCTTTGTAGTCTGTTTCCTCATCTGTTCAGTCCTCATCTGTTAAGTGAAGGTAAAACACAAACTTAGAAAGTGAGAAAGGCTGCTGCGACAGTCAAATAAAATAACCTATGACAATAACACAATCCCAAAATTCCTAGCACACAGTAGATACTCAGGGCTTCTCTGATGCCTCAATGCACATAGACACTCAGGGCTTCTCTGATGCCTCAATGGTAAAGAACTTGCCTGCCAATGAAGGAGTCACAGGTTCAGTCCCTGGTCGTTGAGAAGATATCCTGGAGAAGGAAATAACAACCCACCCCAATATTCTTGCCTGGAGAATTCCATTCACAGCAGAGCGTGGTGGACTACAGTCCATGGTCACAAACAGTTGGATATGACTTAGCGACTAAACAATGACAAAGTATAGTGACTAAACAACAACAAATGAGATACTCAATAAATTTTAGTATTACCTTTGT
The DNA here is from genome assembly GCA_006410615.1 of Neotragus moschatus. Taxonomy (NCBI): domain Eukaryota; kingdom Metazoa; phylum Chordata; class Mammalia; order Artiodactyla; family Bovidae; genus Neotragus; species Neotragus moschatus. The sequence goes on from SJYA01000117.1 coordinate 563,797, forward strand.
TCTTCTTGGCTCTAAGTTATGCATTAAAAAAATTCAACACATTTTCACAAAATTTTTCTTAGATGCAAGTATGTAATTCCATTTTCTAAACTAAACTTTGAAGTAAACACCAGTAAAAGTAACCACAGAATATCTATTTCTTTGTTTGAGAAGAACCTTCCCACTTCTCATGGATCTTAATAATCATCTTTCTCTTTCCTGTTACAAATCTTAAGTTTTTCAAGATGATACATTTTCCTATGGAAAAGATGACAGTAATGCTTTGTTTAATAAGCAAAATTTCCATCTTTTCCTTCCTATTTTTCTTTATATGTATTTCATCCCTTCTTCAAAAGAACAAAAACAAAAGATAAATAGTTAAAACATCAATACATATTTTCTCCTTTTGAAAAGAAAAGGGAAGATTCATGAAATAATATTTATAAAATTATCTGAGTTATTCAGAAGATGCACCCTACAAATTAAAACTTAGTAGAAGGATTTTATTTTTTAAATTTTAATAAGTGAATGGCTTGGGGTAGTGATGATTTCTTTAAAAAAACAGAGGCTTTAGGGAAGGTCAGAGGCTCAGACACAGACACAATCATTCATCATAAAAGACTTTAGGGGACGTTTTAATAACCACCTGTGGCAAGATCTCTCTCATATTCATTATAAAATTCCCAAGGCAGACTTTGCTTTCTCATTCATACTCAACAAATATACAAAATGGAAGCTTCCCATCAACTGTAGTACGAGTAGATGCATTTAAACACCAGTTGTTTTATCACAGCATTCATCATCAGAGTTGGCAATAAACAACATTAAAAATGAAGGAAACACACATATATGCACACATGTGTGTATGAACACGTGCGCAAACATACTCACAAGGCATTAAGCAAAAATTACTGAAGTTATGTGATATTCACATTTATTTTCAAATACTGGGCTACAATAAAAATATGACTGAAAAAGACTAATACATTAATAAGGATCTCATCCACACTTAAAAGAACAGGAGAGGGCCATTTTTAAAAGCTCTCATCAAAAAGTTATATATATATATATATATATGTACATATACACACACTCATATATATATATATGTATTTTATGTATATGTTTAGCTATGTGATATGGAGTAGCTTGTTTTTAACTCTATTGCAGCTTTTCCATTTAAAATACTCTCAAACCCAGTAGCTGTATTTTTACTTCCTCCTAGCTGAAAAAATGTGCTACTCTCACCTTAGTTCTGTTACTCTTCTCCCTGAATAAACAGGAAGAATGAAATCAAACTGGGCTTGAACTTGCCTCTTTTATCTACACAATCAGGATAAATCATATGAGTAACAAACCAAAAATCTGTACAAGAGTATATGTTATAAAGCCTAAAATAAAGGGTAACACTAATAGTCCTACAATCATCTTAATGGTTTCCATGTTCTACTGCCCTTGATACTGACTACACTGCTTCAAAATGGTCCNAAGAATGAAATCAAACTGGGCTTGAACTTGCCTCTTTTATCTACACAATCAGGATAAATCATATGAGTAACAAACCAAAAATCTGTACAAGAGTATATGTTATAAAGCCTAAAATAAAGGGTAACACTAATAGTCCTACAATCATCTTAATGGTTTCCATGTTCTACTGCCCTTGATACTGACTACACTGCTTCAAAATGGTCCAACTTACCTCAATGACTACTCCTTATTTTCAGCCCATCTTAACCATCTTAAGTTTTGTAGCTCATCTTAACCACATATCTTGCTCAGCTTCTGGAACTGGTAACCTGACTCGGACCTTCTAATCCACACACATTCTTTCTTTATACCACTCTATCTTAACTTATACTCTCTAAACTCTAGCTTCACACATTGTAACCTTAGACCAGGGCAGCCAAACAACAGCTGTGTCCCACTAGGCCAGAGAGGGCCAGTGACTCCTCTATATTCAACACTCTTGACTTTTAAATATCAAACAAAAACAAAAAGTAGAAGACATGGCATAATCAGGAGAAAGCACTTTCAAGGCTATTTTCTGTGGGGAAAAGACACCCCTGTTTTTAAAAGACCAAAAAATACCCCCATGGCTTGGAGAAATACTGATCCAGATTTGTTTCTCATTTCTACAGCTTTGCTAGCCCAAAATGCAGGGCAGTAGGGGTGGAGAAAGATAATTTTAAATAGACTTATTCTGTTCCAAAAGAGAAAAAGGTAGTTCTGTAAGAAACATAGATAATTAACTATATTAAGGAAACTTTCTTACAAATGCTTAAAGTGAATACTAAATGAAATAAGACCCTTTTAAACAGTATTATTTTAAATTACATGTATGGATTTTTCACCAAATATAAATTAACTGCTACATGGAAAGCAAAAGTATGAATTAATATAGGATGGTATGAATTAACATAGGATGTTATCAAGGCTCTGAAACCATCTGTGAAAGTGAAAATGAAAGTCACTCACTCATATCCGACTCTTTGCAATCCCATGGACTACCCAGTCAATGGAATTCTCCAGGCCAGAATACTGGAGTGGCATCTGTACATATTTCTAAACTCATTAAATGAAAAGACTGCTTACAAATATTCTATAAATTAATATTTCTGAAGGCATTTTGAACCTCTCAGAAAGTAAATTTTCACCTTACTTTTTCTATAAATGGAGATGGAGATAGTTGATAAAAATCAGTGAAACCAGAGCAATGATAATCCAAACAGGATATATATCATTTGCTTTTAATTGTTTCTCATGTAGTAGAAAAAGACAAAACTTACAGAGCAGTTATGACATTGCCAGAACTTCAGGGTCTCAGAACAATCTGTTCTTTTTTTTCAATATATAATTTTTATTGGAGTATAGTGATTTACAATGTTGTATTAGTTTTAGGTGTACAGCAAACTGAATCAGTTATATATACATATATATATATATATATATANCTGGTGATGTCCATGTGTAGAGTCTTCTCTTGTGTTGCTGGAAGAGGGTGTTTGCTATGATCAGTGCATTTTCTTGGCAAAACTCTATTAGTCTTTTCCCTGCTTCATTCCACATTCCAAGGCCAAATTTGCCTGTTACTCCAGATGTTTCTTGACTTCCTACTTTAGTTAGCATAGGGTTTTTCTAAAGATAAAAATCAATCTGGTGAAGGGTTTCATTGCTGAGTTAATGATTGCCGCCAGGCCTCCATATCCTTAGGCACCTAGGAGTATGTTAATCAATGTAGTTGGAATGTAGAAAAAGAAATACAGTAGAGTTTTGATGTTAGCAATACTAGACTGTTGAGTTAATGAATTTTCTCTTCATTATAAGTCACTGTACTCCTCTTTCTTTGTTATAAATCATTGTATCCTTGCTATGTAAGAATGTAACTTTATCACTATCTTAAGACTAAGTAGATCTTAAGGGAAAACAAGTTTTCTGATTGACTAACCTTTATCAATAGAAAGATGGGGCCATAAAATGTTAATTGGTCTCCAGACCAGAAGATACAGTAAACAAATGTAAGACCCTTGTAAGAGCAAAGATATGCAAAGAACACTGTTTCTTACATTTATCTCTATGTACAACTAAAAGTATAAAAGCAGACCTGGAAAATAAAGAAACGGACCAGTTCCTGGAAAGACTGGTTTTCCTCGTGTCGTCTTTTCTCGTTTTCCGGCTGAATTCCCATCTGGAGCGTGGAGGCTGCCAGGCCTACTAATTTTGCCTGGGCTTCTAAGATCTGAACGGGGAGGCACTTTGTGTCTCCACTCCTTCCGCGGACCGGGAAGACGCCTGTGGCCTACGTAGGTGGGGCAAACCCCTTGCCTCGGGGTTTTATTGGTTCTTTGCGTAAACCAAATTATTCAGCCTCTTTTCTCCACTAATTTTCCTACTACACTGTTCTTTTCTAATCTCCCTCCATATCTTTAATTAAACAACTTTCCTCTAGATGCCGATTCCATCCTCACTTCGAATTATCCTGGATCCACCAGGGCTGGACCCCAGCAAAAGAGAAGACAAAGGAGGAAGAGGAGAGGGGTGGGGATAGGAGAAGGAGCAGCCCAACCACCACCACCACTGCCACCACACCAGCTACAGCAGCAGTGACAAAAATCTTAGTCAACGTCGAATCCAAGTAATGAGTACACCTTATTATTCTCCAACTCTTGAATATGTTGGAAATCATTTTAATTTTTTAAAAAATCAATGAGTTAGCTAGAAAAAAATTTCTGAAAAATCAATTTTAGAAAGTATTTCATTCTATATACAATCCCTTAATGTTTTTAGATGAAATGCATGTATTTATACTCTTTGACAGATTTTTACAAAGTGCCAATCAGGGAAACACTAAAAAGCATTTTTAAAAAGACTGTCAGTGTACACACTGCTATATTTAAAGCAGATACTCAACAAGGATCTACTGTGGGGTTCCCAGGTGGCGCTTGTGGTAAAGAACCTGCCTGCCTAACGCAAGAGATATAAGAGACATGGGTACAATCTCTTGATCCAGAAGATCCCCAGGAAAAGGGCATGGCAACCCACTCCAGTATTCTTGCCTAGAGAATCCCATGGACAGAGGAGAGTGGAGGGCTATGGTCCAAAGTATCCCAAGAGTCAGACACAACTGAAACGACTTAGCACTCACGGACCTACTGTCTATTTAGTTCAATACTCTGTAATAACGCAAATACAAACGAATTTGAAAGACACATACATGTGTAAATTTATAATGCTGCTGACACTAACACATTATTAAAAACTATACTCCAAAATAAAACAAAAACTTCCTTAAACCAAAAAATAAAAAGAATGTCAGAAAGCCAAGTAGATGTAGCCAGAAGTGTAACTACACATACAAACCCCCATACACACACACACAGTATAACTACAGAGATTCACAGTCATGTTTAGCTTTCTCCAAAGTTAATAACAATAAAAGCCACCAAAGTACCAGATATATGTATTTAATGATAATATGCCAAAGCTAAAGGCTCATAAATTAAGTTTAATTTCCAAAAGTCAATTACAGCTTGGTAATATCCTCTTTTTTTTAATTTATATTGGAGTATAGCTGATAGTTTCAGTGGACAGCAAAGGGACTCAGCCACACATATACATGTATCCATTCAACAGTTAGAACTGGACATGGAACAACAGACTGGTTCCAAATAGGAAAAGGAGTACATCAAGGTTGTATATTGTCACCCTGCTTCTTTAACTTATAAGCAGAGTACATCATGAGAAACGCTGGGCTGGATGAGGCACAACCTAGAATCAAGATCGCTGGGAGAAATATCAATAACCTCAGATATGCAGATTACACCACCCTTATGGCAGAAAGCAAAGAACTAAAGAGCCTCTTGGTGAAAGTGAAAGAGGAGAGTGAAAAAGTTGGCTTTAAGCTCAACATTCAGAAAACAAAGATCATGGCATCAGGTCCCATCACTTCATGGCAAACATGGGGATACAGTGGAAACAATGTCAGACTTTATTTTTCTGGGCTCCAAAATCACTGCTGATGGTGACTCCAGCCATGAAATTAAAAGATATTCCTTGGAAGGAAAGTTATGACCAACCTAGACAGCATACTAAAAACCAGAGACATTACTTTGTCAACAAAGGTCCGTCTAGTCAAGGCTATGGTTTTTCCAGTAGTCATGTATGGATATGAGAGTCAGACTCTAAAGAAAGCTGACCACCGAAGAATTGATGCTCTTGAATTGTGGTGTTAGAGAAGACTCTTAAGAATTCCTTGGACTACAAGGAGATCCAACCAGTCCATCCTAGAGCAGATCAGTCCTAGGTGTTCATTGGTAGGTCTGATGTTGAAGCTGAAACTCAACTTTGGGTCAAAGGTAGGTCTGATGTTGAAGCTCAAACTCAATACTTTGGTCACCTGATGAGAAGAGCTGAGTCACTGGAAAAGACCCTGATGCTGGGAAAGACTGATGGCAGGAGGAAAATGGGACAACAGAGGATGAGATGGTTGGATGGCATCACCGACTCAATGGACATGGGTTTGGGTGGACTCCGGGAGTTGGTGATGGACAGGGAGGCCTACCGTGGTGCGATTCATGGGGTCACAAAGAGTCAGACACGACTGAGTGACTGAACTGAACTGAACTGATTCTCCCCTAAATCCCCCTCCCATTCGGGTTGCCAAATAACATTCAGCATATATAGTCCCATACTTAATGACCATACCATGTGCTATACAGTAGGTCCTTGCTTGTTATCCATTTTAAATAAATACAGCAGTGTGTACATGTCAATCCTAAACTTCCTAACTATCCCTTCCCCTGTATCCTTCCTGCCCATCTTTTCCCCTGGGAACTATAAATTCCTTCTCTAAATCTGTGAGTCTATTTCAGTTTTGCTACAAAAAGTTCATTTGAATAATTTCTTTTTAGATTCTGCATATCAGGGATGTCATATGATACTTCTCCTCTGTCTGACTCACTTCACTGAACAATCTCTAAGTTCAGCCATGCTGCTGAAAATGGCATTATTTCTTTCGTTTTAATGGCTGAATAAAATTCCATTGTATATATGTACCACATCTTTATCCATTCCTCTGTTGATGGACATTTAGGTTGCTTCCATGTCTTGGCTACTGTACACAGTGTGCTGCAATGAACACTGGGGTATGTGTATTCTTTTGGAACATGTTTTTCTCCAGACATATGCCCAAGAGTGGGATTGCAGGGTCATAAGGCAGCTCTTAGTTTCTTAAGGAACCTGCATACTGTTCTCCATGGTGATATCCTCTTTAGTCGATAAAGCTTGAGGACATCATGGAGCTTTCTCTATCAGCTCCCTTCCTGCTTTGTTACCTGTAATTTTAAAACTCTAGTGTTTTTTGTTTTCTTCATTTCCTTTAAAAGTATCAGAGATATGACTGCTAAAAAATTAATAGAATAATATGACAGTAACACACATTTAATTCAATCACAAATACCAAAAAGAAAATTTCAAATTATTGCTTTCTTGATAGACATGAACCTAATCATGTACAACTTTAATTTCTAAGAATCTGAACTGAGTAAAAAGTATATTCCAAAATATTCTTCATTTAAGAGTAACAAACAATGCTCCAATTGTTTTACGTTAACATATTTATTTTTAAAGTGTCATCAAAAGGACCACACCATACCATCTCTTAGAAAATAAAAATGCTTAACGTGTAATACTTAATCTATCATTCTTTCACATAGCACCATTCTTAAATCTTTTCTAGAAAAGTGAAAAGGCCATATCTGATAAATAAATGTTTTATTAAAATATTACTGACATATAGCATTATATCAATATTAGGATCAAGTGCATAATGATTTGATATTAATGTAGTCACTACAATAAGTCTACTTACCATCCACAAACATATGTAGTACAGAAAAAACTTTTTTCTTATACCTTTAACATTTACTCTCTTAGCAACCTTCAAATATGCAATAGAATATTATTAACCACAGTCACCATGCTGTACAGCACATCCCCATAACTTAGTTACTTTATATTTTGAAAGTTTGTACCTTTTAACATCCTTAATGCATTCACCCTCCCCAATGGCAACCAACAATCTGTTCCCTGTATCTATGAGCTTGGCTTTGAGTTGGTTGTTTTGTTTTATTCTATTCCATGCATAAGTGAAATCATACAGTATTTGTCTTTGACTTATTTCACTTAGAACAATGTTCCCAGGACCACCCATATTGTCATAAATGGCAAGAATCCACTCCTTTTTATAGATGAGTAGTATTCCACATTTTTATCCATTCATCCATCAACAGACACAGACTATTTCCTTAACTTGACTACTGTGAATAATGCAGCAATGAGTAATATTAAAAGCAACTGGAACCTCCTTCAAATACCTTATCAGATAAAGTATTTAAGATAACCTTTTCTCCCAAGACTTAAGCAATCAACCAGAACTTTAGGAACCAACATTCTGCAAATCAGGCTAAGAGTTGATTTGGTCTACCCATATTGCTGACAATGCACACAACTGTTCTGTAATTTTTTTAGATCAAACAAAAGTAATTTTTTAGACTTTCAAAATCCTCCTAAACAAAGGTCCTAAGTACACTATTTTTCTTAAAAACCTCTGTTAGAAAATGGAAAAATAAATCCTTTATTCAATATACTGACTCTACTATTAGGATTTATTGAAATCTACACTACTATTAGGAACTGATGACTTCATCCTTGCCTAAAGGAAAACTAGTAATCTGAGACACAACTGAAAGAGAGTTTGAAGACAATGAAATTTTCTTCAATGGTTGGCTGGAAAAATAAAGTACTACAAAAGAAGCCCACAAAGAATATTCCAAAATGACAATAGGATCAATCCCATTTAATATTTTTTTATAAAATGCCTAATATGATAACAAAATAACAGAATCTTCTAATATGAAGAAGACAGGGAAATGTCAAATCTAACAAGAAACAAAACAGACAAAAATTTACATTGTTTAAAAAAAAATCTACAGTGAAAGTCAGCAAAATATAACATATTTAATGGTTAACTAACTACTCTCCCCATCAGAAAGAAGTTCTTGAAAATCCTCACAGTAGGAGAATTCTTGGATAACAAACTCATAATTTTAATTTTTTTCAATGAGATTGCAAGACAATGTATAAGGCGTCATAAATATGTTTTACATTCACTAAAATAAACAATTACCAAAAGCATTTCCATCCCCTAAATTGATAATAAGCTATACTTTTCAATTTACCTTTCAGATTGAGAGAAAATGTATTGCTCAGAATAAAATAGACAATAATAGGGCTCAAACAGAAAGGGAAGGGAGTAGATAATTACTTAGCAGGACCTGCAACCTCTTTTAGTTAATAGATACTTATAACTGCAGAGTCATTTAAGTTCTTTTTTTAAAAACTATTCAATTTTAATTGGAAGACAATTGCTTTACATATTGTGTTGGTTCTGGTTACACATCAACATGAACAGATATATACATCAACAGCCGTAGATAGATATATATATATATATATATATATATATATATATATGGCCCTTACCTCGCAAACCTCTCTCCCACTTCCCACCCCATCACACCCATGTAGGTTGTGTCAGAGCATTGCGTTTGAGCTCTCTGCATGATATAGTAAATTTCCATTGCCTATGTACTTTTCACATGGTAATTTATATGCTTTGATGCTACTATTAGCCTTGACTAAGTCAAAGAAACTATGAACCATGTCACATACGGCAATCCAAGATGGACGGGTCAGGGTGGAGATTTCTGGAAAAACGTTGTCCACTGGAAGGGAATGGCAAACCACTTCAGTATTCTTGCCTTGAGAACCCCATGAACAGTATGAAAAGGCAAAATATTAGGATACTGAAAGATGAACTCGCCAGGTTGGTTAAGTGCCCAATATGCTACTAGAGATCAGTGGAGAAATAACTTCAGAAAGAATGAAGGGATGGAGCCAAAGCAAAAACAATACCCAGTTGTGGATGTGTCTTGTGATAGAAGCAATGTCTGATGCTGTAAAGAGCAATATTGCATAGGAACTTGGAATGCCAGGTCCATGAATCAAGGCAAAATGGAAGTGGTCAAACAGAAGATGGCAAGAGCAAATGTTGACGTTCTAGGAATCAGCAAACTAAAATGGACTGGAATGGGTGAATTCAGTTCAGATGACCATTCTATCTACTACTGTGGGAAAGAATCCCTTAGAAGAAATGGAGTAGCCATCATAGTCAACAAGAGTCCGAAATGCAGTTCTTCAATGAGATCTGAATAATGACAGAGTGATCTCTGTTCAATTACAAGGCAAACCATTCACTATCACAGTAATCCAAGTCTATGTCCCAACCAGTAATGCTTAAGAAGTTGAAGTTGAATGGATCTATGAAGACCTACAAGACCTTTTATAACTAACACCCAAAAAAGATGTCCTTTTCATTATATGGGATTGGAATGCAAAAGTAGGAAGTCAAGAAACACCTGGAGTAACAGGCAAATTTGGCCTTGGAATATGAAATGAAGCAGAGCAAAGGCTAATATAGTTTTGCCAAGAGAGCACACTGATCATAGCAAACACCCTCTTCCAACAACACAAGAGAAGACTCTACACATGGACATCACCAGATGGTCAACACTGAAATCAGACTGATTATATTCTTTGCAGCCAAAGATGGAGAGCTCTATACAGGCAGCAACAACAAGATCAGGAGCTGACTGTGGCTCAGATCAAGAACTCCTTATTGCCAAATTCAGACTTAAATTGAAGACAGTAGGGAAAACCAATAGACAGTTCAGGTATGACCTAAATCAGATCCTTTATAATTATATAGTGGAAGTGAGAAATAGATTTAAGGGACTAGATCTGACAGACATAGTGCCTGATGAACTATGGACAGAGGTTCGTGACACTGTACAGGAGACAGGGATCAAGACCATCCCCAAGAAAAAGAAATGCAAAACAGCAAAATGGCTGTCTGAGGAGGCTTTACAAATAGCTGTGAAGAGAAGAGAAGCTAATGGCAAAGGAGAAATATGTATATTTGAATGCAGAGTTCCAAAGAATAGCAAGAAGAGATAAGAAACCTTCCTCGGTGATCAGTGCAAATAAATACAGGAAAACAATAAAATGGGAAAGACTAGAGATCTCTTCAAGAAAATCAGAGACACCAAGGAAACATTTCATGCAAAGATGAGATAAATAAAGGACAGAAATGGTATGGACCTAACGGAAGCAAAAGATATTAAGAATAGGTAGCAATAATACACAGAAGAACAGTACAAAAAAGACTGTCACACCCCAAACAATCACGACAGTGTGATACTCACCTAAAGCCAATTATCCTAGAATGTGATGTCAAGTGGGCCTTAGAAAGCATCACTATGAACAAAGCTAGTGGAGGTGATGGAATTCCAGTTGAGCTATTTCAAATTCTAAAAGATGATGCTGTGAAAATGCTGCACTCAATATATCAGCAAATTAGGAAAACTCAACAGTAGCCACAGGACTGGAAAAGGTCAGTTTTCATTCCAATTCCAAAGAAGGCAATGCCAAAGAATGCTCAAACTACTGCACAATTGCACTCATCTCATATGCTAGTAAAGGAATGCTCAAAATTCTTCAAGCCAGGCTTCAACAATATGTGAAACGTGAACTTCCAGATGTTCAAGCTGGTTTTAGAAAAGGCAGAGGAACCACAGATCAAACTGCCAACATATGTTGGATCATCAAAAACACAGGAGAGCTCCAGAAAAACACCTACTTCTGCTTTATTGACTATGTCAAAGTCTTTGATGTGGTGGATCACAATAAACTGTGGAAAATTCTGAAAGAGATAGGAATATCAGACCAACAGACCTGCCTCTTGAGAAATCTGTATGAAGGTCAGGAAACAACAGTTAGAACTGGACATGGAACAACAGACTGGTTCCAAATCAGGAAAGCAGTACGTCAAGACTGTATATTGTCACCCTACTTATTTAACTTGTATGCAGAGTACATCATGAGAAACACTGGGCTGGATGAGGCACAACCTGAAATCAAGACTGCCAGTAGAAATATCAATAACCTCAGATATGCAGATAACACCACCCTATGGCAGGAAGTGAAGAAGAACTAAAGAGCCTCTTGATGAAAGTGAAAGAGGAGAGTGAAAAAGTTGGCTTAAAGCTCAACATTCAGAAAACGAAGATCATGGCATCCGGTCCCATCACTTCATGGCAAATAGATGGGGAAACAGTGGAAACAGTGAGAGGCTTTATTTTGGGGGGCTCCAAAATCACTGCAGATGGTGACTCCAGCCATGAAATTAAAAGACACTTACTCCTTGGAAGGAAAGTTATGCCGAACCTAGACAGCATATTAAAAAGCAGAGACATTATCAACAAAAGTCCATCTAGTCAAGGCTATGATTTTTCCAGTAGTCATGTATGGATGTAAGAGTTGGACTATAAAGAAAGCTGAGCACTGGAGAATTGATGCTTTTGAACTGTGGTGTTGAAGAAGACTCTTGAGAGTTCCTTGGACTGCAAGCAGATCCAACCAGTCCATCCTAAAGGATATCAGTTCTAAGTGTTCATTGGAAGGACTGATGTTGAAGCTGAAACTCCAATACTTTGGCCACCTGATGCGAAGAGCTGACTCATTTGGAAAGATTCTGATGTTGGGAAAGATTGAAGGCAGTAGGAGAAGGGGGCAGCAGAGGATGAGAGGGTTGGATGGCATCACCCACTCAATGGACATCAGTTTGGGTAAACCCTGGGAGTTGGTGATGGACAGGGAGGCCTGGCGTGCTACAGTTCATGGGGTCGCAAAGACTTGGCCAAGACTGAGCAACTGATCTGAACTGCTACTACTCTCTTAATCTGTCCTACCCTCTTCCTCCCCTACTGTGTCCACAAGTCTGTTCTCTATATCTGTGTCTGCACTGATGCCCTGCACATAGATTCATCAATACCATCTTTCTAGATTCCATATATATACATTAATATTCAAAATTTGTTTTTCTCTTTCTGACTTACTTTAGTTTCATCCATCTCATTAGAACTGACTCAAATGTGTTCCTTTTTATGTCTGAGTAATATTCTATTGTTTATAGGTACCACAACTTTATCCATTCTTCTGTCGACATGTAGGTTGCTTCCGTCTGGGCTATTATAAATAGTATTACAATGAACACTGGGGTACCTGTGTCTTTTTCAATCATGGTTTCCTCCGGATATATGCCGAGCAGTGAGACTGTTGAGTCATATGGTAGTTTTACTTCTAGTTTTTCAAGGAATCTCCATACTGTTCTCCATAGTGGCTGTAACAAGTTACATTTCCACCAACAGTGCAAGAGGGTTTCTTTTTCTCCACACTCTCCAACATTTATTGTCTGTAGATTTTTTGATGATGGCCATTCTGACGGGTATAAGGTGATACCTCAAGGTAGTTATGATTTGCCTTTCTCTAATAGTGAGTCATGTTTAACATCTTTTCATGTGCTTATTAGCCATCTGTATGTCTTCTTTGGAGAAATATCTGCTTATATCTTCCACCTACTTTTGGATTGGGCTGTTTGTTTTTCTGCATTGAGCTGCATGAGGTACATGTATATTTTGGAGATTAATCCTTTGTCAGTTGTTTCATTCGCTATTATTTTTTCCCATTCCGAAGATTGTCTTTTCACCTTGCTTATAGTTTCCTCCACTGTTAAGTTTAATTAAGTCTCATTTTTTAATTTTTGTTTCTATTTCCATTACTCTAAGACGTGGGTCTTAAAGGATCTTGCTGTGACTTAAGTCAAAAAGTGTTCTGCCTATATTTTCCTCTAATGAACTGAACTGAACTGAAGAATTTTTTAGTTTATGGTCTTACATTTAGGTCTTTAATCTATTTTGAGTTTATCTTTGTATAATGGTGTTATGACATGTTGTAATTTCATTCTTTTACACAAAGTTGTCCAGTTTTCCCAGCACCAGTTATTGAAGAGACTATCTTTTCTCCATTATATATTCTTGCCTGCTTTGTCAAAGATAAGGTGCCCATAGGTGTATGGGTTTATATCTGGGCTTTCTGTCTTGTTCCATTGGTCTGTATTTCTGTTTTTGTGCCAGGACCATGCTGTCTTGATGACTGCAGCTTTGTAGCATAGTCTGAAGTCTGGAAGGTTGATTCCTCCAGTTCCCTTCTTCTTTCTCAAGATTGCTTTGACTAGTTAGGGTCTTTTTCATTTAACTTCAATTGTAAATGTTTTTGACATTGACAAAAATGCTCTTACCTAGTGGATCCATGGCATTTTAGGATGTCAATTACCTCTTCAAAGAGTAAGTTAAAAATTATGTATGTAAGAACAGACTGGTAGACACAGTGTAGGAAGGAAAGGGTGGCACAAATTGAGAGCAGCATGGAAATATATATATTACCATATTAAAACAGATAGCCAATGGGAAAGTTCTGTGTGTCACAGGGAGCTCAATCCAGAGATTTGTGACAACCTAGAGGGGTGGGGTGGAATGGGAGATGGGATGGAAGCTCAAGAGGTAGGGGACATATTATACCTGTGGTTGATTCATATTGATGTAGGACAGAAACCAGCATAATATTTTAAAGCAATTGTTTTCAATAAAAAAAAATTTAATTATGTATGTAAATATATAAAATTTTGTGGGAAGAAGATCCACGGCTTTCATCAGATCCTCCCCTCAACATTTTACCTTACATCTAATGTGATCAAATAAAAGTTAAAGAACCAACCATCAACCATATTTTTCTGCTTACATCAACTCAATAAACCTGGAATTGTCTCTAGTATTTGGAAAAAAACATAGAATATGAACTGTGGACTTCTTTCAAAACTCTTTTTCCACTTTATTACTGTACACAGTAATTTATTCACACCTTGTATAAAGGTCCATTTTTAGACTTTGCTTATACCATTCCCAAAAATAAAGACCTTAAAAACTAAATTGGTACCTATTAATTTCTAGGAAAAAGCTTTGCTTTAAAAACAAAAACAAAAAAACGTGTTACAAAATTCTAGCTGCCAGTTTTACAAATTAGTAAGAATGCTTTTTGATGCTATAGGTCTCTGGTCCCCCATCTGAAGGTTTTGCCTCCCTGTCTATATTGCACAAATTTGATAATGGAAAAGACATTTTTAAACCCCTTTGGCAAGAAGAGCCCCTTCCTTTTTGGAGTTTGAGCTGACAAAATGCCTTTCATTTTACACTGTCATGGCACTTTATGTGTAGCACTACTAGACATCAACCTTGGCAGTAACAGGTCTAACAGTACAAACAACATTCTTTTTAATCTCTTCTTGCTCAATATCATAAGGGATACAAATACCACATGGTAATAAACATAGTTCAATGATAAAATATAATATATTTTATGACACTTAATATGTATGTAACCAATCATCTAAGAAGCAACTGGCAGAAGAACAAAGGTAGAAACAAGTGACCCAGATGTCCAGCAGAGGTTCTGAAAAACATATACAGTACAGAAGGAAATCTACATTATATCTGAATTTCAAATAAGGCAAACTCATAAATGAGAAAGTATTACTATACTCATAAAATAAGAGAGATCTGGAAAGAGATCTGGTAGTCATTATACACTGTTTCCTGAAGAGTAACATTTCCAATGTGCTCTTATAGTCAGAAAGGCCAACTATAATAGTGGCCATTAACAGAAAGCATATTGGAAACAGAAAAGAAAATCCTACCTCAGTCTATTTTATACAAAACCATCTTTTGACAAGGACCAGGCAATACATATTAATGAAAATAAAATTATCAGGAAGGTAAGGGTTAAGGGAGGCTTCCATATGAAGGTAAACCATAAAACACTAGAATCTTCAGCTTGAAAATAATGCTGAAAGGTAACTGGCGCAAAATGCATACATTCCAAAGACAACAGGTAGTGACAGAGTGTGAACACAGATTATTTCACAAAAAAAAAACAGAACAACAAAACCAATGAAAACTCTTAAAAATCTAGATTGGAGAAGAAAATAATTTATAGAGTGGAAAATCCAAAAGGTTCCTTATTTCTTGTCACAATAAAACTCTGAGGAAAAAACTTATAATATACTCTATATATATTAACGAAAAATTAAGGAAAAAGATTTAAAGGATAAAATATGCTTTGCATATTTAACTTTAAAAAATAAAGACTAAGTGGATTTGGCAAAGATATCTTTATATATCAATTTCATATCTAATCTCTGTAAATGCAAATTTTATTCTAAATATTTTTAAAAATTTAAGAAGAGATATCTTAGAAAAAAGGGATAAATTCCTAGAAACACAAAACCTACCAAGACTGAATGATGATGAAAGAGAAAATCTAAATGGACAATCAGTACTAAAAAGATAAAACTTGTAATTAAAAACCTCCCTCTCCCCCCAAAAAAAGTCCAGAACCAGATGGCTTCATTGGTGAATTGTATCAAACATTCAAAGAAGGATGAATACCAATCTTTCTCAAATACTGCCAAAAAATATAAGAGGAGGGAATTCTTCCAAACTCATTTTATGAGGCCAGCATTACTGTGACACCAAAATTAGACAAGGACATCACAAAAGAAGAAAACTACACTAACACCCCCAAAGAACACAAATGAAAAAAGTCTTCAAAAGAAAAAAAAAAAAAAAAAACCAACAAATCAAACTGAGCAATACATTACAATGACCATCAACCTTAATCTATTGGAATTTGTTCCAGGGATTCAAGGATGGTTCAATATCTGCATTCAGTCAATGCCATATACCACATTAACAGAATGAAAGATAAAAATCACAATCATCTCAGTAAATCCTGAAAAAGTATTTGGCAAAATTCAACATCCATCCACGAAAAAAACTCTCAACTACTCGTATAAAAGGAATATGCCACAACAAAAGGGCCCTTTGTAACAACCTCACAGCTAATATCACCATTTCATCAATGGTGTACAACTGAAAGCATTTCTTCTAAGATCAGGAACAAGACAAGGATGCCCACTCTTGCCACTTTTATTTCCCATGGAATTGGAAGTCCTAGCTAAAGCAAGTAGGCAAGGAAAAAAAGGCATCTAAATTAGCAAAGAAGTAAACTGTCACCATTTGCAGATGGCATTATTTTATACATAAAGAACTCTATGAGTCAGTTTCTGTTTTGTAAGTTCATTTGTATCATTTCCTTTTAGATTTCACATATAAAGTATGTCATATGATATTTCTCTTTCTCTGTCTGACTTCACTCAGTATGACAATCTCTAAGTCCATCAATGTTGCTGCAAATGGTATTATGTCATTCTTTTTAATGACTGGGTAACAAACTTAGAGAGTGAACTTATGGTTGCCAGGAGGAAGATGGGGAGAAGGGATAGTTAGGGAGTTTGGGATGGACGTGTACACACTGTTATATTTTAAATGGATAACCAACAAGGACCTACTGCATAGCAACATGGAACTCTATTCATGTTATGTGGCAGCCTGGATGGGAGGGGTGTTTGAAGGAGAATGGATACATGCATATGCATAAGCAAGGCCCTTTGCTGTTCTCTTGAAACTATCATAATATTGTTAACTGGCTATACCTCAACGTAAAATAACAAGTTTAAAAAAATAAAAACCAAAAAACGCATATAACTCAAGTGCTCACTAACTAATTATTAAGGCATTTACTGAGTGCAAATAAATAAATAAATTTCAAAGGTGGTTTTTGGAATTTAAAAAAGGATAAGTTTGGAGGTTCCATCAAAAAACTGTTAGATCTAATAAAAATAAATTCAGTAAAGCGGCAGGATGCAAAATAAACACACACAAAAAAGTGTTTCATTTATACAAACTAATAATGACCAATCAGAAAGAGAAATTAAGAAAAGAATCCCATTTACAATTGGATCAATTAGAATAAAGTATCTAGGAATAAAATTAACCATGGAATTGAAAGACCTGTGCTTAAAAACTAAATGACATGAATGAAAAGAACTGAAGACACAAATAAATCAAATGATATACATAGCTAAAGTTTCAGAAGAATTTTGTTAAAATACCTACACGTCTCAAATCCAGATTCTAATCTAATCTAACTGACAGATTCTGCACAATCTCCATCAAAATTTCAACAGCATTCTTCACAGAAATAGACCAAATAATGCTAAAATTGGTATGGAAGCACAAAAGACCCAAAATAGCCAACACAATCTTGAGAAAGAAAACAAAGCTGGATGTACCACACTTTCTAGTTTCAAACTCTATTACTATGCTGAGGCAGAACTGTGTTTGGGTGTCTCCTGTGGAGGTACGGGTCAGCAGTGGACCACTGCAGGGGCAGTGGCTCTGGGTGCAGTAGACCTGTGTATGGCATAAGCCCTCTTGGAGAAGGTAGTCATTAACCCACCACAGAGCCACTAGAATGTACACAGGACTGGGGAAACACACTCTCGGATGGCATAAACAAAACCAAGGCACACCAGGACACAGGAGAAAAGAGCAGTGACTCCACAAGAGACTGACCCAGACTTGCCCATGCACGTCCAGGAGTCTCTGGTGGAAGCGTGGGTGGGCAGAGGCCTACTGCAGGGTTCGGGGCACTGAGTACAGCAGTATGTGTATGGGATCTTTTGCAGGTCTCTGTTATCTTAATTCAGTTAGTTCAGTGCCTCAGTCATGTTCAACTCTGCAACCCATGGACTTCAGCATGTCAGGCCTCCCGTCCATCACCAACTGCCAGAGTTTACCCAAACTCATGTGCATTGAGTTGGTGACGCCATACAAACAATTCATCCTCTTGTTGTCCCCTTCTTCTACTGCCTTCAATCTTTCCCAGCATCAGGGTCTTTACAAATGAGTCAGCTCTTCACATCAGGTGGCCAAAGTATTGCAGTTGCAGCTTCAGCATCAGTACTTCCAATAAACACTCAGAATTGATTTCCTTTAGGATGGACTGGTTGGATCTCCTTGCAGTCCAAGGGACTCTCAAGAGTCTTCTCCAACACCACAGTTCAAAAGCATCAATTTTTCAGCACTTAGCTTTCCTTATAGTTTAACTCTCACATCCATACATGACTACTGGAAAAACCATAGTGATGATTAGACAGACCTTTGTTGGCAAATTATCTTAATTATCTCCACCATGGTTTGGCCTCAGGTCAAGTAACAGGAAGGGAACACAGCCCTGCCCTTCAAAAGAAAATTGGATTAAATATTTACTGAGCATAGCCACGCCCATCAGAACAAGACCCAGTAAGTCTCTCCCATCAGAAGGCTTTCCTAAGCCTCTTATCCTTATCCATCAGAGGACAGAAAGAACAAAAACCACAATCACAGAAAACTAACCAATCTGATCACATGGACCACAGCTTGTCTAACTCAATGAAACTATGGCCATGCCACATAGGGCAACCCAAGACGGACAGGTCCTAGAGGAGAGGTCTGACAGAATGTGGTCCACTGGAGAAGGGAATGGCAAGCCACTTCAGTATTCTTGCCTTGAGAACCCCATGAACAGTATGAAAAGGCAAAAAGATAGGACACTGAAAGATGAACTCCTCAGGTTGGTAGGTGCCCAATATGCTACTAGAGATCAGTGGAGAAATAACTCCAGAAAGAATGAAGAGACGGAGCCAAAGCAAAAACAACACCCATTTATGGATGTTACTGGCGATGGAAGTAAAGCCCAGTGCTGTAAAAAGCAATATTGGATAGGAACCTGGAATATCAGACCCATGAATCAAGGCAAATTGGAAGTGGTCAAACAAGAGATGACAAGAGTGAATATCAACATTTTAGGAATCAGCAAACTAAAATGGACTGGAATGGGTGAATTCAACTCAGATGACCATTATAGCTAATACTATGGGCAAGAATCCCTTAGAAGAAATGGAGTAGCCATCATAGTGAACAAGAGTCCGAAATGCAGTTCTTCGATGCAATCTGAATAATGATAGAATGATCTCTGTTCATTTACAAGACAAACCATTCACTATCACAGTAATCCAAGTCTATGCTCCAACCAGTAATGCTTAAGAAGTTGAAGTTGAATGGATCTATGAAGACCTACAAGACCTTCTAGAACTAACACCCAAAACAGACGTCCTTTACATTATAGGGGACTGGAATGCAAAAGTAAGAAGTCAAGAAATACCTGGAGTAACAGGAAATTTGGCCTTGGATAAAGAATAAAGCAGGGCAAAGGCTAATAAAGTTCTGCCAAGAAAACGCACTGGTCATAGCAAACACCCTCTACCAACAACATAAGAGTATACTACACATGGACATCACAAGATGGCCAATACCAAAATCAGATTGATTATATTCTTTGCAGCCAAAGATGGAGAAACTGTATACAGTCAGCAAAAACAAGACCAAGAGCTGACTGTGGCTGATATCATGAACTCCTTATTTACAAATCAAGACTTAAATTGAAGAAAGTAGGGAAAACCACTAGACCATTCAGGTATGACCTAAATCAAACCCTTTATGATTATACTTTGGAAGTGAGAAATAGATTCAAGGAATTAGATCTGATAGAGTTCCTGAAGAATTATGGACAGAGTTTTGTGACACTGTATAGGAGGCAATGATCAAGACCATCCCCAAGAAAAAGAAATGCAAAAAGGCTAAATGGCTGTCTGGGGAGGCCTTACAAATAGCAGTGAAAAAAAAGAGAACCTAAAGGCAATGGAGAAAAGGAAAATATACCTATTTGAATGCAGAGTTCCAAAGAATAGCAAAGAGAGATAAGAAAGCCTTTCTCGGTGATCAATGTATAGAAACAGAGGAAAACAGTAGAATGGAAAAGATTAGAGATCTCTTCAAGAAAATTAGAGATACTAAGGGAACATTTCATGCAAAGATGGGCTCAATAAATGACAGAAATAGTATGGACCTAACAGAAGCAGAAGATATTAAGAGGAGGTGGCAAGAATGAATACATAGAAGAACTATACAAAAAGATCTTCATGACCCAGATAATCATGATGGTGATAATCACTAACCTAGAGCCAGACATCCTGGAATTTGAAGTCAAGTGGGCCTTAGAAAGCATCAATACAAACAAAGTTTGTGGAGGTGATGGAATTCCAGTTGACCTATTTCAAATCCTAAAAGATGATGCTGTGAAAATGCTGCCCGTATATGCCAGCAAATTTGGAAAACTCAACAGTGGCCACAGGACTGGAAAAGGTCAGTTTTCATTCCAATCCCAAAGAAAGCTAATGCAAAGAATGCTCAAACTACTGCTCAATTGCACTCATCTCACATGCTAGTAAAGGAATGCTCAAAATTCTCCAAGCCAAGTTTCAACAAACCATGAACCATGTGGTTCCATGAACCATGTGAACCATGAATTTCCAGATGTTCAAGTTGGATTTAGAAAAGGCAGAAGAACCAGAGATCAAATTGCCAACATCCACTGGATCACCAAAAACGCAAGAGAGTTCCAGAAAAACATCTGCTTCTGCTTTATTGACTATGCCAAAGCCTTTGACTGTGTGGATCACAATAAACTGTGGAAAATTCTGAAAGAGATGGGAATACCAGACCACATACTTGCCTCTTGAGGAATCTGTACGCAGGTGAAGAAGCAACAGTTAGAACTGGACATGGAACAACGGACTGCTTCCAAACTGGGAAAGGAGTATGTCAAGACTGTATATTGTCACCCTGCTTATTTAACTTCTATGCAGAGTACATCATGAGAAATGGTGGACTGAATGAAGCACAAGCTGGAATCAAGATTGCTGGGAGAAATATCAGTAACCTCAGATATGCAGATGACACCACCTTTATGGCAGAAAGTAGAGAAGAACTAAAGAGCCTCTTGAGGAAAGTGAAAGGGGAGAGTATAAAACTTGGCTTAAAGCTCAACATTCAGAAAACTAAGATCATGGCACCTGGTCCCATTACTTCATGGCCAAAAGATGGGGAAACAATGGAAATAGTGACAGACTTTATTTTGGGGAGCTCTTAAATCACTGCAGATGATGACTCCAGGTATGAAATTAAAAGACACTTGCTCCTTGGAAGAAAAGTTAAGATCAACCTAAACAGCATATTAAAAAGCAGAGACATTACTTTGCCAACAAAGGTCCATCCAGTCCAAGCTTTGGTTGTTCCATTAGTCATGTATGGATGTGAGAGTTGGACTATAAAGAAAGCTGAGTGCCAAAGAACTGATGGTTTCGAACTGTGATATTGGAGAAGACTCTTGAGAGTCCCTTGGACTGCAAGGAGATCCAACTAGCCCATCCTAAAGGAATCAGTCCTAAAGATTCATTGGAAGGACTGATGCTGAAGCTGCAACCCCAACACTTTGGCCATTTGATGCAAAGAGTTGACTCATTTTAAAAGACCTCGACACTGGGAAAGATTGAAGGAAGGCAGGAGAAGGGGACAACAGTGGATTAGATGGTTGGATGGCATCACTGACTCAATGGACATGAGTTGGGTAAACTCTGGGAGTTGGTGATGGACAGGGAGGCCTGGCATGCTGTAGTCCATGGGGCTGCAAAGAGTCAGACATGACTGAGTGACTGAACTGAACTGATTACAATGTTACAGTCATCAAAGCAGTTTGTTACTGGCATAAAAACAGACATAAAGATCAACAGAACAAAACAGAGAGCCCCCAAATAAACCCACACTGCTGCTGCTGCTAAGTCGCTTCAGTCATGTCCAACTCTGTGCGACCCCAGAGACAGCAGCCCACCAGGCTCCACCGTCCCTGGGAATCTCCAGGCAAGCACACTGAAGTGGGCTGCCATTTCCTTCTCCAATGCGTGAAAGTAAAGTCGCTCAGCCGTGTCTGACTCTTAGCGACCCCATGGACTGCAGCCTACTAGGCTCCTCCGTCCACGGGATTTTCTAGGCAAAAGTACTGGAGTATGGTGCCATTATATAGTCAATTAATTTATGACAAGAGTCATGAATACACGATGGGGAAAGGACAGTCTCTTCTAGAAATCGTATTGGGCAATAAGCCACATAAAAAGGAGTGAAACTGGACCATTTATACCCCACACAAATGTCAACTCAAATATTAAGCACTGATTCTACGAAATAAAACAAATGTAATTCCAAGTGACACTATTGGTAAAGGATTCACCTGCCATGCAAGAGACACAAGAGACGTCAGTTCAATCTGTGGGGCAGGAAGATACCCTCAAGAAGGAAATGGCACCCCTCCCCAGTATTCTTGCCTGAAAAATTCCATGGGCAGAAGAGCCTGGCAGGCTACAGTCCCTCATGCCACAAGAGTTGGACATGACTGAGCAACTGAGCACACAATGACCTTTTAAAAACCAGATTTATAAATATATAATCTATATCCTTCCTCATCAAACAATGAGTGAAATACAGGGGAAAACAAAAAAAGCACATAATTAATTATTCCTATACTTACAATCAACAACATTATAAAAACATACAATTTACCAACTTTTAAATTACTCTGACAATAAATAATAATTATCAATTTTTTTTGGCAAGAGTCCACAGTTTTGCAGTTTTTTAGGAAGGAGCAGGGAGAAATAACAAATTCAATTCTCAATAAATTATCCTTATCCACCTACACAGGTTTCTATCTTTGCTTTTACCATAAGGATATAAAAGAATAAATAAACAAAAATATAAAGAAAAATCAAAAAGCAAATTTTATATGACAGTAAGCTTCTCTAGAACAGGGACTACATTAAGTGTCTTCCAACATCCAAGGAGTCACCCAGTAAAACATGCTGGCTAGTTATACCCAACAGTAGTGCCTATGGCAAGCTACCATGGTAAATTCTGATCTGGGCTCTGCCCAGGCAACAAAGCTTTCCCTACATAGGGTTCTCCAGATTTTCTTCTGTGAACGAGGGTCAAGAAATAGCAAGGAATTCAGCAACTGAGATAATGAAATCATCTCATCCTAAAGCATGGATTAAATGACTCTAACTTGATACACTGGTAAATATTACATAAAGAAGTATAGTCAATTTCTAGTGATCTATACCAATGAAGAAGAACAAAAGAAAATCTAAACGAACAACTCTTCCATTCAGCTTGTCTAGAGTCATGATCCTACTCTTCACAACAGTGAAACTTGGTCCAAAAATGGAAAAGTAGCCATAACTTAGCTAATATTCAGTCAATTCAGAACTCTCCAGGAAGAGTTCCTCACAATGCAGCTGCCACCCTAGGCAGAAATCTGTACCCCAATTTTACATGGACAGCAAAGTGTTCCATGTGAGTCAAAAACAAAAGAACTAAAATTGCTTTGCAGTTAAGCTGAGAAGAAATGTCTATGAAAACATCATCTCCTTTTGTCATTAGAAAATACAGTTCTTATACCAGCTAAAAATTTAGATATTCTTTATCTATTAATTATTGAAGGTTAAGTCAACTAATTAATATTTACTTCTTTTGGACCTAAACAACATATTTTGATGTGAAAGTATTAAAATTAATTTAAAATAATCTGAAAACTGGGAGGGTACCATCTTAAAGCAAAAGATCAAAAAGGACAGCATTCATGTATTTAATCAGACTAATACTACAAAGCCACATAAAATCTTTTATCAACTATAAATCACTGAATCTTCTATTAAAAAATTTGGAGATTTCATGGCATACTTAGATCACCTTTTGCCTATTTTGGATTAAATGCTATAAACCTAGAAAATCCTAATTAAAAAGCAATTTGACAAAGAAGTGGGCAGTAGGGCACAGGGAGAGTACCCTTTTCTTAAAATGAGCTCATTAATTCCATAGGATTAATAATTAAAAGTCCATCTGTTTTGAATGTCAATGTAAAACTGCTGAAGGTTCCAGTCAAGGGCATACTAATAAAAACAGTGACCTGAATAAAAGCTTACTGCATTCATGGTTAGACCCACAGTCTGCACTTCATCTTTATTTTGCATGATTTTATAAATAAATATAAATATTTATAGATATGCACAACCTATGGTAAATAAACAATAAAAACATACATTTATTTAATTGTATGCTTAAGGAACAGAGCAGACTTTTAAAAACAGATAAACTCTTGTACTTATATAAGCATTAATTTTACACTTATTTTATTATCCCCAAGCAGACAGCTCATTTTCAGATTGTCCAAGAACAAGGTTACCCAACTTTGCTCCTCCAGAATTTTCTCACTGCTTCTATTGCTCCTACGTGACCTATGCCTATTTAAAAAATGAAGAAGGAAAAAAAACATCCAGTGAAATGAGAAGTCATCAAATCACCGTACACTTAGGGAATTATTTTTGCTGTCAATACCTGGTTTACCTTGGAATTAACTTCTCTAGTCTCAGTTTCCTCATCTAAAAGAAACAGTCTAAAAGAAACTTTTAACCCTAAACATTCTGCATCCATAGCTCTCCTGCACCTCAATATCCAATTCTGAAAGTTATACATCAGATAAACAAAATTTACATAAGAAGGACATTCTCAACATAAAGAATAAAAGCTCTGTAGGACACTAGAGCAAAGGAGAGTTCTGTAGAGAAGCAAGCAGGCAATGTCAATGTAAGTAGATGTTAAATTCTTTGAAGTGGCTTAATTATTAATTATTCTTTTGGAGCATGATAACATGGCAAAATAACAGGTACTCTAGTTTTCTTTTAAAAACTCAAAAGCAAAAAATTATTTTAAATTAATTTTTGCTTAAATGACTATCATAAAAATTATCCTTAAACAATTTAGAAATAGAATTATAGCCAGAATGAATTCAATACTCATTTTAAAGACAAGGACACTGAGATAAGGTTGACCCATAATTTTTTCTATGTTATTTCTTTTTATTTTTTTGGCCATACCACTTGCACTTACAGCAGGCAGGATCTGAGTTCCCCAACCAGGGATCAAACCCATGCCCACTTCCACTCCACGTGGAAGCATGGAGTCATAACCAATGGACCACCAAAGAAGTCCCTCCAACTTGTTTTTAATGTTATTGTGTGTAATTTCAAATTAGTTTCTTCATTACAGAAATAAGAATCAAGTGAGCAGTGATTATTAATGTACTTAAAACTCAATACATAAGTTGGGAATTATTAAGACTAAGTACATACCCAGCTTTCTATAACAATAACTTCAGCTTTCTATAACAGTAAGATCAGCTTTTAGTGCTGAATCCTAGGCTATGAGCCATGAGTGCCAAATATGATAGGAAAATATATCCATGTCTGGATGGACAGAGAAGTCCATTCAGGGAAATGTCTTTAAGTCAAGACATCAAAGACGAATAGATGATGAGAGAGAATAAAGAACATTACAAAAAGAAGCAACCACATGTTCAAGAGCCCTGAGAGATAAAAAAAAAANTTTTGTCATTAGAAAATACAGTTCTTATACCAGCTAAAAATTTAGATATTCTTTATCTATTAATTATTGAAGGTTAAGTCAACTAATTAATATTTACTTCTTTTGGACCTAAACAACATATTTTGATGTGAAAGTATTAAAATTAATTTAAAATAATCTGAAAACTGGGAGGGTACCATCTTAAAGCAAAAGATCAAAAAGGACAGCATTCATGTATTTAATCAGACTAATACTACAAAGCCACATAAAATCTTTTATCAACTATAAATCACTGAATCTTCTATTAAAAAATTTGGAGATTTCATGGCATACTTAGATCACCTTTTGCCTATTTTGGATTAAATGCTATAAACCTAGAAAATCCTAATTAAAAAGCAATTTGACAAAGAAGTGGGCAGTAGGGCACAGGGAGAGTACCCTTTTCTTAAAATGAGCTCATTAATTCCATAGGATTAATAATTAAAAGTCCATCTGTTTTGAATGTCAATGTAAAACTGCTGAAGGTTCCAGTCAAGGGCATACTAATAAAAACAGTGACCTGAATAAAAGCTTA
Organism: Neotragus moschatus; assembly: GCA_006410615.1. NCBI lineage: Eukaryota > Metazoa > Chordata > Mammalia > Artiodactyla > Bovidae > Neotragus > Neotragus moschatus. The sequence continues at coordinate 590,113 of SJYA01000117.1, forward strand.
CTGCATTCATGGTTAGACCCACAGTCTGCACTTCATCTTTATTTTGCATGATTTTATAAATAAATATAAATATTTATAGATATGCACAACCTATGGTAAATAAACAATAAAAACATACATTTATTTAATTGTATGCTTAAGGAACAGAGCAGACTTTTAAAAACAGATAAACTCTTGTACTTATATAAGCATTAATTTTACACTTATTTTATTATCCCCAAGCAGACAGCTCATTTTCAGATTGTCCAAGAACAAGGTTACCCAACTTTGCTCCTCCAGAATTTTCTCACTGCTTCTATTGCTCCTACGTGACCTATGCCTATTTAAAAAATGAAGAAGGAAAAAAAACATCCAGTGAAATGAGAAGTCATCAAATCACCGTACACTTAGGGAATTATTTTTGCTGTCAATACCTGGTTTACCTTGGAATTAACTTCTCTAGTCTCAGTTTCCTCATCTAAAAGAAACAGTCTAAAAGAAACTTTTAACCCTAAACATTCTGCATCCATAGCTCTCCTGCACCTCAATATCCAATTCTGAAAGTTATACATCAGATAAACAAAATTTACATAAGAAGGACATTCTCAACATAAAGAATAAAAGCTCTGTAGGACACTAGAGCAAAGGAGAGTTCTGTAGAGAAGCAAGCAGGCAATGTCAATGTAAGTAGATGTTAAATTCTTTGAAGTGGCTTAATTATTAATTATTCTTTTGGAGCATGATAACATGGCAAAATAACAGGTACTCTAGTTTTCTTTTAAAAACTCAAAAGCAAAAAATTATTTTAAATTAATTTTTGCTTAAATGACTATCATAAAAATTATCCTTAAACAATTTAGAAATAGAATTATAGCCAGAATGAATTCAATACTCATTTTAAAGACAAGGACACTGAGATAAGGTTGACCCATAATTTTTTCTATGTTATTTCTTTTTATTTTTTTGGCCATACCACTTGCACTTACAGCAGGCAGGATCTGAGTTCCCCAACCAGGGATCAAACCCATGCCCACTTCCACTCCACGTGGAAGCATGGAGTCATAACCAATGGACCACCAAAGAAGTCCCTCCAACTTGTTTTTAATGTTATTGTGTGTAATTTCAAATTAGTTTCTTCATTACAGAAATAAGAATCAAGTGAGCAGTGATTATTAATGTACTTAAAACTCAATACATAAGTTGGGAATTATTAAGACTAAGTACATACCCAGCTTTCTATAACAATAACTTCAGCTTTCTATAACAGTAAGATCAGCTTTTAGTGCTGAATCCTAGGCTATGAGCCATGAGTGCCAAATATGATAGGAAAATATATCCATGTCTGGATGGACAGAGAAGTCCATTCAGGGAAATGTCTTTAAGTCAAGACATCAAAGACGAATAGATGATGAGAGAGAATAAAGAACATTACAAAAAGAAGCAACCACATGTTCAAGAGCCCTGAGAGATAAAAAAAAAAGGAACTGTAGAGAAACTCTAACCGGGATTAGAAAGATGTGACTGAAAAGACAGGGAGAACCAGATCACAGAAGGACTTCAGGCTTCATCAACACTTTGGACTATATTCTAAACCACTGAAATAAGGGAAGAACTATCAGATTTGCATTTTGGCTGCTATATAAATAATCAATCAGAGGTGAAACTAAAAATTATCTTTTAAAAGTATTCTATAATTTATAAATTACTTTTTCCTCTTCAAATATTCAGAATCACATTCTGAGCCCCATAAAGCATATGCCAATAAACAGCATAGTTAAAAAATTATACCAAATTCCATAGTATGTTATTTAGCTGACACTATGATGTTGGTTTATCAAATAATTGAGGTGATAAAACCAAAAATAACAATTTTCACCTAACTGAATTAGTTTTAAGGAATCCAGAATACATAAATATTTATCAGAATGTTTTAAAGGGGCTAGAAAAAAATCATCAATAAATTCATCACTACTGGTTTGAGTCACATGAATGTTTAGCAATGCCTTATTTCAAATGTTTTCTATTAATACTTTAAAAATGTGTCACAAAGTGTCAGTTCTTAAGAGGAAGAAAGACACATTTTATATAAGAATAAAATACTATAATTACAGTTATTTGGTAACTCCATATCTCTTTCTCTCATATATTATATAATTATAAAAGTAGTAACTGAATACCTTTCCAAAGAACCTCTTATTCTGCCAGTGTTAGATACTGAACTCTTCCAGGGAGGAAGCAAGAAATGTTCTTCCTGCTCATACACTGTCAAAGACAAATGTGAGACTAATCGAAAGATTCCCACCAAGAACTTTCCAATAACTAGTTTTTCACTGATAATTCACTAATATAAATTCAGTATATACAGCCTTGATCTTTGTGAAATGGCTCATCTGTCAGGAATCTTCCATTTTCCATTCAAAATGACTAATCTAAAATATGATGAAAACCTTGCATTGTAGATTTTTATTTAAAATTAACAATATAATTTTATAAGTCAAAGCCAATGGGTTAAAAAATACTATTTATGCATACAAGTTCAGTATCTAAATACATATTATAAAATCGAGATGTGAAGGGGCATGTTCTTTAAAATAACCTAACGAAAAAAATATTTTAATCTTACTAGGAGTCAGGATGTTTATAACAAATGTTTTAAAAGTCAGTCTGGGAAAAAAAAAAGGCTAAACTATTTTAACCAATAAATAACCATTAAAGAGTCTTCAGACATAAGTCAAAATATTCTTCTCACATAAATTTTTACATAATTTCACCCCTACCATTCTGACAATGTATTATGCTCTAATAAGGACTATCCTAATCTTCACCCAGCAGTATTTTCAGGCTGATGTTATTATTCTCATTTCTGTGAATAATATCCATACTCAAGGGCCATTTTCCTTCTCATATTCAATATCATGCATGCTTGTATCAAGGTTCCTTTCCTCATATCCTGTCACAGTATCAATCACTGCCTCCTGTCCACTCAATCCACTTTTGATTTATCAGCCGCCGTCTTTCTGGACTCCATAACTCGACCCAAACCATTTTAACAAGACATTGACAAATAGCACCCAGTATCACATCAACCTGTTCCACTTAGTAAACTAAGAAACAGTAACTGTGACATCTCTGCATAAGTATTCCATTCTATTCCCCAGACTGATGTATATTAATGAGGAGATGGTATTTGAAATGCTTCTTCCACATCAGCATCTAATATGATCAAATTAGGAAATGGGATGATTTATTAAATTTTGTAGAGCTGAAATATTTCTTTATATCGCTGTATGTGTGGTTTCAGAAAGTGAGCTGTTGCTTTCAATTTTTCTACTGAGGATGTGCCTGCATTTCACAGACGAATTATTGTCTTTAAAAAGATTGCAAGAAGGCAAAATGTTATTAAGCAAATGCTCAGTAAAACAAACTAAATCAGTTTTAAAATTCCTAATTTAATGTAAATCTTGGTTGTTTCACTGAAATTCAGTTTGTGATCTTATTAAGTCATATTTGCATCGTACTGTCTTGCTGTAGGACAGTTTTAAATTTATAGCATTACCAAGCAGCTTCACATCTTGACTTTTAAGACATGTCCTCAATAAAATAATTGCTCTATAAGTACACATTCTGTTCTTATTTTCAGATATAAGACAAAACAAAGATCAATGGGTTAATAAAAGAATAAAATAAAAATGCAAAATCAACTCTCACTATTTGAGTTACTTCTTAATTTTCATAATATGTTAAGATGTTTTTATTAAAGTGCTCCCCAATTTAAAGTTTAACAACTGTTTCATGGCCAGTTTAAACTTTAATCAATGAATCAGTTTTTCACATATTTGCATATGAAAGAGATATTTAATATGCTTAACAAAAAAAAGTAGAAATGAGAAAGAATAAATGTAAAACACATATATTTTCCTAAAATATTGTCAACTTAACTCATCTTCTAGCTTCTAGACACTATACATGCCAGAAGCCAAATTCTTACTCATTTTTAAAACTATAGGATTCCCAATTACAGAATTCACATTTAAGTCAGATCTAGAATAACCTAGCATACTGCACTTACACAATAGTTTTTCCAATGGCATCATCAATGATTTCTTTTGATTCATGGAAAATCAAAAATTACAAATAAATGAATTCTAAAGGAGCTCTGATTTCATACACTGATTAGAAAAATACCAGTAAAATTCAGTAAAGCAATGCTATGCATGTAGTGTATAAGACGGAGGAAAACATTACAAAAGTAAGAAAAGGACAGATCACCCTGTAAAGAATTATGTGTGATTCCCAGATAACTTACTCCTCAGATTTCATTTATATGAACAAGGATCATTTGTTAGATGACTTTTATATGAAGTATTCATATAAGAGGCTAATCTAAATTTTAATTTTTTTAATTTCAATATTATACAAGTTGAAATAACATGAATTGTTCCATTGTTATAATAAAATACAGTCTTTTACCTTAATACCCAGAAAAGGATACCAGGAAAGGAACATCAGAAATGCTACCCTTTGTTCCCTAAACAGATAATCAAGGCCTGGAGAAGATGAGAGTTAAATATAATTTTTAAATCTTTTAAACTCATAAAATATGATAGAAGAGTAGCAAACGCACAGGTATACAATAGTATACAGAATATTGAAATAATAATTAAAATAATTTTTAAAAACTATAACATCTTTTCTGGCCTTTATAGTTTACATAGTACTTTCAATACACTGTTTTATTAAATAAATGCATTTTCAGAAATAATGTTACACACTCTTTCCAATTAATAAATATTTCATACTCTATCTACATGTAATACCATATTCTTAATGAAAATTTTCCTAATTTTCTCTAATACACAATAATCACCTCTTCCCTAACACTTCTCAAGCCTGCAGTTTACAGGATACAATTAGCAGATTTACACTGTCTCATTCAGTGTCTGTCTCCTCTACGTGAAAATATGCACATGTGAGGATATGTGTACGTGCACAAGTGTGTGTGCTTGTCTTACCATCCCAATCTAAATGCTTTGTGCACGCAGAAACCTATATATCACTGAAGTGAAAAGAAACACACAGATAGGACAATTAAGACGTTACATATTATGAAAAAGAAAAAACATATTTTAGAATTCACTTATTTCTTCAAATTTATGCTAACTCTCCCAGCTTTGCAAATAGAAGAATATGTCATTATCTACATACATAGATGCTGTTTGTGTGTGTGTGTATGTTAGTCGCTCAGTCACGTCTGACTCTTTGCAACCCCATGGACTGCAGCCCACCAGGCTCCTCTGTCCATGGGATTCTCCAGGCAAGAATGCTGGAGTGGATTGCCATTCCCTTCTCCATAGATGCTGTTTAAAGGAGAAAAAAAGGAAATGAAACAAAACTATTCACTAATGAAATGGCTGATTTCAAAAGCCATTCTTTGTGCTTGTAAAATATAGCAACAGTACATATACAATAACTGCTATGTAAATGAGATAAATACTAGCAATTTGACAAACAGATTTATAATTACTACAGAAAAAACTAACATCAATAAGTGAATTCTGGAACTATTACTATTGTTATAAGTTCTTACTGAGAACATACATAATGTTCACACATATGAACTAAGAAAATCCACAATTTAAGAAATCATCTGAGTCAATAGATTACGTTATATAAAAAAAATCTTCGATCTGACTTCTTGAATAAAAATCAAAATCCATCTCCATTAAGAAAAAGATTCACTGCTATATTCAAAACAGATAATTAATAAGAACACACTGTATAGCACAGGGAACTCTACTCCATACTCTGCAATAAGTGGATATATGCATATATATATAACTGATGTACTCTGCTGTACAGCAGAAACTAATACAACACTGTAAATCATTTATACTTCAATAAAAATTAACTTTAAAAAAAGATAATTAAAAAGAAAAAAAATTCATGTAAGGAGCCCAGAAAGTCAGTAACACCAGAAAATATTTGTCTGGGAAGGCATGGTTCACGACTAAATCTGTAAACATCTTGAACACAAGCTACACTCAGGTCTTTCAGATATGGTGTGATATATAGCACTATTTTAGCTCCATGTGAGGTAATTTTTTAAAAATCAAGTTGATTGTGGAATCTTCAGGACATAAAGGTGACTATACAAGTTAGAAAACACATCAAGAGATGATTAAAAACAAAAAAAGATGAAAATATATCAGAAAATAAACCATAATCATCCCAGTATATGAGAAAAAGCATTTGCCAGAAATCAACACCCATTGTTGCTAAAAACATCCTCAGCAAACAAGAAATATAAAAGGCTTTTCCTCAATTTTATAAAGGATGGTACAAAAAAACCCTGAAGCTAACATCAAGTTTAAAGGTAAAAGACTGAATCCTTTCCTCCTAAAATAGGAGAGATGTCAAGCATGCCTACTCTCACCACTCTTCTTCATTATTGAACTGGAAATCCCAAACAATGCAATCAGCCCAGAAAACTGAATAAATGGCAGAAAGCTTAAAGTCATCCCAATGACTGCTTTCACAGAAAATCCTAAGGCATACTCAATATATCTACTAGAACTAGCAAGAACCAGCAAGGTTATAAGATTTGAAAGAAATATACAAAGTATATATAGAATACACAATGTTCAAAATATATAACACATAGTCAATCACAGTTTATATATTGGCAGGAAATTATTCCAAAGTGAAATTTTAAAATAATTCCTTTTAAGTAATATCAAAAAGTTTTAAAATAAATAAAACATGTGCAAGACTGCTACACCTAAACTACAAAACACTGTTGGAAGAAATAAAGTGTAAGTCCCCCAAAATGGACAGATATGTTTATAGAGTGTTATGATATCATTTACTTATCTCCCAGTAAAAATCCCCAAAGAAGGCAATGGCACCCCACTCCAGTACTCTTGCCTGGAAAATCCCATGGACAGAGGAGCCTGGCAGGCTGCAGTCCATGGGGTCTCAAAGAGTCGCACACGACTGAGCGACTTCCCTTTCACGTTTCACTTTCATGCATTGGAGAAGGAAATGGCACCCCACTCCAGTGTTCTTGCCTGGAGAATCCCAGGGATGGGGGAGCCTGGTAGGCTGCCGTCTATGGGGTCGCACAGAGTCGGACACGACTGAAGCGACTTAGCAGCAGCAGCAGCAAAAATCCCTGTAGGATAATGTGAAGAAATTGTCAAATTATAAAACTCATAGAGAAGTACAAAAAAATAATATCTAATTTCAAGACTTACTACATTTTACAGTATTCAAGACGGTGCAGTATGGGAGTAAAAATAGATCAATAAAACCGAACAGACCACTGAACCAAGCAACAAAATCACCTTCATATAATTAACTGGGTATTTGACAAAGCACCAGGATTACTCTGTAGGAAAATGAAACTTTCTTTTTTTTAAATGGTGCTAGCTAGACTATCAAACAGGGGAAAAGATGAACCCATGTTTCATACACTACACAAAAAAAATAATTTGAGAATGATGCCAGCAAGATAGCAAAATAGAAAGTCCCAGGCCCTGTTTGCCCTATAAAGACAACAATAATATACAGATCAAACAGATCTGTATATATTTGAAAAAACTGCTACATCATCTAGTCTTTAGGGACTAGCTTTGTCTAGCTACAGATTTTGGGGACCTCTGGAACCTTTTTCTGTAGGTTGTACCTTCTCTAGACTTGTGCATGTAATTATGCATGATATAACTGTCCATGATAAACTTGTGCTGTATATCAAATAATATACAGATCAAAATGTTCTTTTAATGAGAACTCCAGAAACCAATAAAGACATGGTATATCTAATGAACATAAAATTAAGAATAGCTACACTGAGCAGGTAAAAAGTGCCATCACTTTACCCACAATCCTCCCCCAACAAAGCTGGCACAGCCCAGACTGGCTGGTGATTCTCCCTTGAAGGGTGGGAGCAGAGAAAAATGAGACATGCATCTAGCATTCCATTTTTTCAAAGGGCTACTCAAGGGGTTGGTTTCCCTTTGCTGATTTTGAATGCTAATAAAGCACCATAATTTGGATGACTGAAGGCTGCTGAAAGCAAGGGAGGGGCAGTGACTTGCTGGAGAGCCAGAGGACTTGTAGTACAGCAAAAGTAGTCAACATATCTCAAAGCAACCACAATAAAGTGCCTAACTCAAAATTTCTACCTTGGGAAGGAGACAGAAAGTTGGAACAAGGATCCATTGTACCAGATTTTCAGATACTTGCCTAAAGGAAAGGTATATATAACTTGCCTGATTCAGACTGCTGATGCGAAGTAGGCATACTTTGGATCCTTGGGGGCTACTGACAACAAAGGAGAGTGGGACTGCTTGTTGCTTGAGCACCAGAGAACCTGAATTACTATAGACACAAAGCAAAAAGCAAGAGAGTAAAAGCTCCAGAAAAAGAAAAGTCAGCAACCTTCAAATGGATAATTACAAGTCTAGAGAAGGTACAACCTACAGAAAAAGGTTCCAGAGGTCTCCAAAATCTGTAGTTGGACTGTTTGGTAAAGGTATTCCCCTGTACAAAGCCAGTTCCTAAAGACCAGATGATGTAGCAGTTTTTCCCAATATATAAAACTCAGCAAAATATTATGAAGCACATGAAAAATGGAGCAATCACAACCCAATCAAAGTAAAAAAAATACACCTACAGAAACCAATCCAAAACAAAAGGAGATCTGAGTTACCTAACAAGAATTCAAAATAACTGTCTTAAAGAAGGTCAGTAATATACAGAGATGTCCAACTAAATGAAATCAGAAAAATGAATAAAATGAAAATACCAACAAAGAGATAGAGATTATAGAAAAGGAAAAAAACAGAAATGCTGGAACTGAGGGATACAATAACTACACTGAAAAGATTCACTAGAGGAGCTCAACAGCAGACTTGATCAAGGAAAACAAAGAATCAGTGTCTTTTGACAGAAGAAAGGAACGGCTACCTACTCAAGTATTCTTGCTTGGAGATTTCCAAGGACAGAGGAGCCTGGCGGGCTACAGTCCATGGGGTCAAAAAGAGTCAAACACAACTGAGAAACCAATACACTTTACACACACTTACATGCTGCCTACAAGAGACTTACTTTAGGTATAAAGACAAAAATCAGCTTAAAGTGAATGGATGGAAAAAATATTCCATGCAAAGAATATTCAAAAGAGAGTAGGGGTGGACCTATTTATATCCAACAAAACTTCCTTTAAGTGAAAAAATGTACAAGAGGCAAAAAAAAGACATTATGCAATAACAAAAGGGGCAATTCACTAGAAAGGTACGATAGTTCGAAACATACATACATACTTAATAATAGAATACTTAAATATATGAAACAGTGACAGAACTTAAGTGAAAAACAGAAAGTAACACAATAATAGTAGATTTCAATAAACTACTTTCAATAACAGAAAAACCAGATATATGACATAAGAAAACAGAGGACTTGAGCAACACTGTAGACCAACTGCACCTTGAAAGTGAAAGTCACTCAGCCATGTCTGACTCTTTGTGACCCCATGGACTACATAGTCCATGGAATTCTCCAGGCCGGAATACTGGAGTGGGTAGCCTTTCCCTTCTCCAAGGGATCTTCTCAATCCAGGGATCAAACCCAGGTCTCCCGCATTGCAGGCAGATTCTATTGCACCTTACAGACATATATAGAGCACTCTGCTCTCTGCTCTGCCCTGCTAAGTCACTTCAGTCGTGTCCGACTCTGTGCGACCCCACAGACGGCAGCCCACCAGGCTCCCCCATCCCTGGGATTCTCCAGGCAAGAACACTGGAGTGGGGTGCCATTTCCTTCTCCAATGCATGAAAGTGAAAAGTGAAAGGGAAGTCACTCAATCGTGTCCTCTTCGAAACCCCATGGACTGCAGCCTACCAGGCTCCTCTGTCCATGGGATTTTCCAGGCAAGAGTACTGGAGTGGGGTGCCATTGCCTTCTCCGATAGAGCACTCTACTCAGTAGCAACAGAATACACATCCTTCTCAAGTGTACATGGAACATTCTTCGTGACAGATTACGCATGTTAGGTGACAAAGTTTTAACAAATTTTAAAACACTGAAAGTATATGAAGTATCTTTTCATTATAAGAGGAAGCCTGAATAAAATAACAGCAGCAGAAAAACTTGAAAATTCATAAATATGTAAAAATCAAACACACTCTTGAAAACACCAATATGTCGAAGAAATCACAAGGGAAATTAGAAAATATCTTGAGACAAATGAAAATGAAAACATACCAAAATTCATGGGCTGCAACAAAAGCTGTCCTAAGAGGGCAGTTTATAGCAGGAAACACCTGTGTTAAAGGCTTCCCAGGTGGCGCTAATGGTAAAGAACTCACTTGCCAATACAGAGGACATGAGACACAGGTTCAATCCCTGGGTCAGGAAGATCGCCTGGAGAAGCCCATAACAACCCACTACAGAATTCTTGCCTGGAGAATAGCCATGGACAGAGGAACCCGGTGGGCTACAGTCCATGGAGTTGCAAAGAGTCAGACATGACTGGACCAACTTTGCATGTGTGCAACTATGTTTAAAAAAAAAAAAGGCCAAAAATCTCAAACAAATAACTTACCTTTACATCCCAGAGAACCAGAAAAAGAAAATAAAAGAAATAAAGAGATTATAAGACTACTATGAACACTATGAACAACATTTCTTTGGCAACAAAGGTCTATCTACTTAAAGCTATGATTTTTCCAGTAGTCATGTATGGATGTGAGAGTTGGACTATTAAGAAAGTTGAACGCTGAAGAATTGATGCTTTTGAACTGTGGTATTGGAGAAGACTCTTGAGAGACCCTTGGACAGCAAGGAGATTCAACTGTCCATCCTAAAGGAAATCAGTCCTGAATATTCATTGGAAGGACTGATGCTGAAGCTGAAACTCCAATACTTCGGCCACCTGATGCGAAGAACTGACTCTCTAGAAAAGACCCTGATGCTGGGAAAGACTGAAGGCAGGAGGAGAAGGGAATGACAGAGGATGAGATGGTTGGAAGGCATCACTGACTTAATGGACATGGGTTTGAGTAAACTCCAGCAGTTGGTGATGGACAAGGAGGACTGTCATGCAGCAGTCCATGGAGTCGCAAAGAGTCAGACACGACTGAGCAACTGAACTGAACTGATGAACAATTATATGCCAACAAATTAAATAAAAGAAAAAAATGGATAANAGGCATCACTGACTTAATGGACATGGGTTTGAGTAAACTCCAGCAGTTGGTGATGGACAAGGAGGACTGTCATGCAGCAGTCCATGGAGTCGCAAAGAGTCAGACACGACTGAGCAACTGAACTGAACTGATGAACAATTATATGCCAACAAATTAAATAAAAGAAAAAAATGGATAAATTCCTAGAAATATACAATTTAACAAGATTAAATTATGAAGAAAGAGGAAATCTGAACAAGCAAGGAGAATACTAAATCAGTAATTAAAAACTTTCCAACAAATAAAAGCCCGGGACCAGATGGCTTCACTAGAGAATTCTATCAGCCATTTAAATAACAATTAATGTCAATTCCTCTCAAACTGTTCCAAAACAACTGAAGAAGAGGATACACTTCCAAACTCACGTTGTAAGCCAGCATTATAACCCTGATACTGAAACCATACAAAGATACCACAAGAAAATAAAAATACAGATGAATATCTGTGAATAACATGGATGCAAGGAAAATCAACAAAACATTATCAAACCAAATTCAGCAGTACACTGAAACACTTAGACAACATAACCAAACAGGATTTATCCCTTGAATGAAAGGAATCTTAAATATGGAAAATATGGAATATTGGACTGGGTAGCCTATCCCTTCTCCAGCAGATCTTTCCGACTCAGGAATCGAACCAGGTTCTCCTGCATTGCACATGGATTCTTTACCAGCTAAGCTATATGGGAAGCCCCAAATATGGAAAAATCATACTACATTAACAGAAATAGAGAACAAAAGCCACATGATCATCTCAGCTGATGAAGAAAAATATCTTTTAATAAAATTCAACACCTTTCATAACAAAAAGTCAACAAATTAGCAATAGAAGGAAAGTATTCCAAAATAATAAAGGTTATATATGAAAGACCCAGAGCTAACATCATACTCAACAGTGAAAAACTGAAAGTTCTTCGTCCTAGTACAGGAACAAGGCAAGTATCCCCACACTCAACACAGTACTGGAATTCTCAGCCAGAGCAACTAGATATGAAAAAACTAAATAAATAAATAGCATTCCAACTGGAAAGATACCTGCTTACAGATGACATGATCTTATATGCAGAAAATCCTAAGATTATACACACACACACATATCCCCCCCCCAAAAAATTAAAACTAATGAATTCAGAATTAAAGTCAAAAATAATTTGCATTTCTATATACTAACAATCTGGAAAGGAAATGGAAAAAAAAAATCCCATGTACAATACCATTAAAAAAAAAATTTACGAATAAACTTAACTAAGGAAGCAAAAGTCTTATACACTCTAAATTGCAAGACACTGCTGAAAGAAATTAAATGTGACAAATAAAGGGTTAGACATCCCATATTCATGGCTTACAAAGATTTAATATTGTTAAACGGTCACAGGAGTATATACTACCAAAGCTATCTACAGATTCACAACAATTCCTATCAAAACCCAAACGGCACTTTTTTCAGAAGCAGAAAAAGAATTCTAAAATTAATATGGAATCTCAAAAGACTCCAGTAGCCAAAACAATCTTGAAAAGGAACAAGACTGGAGGCCTCATACTTCCTGATTTCAATATATATTGTAAAGCTACAGTAGCCAAAGTACAATATATGCAAACAGATAGACATATAGACCAATGGAACAGAACAGACAGCCCAAGAATAAACTCTTGAGTATATGGTAAAATGATCTTCAACAATGGAAACAAGATTACATGATGAAGAAATGACAACCTTTACAATCAATGTTGGGAAAACTGTATATTCACATGCAAAAGAATGAAGATGGACCCTTTTCTTACACCATATATAAATATTAACTCAAATGGATTAAGAGCTAAGCTTAATGTCTGAAACTACAAACCTTCTAGAAGAAAGGGGAAAAGCATCGTGACACTGAAATGGTCAAATATTGCTTACATATGACATCAAAAGTGCAAGTTTAAAAAAAATTAAGATAAATGGGATTACATCAAACCTTAAAACTTCTGTACAGGAAATAATCAGCACAGCGAAAAGATAATCTATCAAATAGTAGAAAACATTTGCAAACCATAGCTCAGATAAGGGGTTAATATACAGACTTTGTTTTAAATCTCTATAACTCATAAATAAACAAAAAACAAGCAACCAGATAAAAATTGGTCAAAAGACTCAAACATTTCTCCAAAGAAGAGGTATGAATGGCCAATAGGCATATAAAAAGATTCTCAACATTACTAAATCATTAGCAAAATGAAAATCAAAAACAAAGATAACATGTTAAACTTGTTAGGATGGACACTATCAAAAAAATAAAAAATTTAAGTGTTGGCAAGGATGTAAAGAAATTAGAATCCTTGTGTGCTATTGGTTAGAGGTAAACTGGTGCAAGCAACTATCAAAAACAGTGTGGAGGGTCCCCCAAAAATTGAAAACAGAACTATCAGAGGAATCCAGCAATCCCACTTCAGATTATATAACCAAAAGGAACTGAGAGCAGGATACTGAAGAAGTATTTGCACACTAATTTTCACTACAGCATTATTCACTATATCCAAGATGTGGAAACAATCTAAATGTCCATCAAAAGATGACAGATAAAGAAAATGTGGTATACACATAGAACAGAATATTACTCAGCCTTGAAAAAGATGGGAATTCTATCCTATGGCATAACATACATGAAATTTTGGACATTATGCTAGGTGTAAAAAGGAAATTATAAAAAAGTAAACACAGCATAATTCCATTTATATGTGACTTGTCTGATACAATCAAATTCGTAGAAAAAAAGCAGAAGGGTGACTGCCAGGAGAGGGGAGGAGGGGGAAACTGGGAGCTGTTGTTCGAAAGGTATAGAGTCACAGCCACGAAAGATCAAAGAGCTCTACAGTTTTTTTGTACAACAATGTGCATATACTTAACAATACTAAAATGTGCCCTGAAAATATGTTTAAAATTATCATTTATGTGTTTTTTACCACAATAAAAAACATGTACCATAGGTACAAACAAAAAAGCTAAAATTACAAATATAATTTAAAACCATGAAATGGCACTACAAGTTGACAGCTTTGGCTAAAATACTAACACACCAAGTATGGATGAGTTTGTAAGTAACTGGAATTCATGTACATTTTTGGTGGGAATATAAATGATACAGCCATGGAAAATCATTTGGAAAACTAATTTTTTTGTAAAACTAAAACAGGTACCTATACTATGACTCAGAAGTTGAACAACTAGATTTTCACTTATGAGAAATGAATTTAGATATTTAAAAAAAAAGATGTGTAAAAGAAATGTTTATAGTAGCTTTATTCATAATAGCCCAACCCATAAATAGTCTAGGAGATCATAACAAGAAAATAGATAAATGGTGGTATGGTCACTACTGAGCAATAAACAAGAACAAAATAGCGATACATAAATCAAAGCATTAGGCTTACTGTATGAAGCCACTTGCAAAGTATCTCTATTACATCATTACATCTGCATAAAAATCTAGAAAAATGGGATAAATGCATACAATAGAATACTATTCAACAATAAAAGCTTTTTTGAAAGCTCACTTGGTAAAGAATCTGCCTGCAATGCAGGAGACCCCAGTTCGATTCCTGGGTCAGAAGATCTGCTGGAGAAGGGACAGGCTACCCACTCCAGTATTCTTGGGCTTCCCATGTGGCTCAGCTAGATTCGATCCCTGAGTTGGGAAGGTCCCCTGGAGAAGGGAACCTTCTACCCACTCCAGTATTCTGACCTGGAGAATTCCATGGACTGTATAGTCCATGGGGTTGCAAAGAGTCAGACACTGACTTTCACTTTCACATTCAACAATAACACCTGACCTGCCTCTTGAGAAACCTGTATGCAGGTCAGGAAGCAACAGTTAGAACTGGACATGAAACAACAGACTGGTTCCAAATAGGAAAAGGAGTACGTCAAGGCTGTATATTGTCACCCTGCTTATTTAACTTCTATGCAGAGTACCTCATGAGAAATGCTGGGGTGGAGGAAGCACAAGTTGGAATCAAGATTGCCGGGAGAAATATCAATAACCTCAGATATGCAGATGACACCACCCTTATGGCAGAAAGTGAAGAAGAACTAAAGAGCCTCTTGATGGAAAGAGGAGAGTGAAAATATTGGCTTAAAGCTCAACATTCAGAAAACGAAGATCATGGCATCCGGTCCCATCACTTCATGGCAGATAGATGGGGAAGCTGTGGAAATAGTGGCTGACTTTATTTTTCTGGGCCTCAAAATCACTGCAGATGGTGATTGCAGCCATGAAATTAAAAGACACTTACTCCTTGGAAGGAAAGTTATGACCAACCTACGCAACATATTAAAAAGCAGAGACATTACTTTGTCAACAAAGGTCCATCTAGTCAACGCTATAGTTTTTCCAGTGGTCATGTATGGATGTGAGAGGGGGACTATAAAGAAAGCTGAGAGCCAAAGAATTGATGCTTTTGAACTGTGGTGTTGGAGAAGACTCGTGAGAGTCCCTTGGACTGCAAGGAGATCCAACCAGTCCATCCTAAAGGAATCAGTCTTGAATATTCATTGGAAGGACTAACGTTGAAGCTGAAACTCCAATACTTTGGCCACCTGATGCGAAAAGCTGACTCATTGGAAAATACCCTGATGCTGGGAAAGACTGAGGGCAGGAGAAGAAGGGGACGACAGAGGATGAGATGGCTGGATGGCATCATCTACTCAACGGGCATGGGTTTGGGTGGACTCCAGGAGTTGGTGATGGACAGGGAGGCCTGGCGTGCTGCGGTTCATGGAGTTGCAAAGAGTTGGACACGACTGAGCAACTGAACTGAACTATTGATATACACAACATGATTGAATCTCAGAAGTATGCTGAATAGAAATTTTTAACACTAATAAAAATTAATCTACAGCAGAAAATCGTGAAAACAGTGGCTACCTCTAAGCAGAATGCAAGCAGAAATTAATTGGCAACAACTATGAGGGAAGGCTTAGCACCAAAGACCTGATGCTTTCAAACTGTGGTATTGGAGAAGACTCTTGAGACTCCTGTGGACTGCAAGGAGATCAAACCAATCAATCCCAAAGGAAATCAACCCTGAATATTCACTNGCTACCTCTAAGCAGAATGCAAGCAGAAATTAATTGGCAACAACTATGAGGGAAGGCTTAGCACCAAAGACCTGATGCTTTCAAACTGTGGTATTGGAGAAGACTCTTGAGACTCCTGTGGACTGCAAGGAGATCAAACCAATCAATCCCAAAGGAAATCAACCCTGAATATTCACTGGAAGGACTGATGCTGAAGCTGAAACTCCAGTACTTTGGCCACTTGATGCGAAGAGCCCACACATTAGAAAAGACTCATGCTGGGAAAGATGGAAGACAGGAGAAGGGGATGACAGAGGATGAGATGATTGGATGGCATCACTGACGCAATGGATTAGAGTTTGAGCAAGCTCCAGGAGATGGTAAAGGACAGGGAAGGACTGGCATGCTGCAGTCCATAAAGTCACAAAGAGCTGGACATGACTCAGTGACTGAACAACAACAAATGAAGAAATTTTCTGGGTAAGAGTAATGTATGTTGGCAGGTAATGCATGCATCAGAACTTAGCAAGTATATGCTTAGAATCTGTGCATTTCAATGTATATAAATTTTGCCTCAAAGAGAAATTTGTTTTTGTTTTCAAAAGGAAAAATTTATAAAGAAATACTAAACTCTACTTACAGATAAGCATGCTAAAGATTTAAGGGGAAAGCCTACTAATGTCTTCAACTGGTAATGCATAAAAAAAATTAGGATGAATTAATGGATAGAGAGAGAAATAGATAAATGAGTAAGTTGTAAAGTAGAAAGAAAAAAATGGCAATCAAGGTGGTAGATATATGGGTCTTCACTGTAAAATTCAATTTTGCTCAGTGCTTGAAATTTTTCATAAAAACATGCTAGAAGGAATCTATGAGATGTATTTGAAGCAGTGATTAAACGAAAATTCATTTAAACACTTAAACATTTTTATCAATAGAAATGAGGCAGAAATATAAATAATTAGCAGTTCAAAGACTTGAAAAGGAATAACGAACTAAACCAAACAAAGCAAAAAGCAGAAAATAAGAATAAAAGCAGGAATAAGCTAGAAAATGAAGAAAAGGATCTACATAATCAATTTAAATGTTTGCTTTTAAATTAACACAATAGTCAACTAACTTAAATAAAGGAGAAAGCATAAATATAAAAAATAATAAGTGACAAGAGGAAAATAAGCATTGAAACGGAAAGAAACTTAAATCATAAGAAACTACTTTGCAGATTTCTAGACAAATAAATTTTAAAATACAGGTGAAATAGTTAATACACCAGACAAATATAGTTTACCAAAATTAAGTCTATAAGAACTACAAAGTTTAAACTGACCAATTTCTGTTGAAGAAATAAAGTTATCAAAAAATAAAAAGCACCCGGCCCAGATGGTTTCACAAATCTATAACTCTGAATACCAGAAAACCTTCCCAATTCTTTTTATAAAGCAAGAATAATGATAAATAATAACTGATAAACATAATTAAAAAAAAGACCAACATCACATATGACTATAATTGTAAAAGTACTCACCTTAAATACTAGTTAACACATTAAGAAAATACTACCAAAAAAAAAAAAGAAAAAAAGAAAATACTACACCAAGGAACAACTAAGATTTAATCCAGAAAACCAAGATGAGTTCCTTAAGATCTAAGGGGGGGAAAAAACAACTTGATTCTATTCACAGATGATGAAAAAGCCTTCAACAAAATTCAATATCCATTCCTGGAAAAAACAGAAACAAAGTTACAGATCCTCTCTTAAAATGATAATATACATATATAAAATCATATATATATATATATTCATATTATCATATAAATAAATCTACATGGGATTCTCCAGGCAAGAATACTGCCCACTCCAGTATTCTTGCCTGGAGAATCCCATGTAGAGAGGAACCTGGCAGACTACAGTCACTGAGGTCACAAAAATTCTGACATGACTTAGTGACTGAGCACAGGTGCATTTACACTAAAATCAGGAAAAAGATAAGGATGTATATCATCTCCTCTGCTATTAAATATTATACTGGAAGTAAAAGCCAATGTAATTAGGTGAGAGAAAGCAAACAGAAAAATAAAAATTGGAAAAGAAGCAAAACTATAACTATTTGTAAAAAACAACACTGTATGTGACAAATCCTAGAGAATCAATGCTAAAACTAATTCAAACAATAAAACAACTGAGTAAGGTAGCAGGGTGTAAAATTAACATAACCCATACTACCCAAAATAATACACAGATTCAATGTAATCTCTATCAAAATTCCAATGGTATTTTCACAGAAGTAGAACAATCTAAAAAATTTGTAAGGAAACACAAAAAAACCCTCAATAGCCAAACAATTTTGAGAAAAAAGAAAAAGTCGGAGGAATTGTGCTTCCCGATTTCAATCTATATTACAAAGCTATAATCATCAAAACAATATAGGTTTGACCTAAAAACAGACACATAGATCAATGGAAAATAGATAGCCCAGAAATGAAACCACACTTACATGGGCAATTAATTTACAGCAAAGAAGAACATACACTAAGGAAAAGACAACCTCTTCAATAAGTGGTACTAGAAAAACTGGACAATTACATGCAAAATAATCAAACTGGACTATTTTTTCACACCATATACAAACATACACTCAAAATGGATTAAAGATTTAAATGTAAGATTTGAAACCATAAAACTTCTAGAAGAAGCAGTATGCTTTTTTGACATTGGTCCTATCAATATTTTTTGGACAAGTCTCTTTGAGCAAAGGAAACAAAAGCAAAAATAAACAAACAGGACTACATAAAACTACAAAACTTTCGTACAACAAAGGAAACCATCAACAAAACAAAAAGGCAGCCTGCTGAATTGAAGAAGATATTTGAAAATGATATATCTGATAACTGGTTAATATCCAAAATACACAACTCATACAACTAAACATTAAAAAAACAAACTAGACTACAAAATAGGCAAAGGACCCGAATAGACACTTTTTCAAAGACATTCAGATGACCAACAGACACATGAAAAGATGCTCAGCATCACTAATCATGAGGAAAATGCAAATCAAAACCACAATGAGATAGCCCCTCACACCTGTCAGAATGGCTTTTATCAAAAAGAAAACAAATAACGTGTTGCCAAAGATGTGGAGAAAAGGGAGCCCTTGTGCACTGTTGGTGGGAATGTAAATTAATACAAGCACCTCAAAAAAATTTAGCAATTCTACTTTGAGATAAGTTTGTTTTTTATAGTGGTATATATAAGCAGTTCTGTAACTACATTCTGTGTATTCTAAAATTGAGGAAATAAGTAAATATACTGTGGATAACAGTAGGTTTCTCACTGTTGTAAAAGGAAGTGATATGATACATGTCACAACCTGAGTACTTTGAGAAGAACATAAAAATTGCACTAAAAGGCAAAATCATCAAATTACTCTATAACTTATCCATGGAAACTTGCAGCAAACTTTGACTTTTCTCTTCCTGCCATCCCTCAAAACATGCTTCATCTTTCAATTACTTTTTAGACATGTAACAACAAAGTTTTGTGAAAGTATTTGACTTTCCATGACTGACACCACTCTTTTATTAAAAAGCACAGAGATCATTAACAATGTATCTTAAAATTTAGAATCACATAGTACTATACTTTTTCTTTAAAAAACTCACTAGAGTTGACCCTTGAACAACGTGGGTTTGAACTGTGAAGATTTTTTTGAACTGTAGATCTTTTTTCAATAAATACTACAGTACTACATAAACTGCAGCTGGCCGGATATGGAGATGCAGAACTGTGGAGAGGGAAGGCCCAACTATGGGACCCAGGCATCTTCAGACTTTGGAATCGGCAGCAGGTCCTGGAATCAATCTCCTAAAGATACTGAGGAACAAATGTACCTATATCTTCTTTATTTAAATTAAAGCCTTAGTTAACTAAACGTTTCAAGGAATGAGTTGCCTAATTTTCTTGTTAAATTAAGATTAACCTAGAAACTCTTTTGGTTTAAACATTTTGAAGAACAAAGTCCTAAAACACATTTTCCAAAATTATGTCACGTATCAAACATGGATAGAAGTATTTTCTCAAAACATAGTGCTTTTCAACGTCTCCAGACTATTTAGTTATTGCAGTTATATCCCGAAGTAAGTGTTGTCACAAGAGATACAAGAGACTGAGAAACTGCTATTTTGAATAAACCTCTGAACTTGTTTCCTCATATACAAAATGCAGGTATAAACCTGCATGAGAGCCTGACAGGGTTACAAAACTCAAAACCAGCAGTAAAATGAATGTGTGCTGGACAGTTCGTTGCTGACTAGACATCACTGACATTTCTTTTTCAGACCTTCCTTGAGCTGTAAAATAGAAGAAATTAACCTCTCCAGATTCCCATCTGGACGCAGTTGCACGTAGATACTTGAGAAGAGAAGCAGCCTCCAGGTAAGTAGTTTCTTGAGAACTACACATTTTGGTGCTACAAAGCTAGAGTTCTTAAAAGTTCTTAAAAGAAAATAAGCAGCTTCCATATTTCAGGCTAAATAGCTTCCCTAATTCCCTGAGCCCTTCCAAAAGTTATATAAGCCTTTAATTCCCCAAGTTAAAAGCCTGATGATTGGAATCCAGTGGCTTGCATTTTCCACATCAAACTGTGTTTGACTTATAAGGTGTATGTGAAAATGCTCTACAAACTAAAAAAGACCATACAAAAGCATGGATTATTATTTCTGTTCTCCCTGATAGGAAATTTCAGTTGAAGTTGTTTTATGATAATCAGTTTCTAACAGCAATGTTTGGTACCGAGAGATTCCCCTGCAAGAGTGTATGATAAATGAGAAGAATAACATAATATTCATAATGCAACTTTTACAAATCAGGAGTCAGATGTGATGCTGGATGAGAAAGGATGGATTAAACGTGACTTGGGAGTGAAAAGGTAAAACTTAAGAAATGATTTAAGGAAGAGAATTAGAGATTAAACAGACCTGAACACTAAAGGGTAGGAAAACTTCTTAAATTAGAGACAATATAAGAAACTGGAAGAAAGAGCATGCTCAAATAAACAAACTGAGCAACTCAGAGGCATGGATGGAGAACAAAAGGCATGTAACACAAAGTGGCTTCCTTTCATGTTGAGTGTGTACAAAGGAGAGGGGGCTGGGGCCAAATAGTACAAGGCTAGAAAAGTTAAACATTTGGACTTGACTGTTATTATCCAACTTCAGATTCAGAGAGACTTATAGAATTTTACGCCTAGATAACAAAACCATGCTGCAAATTAACATACTGCCAAAACTAGAGCCTAACATGATGAAAAACTACGCAAAAGAAACTGCTTTTCCTAAAATACTGTTTTTGTCCTAAGACTCTTCTCAAAAACGGTGGTACCTCCTTACCATGGTCCCCATCCTATTCAACCATATCTTCTAGCATTACTCAAAACATACAGCTCTTTTCAGATAGACTACACCATTTTACTGGCCCTTGAGCACATCCAGAAAATCCAAGTGGAATGACATTAGGTACTAACTAGTCTGCCCAGGCCGCTATAACAAAGTACATATACCAGGAAGCTTAAACAACAGAAATGTATCTCACAAAGGCCGTAAAGTCAAAGATCAATATGCCAGCTGATCTGGTTCCTGATAAGGGCTCCCTTCCTGGTTTGTAGATGGTCATTTTTTCAGTGTCTCACATGGCCTTTTCTGAGTGTATGCTCAAAGAGAGAGAAAGATCTCTCTCTCTCTCTTCTTATAAGGCCACCAGCCCTACTGGGTTAGGGCCCCACCGACCTTTATGACCTTAACTTTAATTACCCCCATAAGGACCCTATCTCCAAACACAGTTACACTGGGGGTTGAAACTTCAACATGAACGCAGCAGGGACACAGTCACTCCAAAATACACTGGGTTATTCCTTAAGAGATTTTGCAGCTTCTGTTCTTACGTTCTTGAAATACTTCCTCTATCATGTGAAAAAGCCCAGCCATTCCTATCAAAGGATGAAAAGCCACAGGGAAACTAAGGCACCCACCCCCCACCCGACTCTCCGCTGCTGAGCCAACAGCCAGCATAAATGCCAGATACATGAATGAAGCCACACTGCACCATCCAGTTTCAATCAAGCTATCAGAAAGCTACAACCACAGGTGTGATCCTAGGTGAAACTAACAGAACTGCCAGGTAAGCTGAGATAAAACTGTAAAATGGAGGGAAAAATAAATGATTATTGCTTTAAGTCACTAAATTTTGTTACAAAGCAGTAAATAGTTGATATGGCATACCTTCTTGTTCTGCTTTTTGACCTAGACCTCTGAACTCTGTATGATTTTCCTCGACCCCTTGAACGACTTCGACTTCGTTTTCTTCTAGAGCCATAAGAAGAGCTACTGCTTGATCGATGTCTGCGTCTGAAAGAGAACATACTCAAATATTACTTGCCTTCAAAATGTTACCATATACTATGTTATGAGAACTGTACTGGCTTATAGGCTTATCTACAAAGAATAGACAAAGGATAAAGACCTATGGGCTAGGTCTGGAATAAAACAAAATAAAATCTTTGAGTTGAGACTTAAACCTCATAAATATATAACTACAAAAAGAAAAATATTTCACCCATAAAACTTCAAAGTACAAAACCATATGAACTCTAAGGAATGTCACTCTTGCTACTACATAAGTAAAAATTATGAAAATCACCTTCTATCATAAGAATGTGAGCGAGGCTGAAGATCTCTGGACCAAGATCTTGACTTTGACCTTGATCTCCTTCCACCTTTCTTTCGGCTGTATGTTCTACTATCTGAAGAACTACTGGAAGAAGATCGCCTACGGTGTTTCTTTTTTCTCTTGCTTCTGCTTTCTTCTTCAGTATCTGATGACCGGCGGCCCATTTCTACAGGTTTAAATTAAAAGAAAATTATTTTTACCATAATGGAACAATGGATGAAATTTAATATAGTAATTTTCGTGTATCTGTAAAAATTTCCAATGTCTTAGTAAAGTATAATTTAAATGTACCAATCTTAACAAGACATGAGAAACAGCTCTAGTACAGTCTCCTAGCACTATCAGTTTACTGTTTTCAAACTTTATGAATAAAGTAAACTCATCCTAAATTTTTTAAAATGTCTCCAAAACTGTCAACCCTAAGGATGGTTCCTTACAACAATTTTCTTATGCTTCAAGTTGCATTTATCATTAATTATATGATACTTGGTTTAGGGATCAACTATCTAATCTTATATTCTCATATTCCCTAAAGATAAAAGATATTTTACTATCTTTTAAACTTTCCTAACTGAAAATTGTAAAATTTTCATCTCTGTTCAAGCTATCAGAAATTTGTATCTCTGTTCGTTTTCAAGGCAAACCATTCAATATCACAATAATCCAAGTCTCTGCCCCGACCAGTAACGGTGAAGAAGATGAACGGTTCTATGAAGACCGACAAGACCTTCTATAACTAACACCCAAAAAAGATGTCCTGGACTGGAATTATAGGGGACAGGAATGCAAAAGTAGGAAGTCAAGAAACACCTGGAGTAACAGGCAAATTTGTCCTTGGAGTACAGAATGAAGCAGGGCAAAGGCTAATAGAGTTCTGCCAAGAGAACGCACTGGTCATAGCAAACACTCTCTTCCAACAACACAGGAGAATACTCTACACATGGACATCACCAGACAGTTGACAACAAAATNAGGAAGTCAAGAAACACCTGGAGTAACAGGCAAATTTGTCCTTGGAGTACAGAATGAAGCAGGGCAAAGGCTAATAGAGTTCTGCCAAGAGAACGCACTGGTCATAGCAAACACTCTCTTCCAACAACACAGGAGAATACTCTACACATGGACATCACCAGACAGTTGACAACAAAATCAGACTGATTATATTCTTTGCAGCCAAACATGGAGAAGCTCTATACAATCAGCAAAAACAAAAATGGGAGCTGACTGTGGCTTGGATCATGAACTCCTTATTGCCAAATTCAGACTTAAATTGAAGAGAGTGGGGAAAACCACTAGACCATTCAGGTATGACCTAAATCAAATCCCTTATGATTATACAGTGGAAGTGAGAAATAGATTTAAGGCACTAGATCTAATAGTCAGAGTGCCTGATGAACTATGGANTGGCTGGATGGCATCACTGACTCGATGGACATGGGTTTGGATGGACTCTGGGAGTTGGTGATGGACAGGAAGGCCTGTGCTGCGGTTTATGGGGTTGCAAAGAGTCGGACACAACTGAGCAACTGAACTGAATTGAAAATCCTAAAATTTCAAATGTATAAGACCTCATTAATCACCAACAAAGTGCAAACTGAAACAATACACCATTATCATGTAACTCATAAAATATGAGAAAGAAGTGTTAACTAATGTACCAAAGTTGATGAAGTATTGTTAACTAAAATATCAAAAATGAAGTCTAATTGTTCACATTGCTAGTACCTATAAAAGTGGTGATAAAATCCTTCCAGAAAGCAATTAAGCAATTTAAATAGTTTTTTTTTTGCTTTTTTTTTAATTAATTTTTTATTTTATTTATTTATTTTTTTCATCTCAGGTGTACATGAGTTCCCAATCTTGAACCCCCCCCCCCCGCCACCTCCCACTCCACACCAACTCTCTGGATCATCCCCGTGCACCAGTCCCAAGCATCCTGTATCCTCAACCAAATATAGACCGATGATTTCTCACACGACAGCCCACGTTTCAGTGCCATTCTCCCAAACCTTACCCCCCCCCTCAAAGTCCATATTCTAAATAAAGAGTTTTTAAAATGTTGATGCTTCTTTGACAAAACAATCTTATTTCTAGACATATATCTGCAAAGTTTTCCATTGTAGCATTATCTAAACCTGTATGTACAGAGGGCTTCCTTGGTGGCTTAATGGTAATGAATCCACCTACAAAGCAAGAGACGAGGGTTTGACCCCTGATCCAAGAAGATCCCACATGCCCCAGAGAAACTAAGCTCGTGCCCCACAACTCCTGAGTTTGTGCTCTAGAACCTGGCAGCCACTCTACTGAGCCCATAAGCAACAGCTACTGAAGCCTGAGCACACTTGAGTCTGTGCTCCGAAACTAGAGAGGTCACCACAATAAGAAGACCGTGTACTGCAAGAAGAGAAAAGCTTCTGCAGAAACAAAGATCCAGCACAGCCAGAAACAAACACAATAAAAAATACAATTAAAACTGTATGTGGAGAGACTACAATGTAAGAAAATATATGCATAGGAGTAAGAGCAAAAATGAAGACAATTGATAAATATTTAAGTAAGGAAATTGGGTAATTTTTTTCTCTTTTTTAACTGATCAGCCCTGGGATTTCTTTGGAAGGAATGATGCTGAAGCTGAAACTTCAGTACTTCGGCCACCTCATGCAGAGTTGACTCACTGGAAAAGACTCTGATGCTGGGAGGGATTGGGGGCAGGAGGAGAAGGGGACGACCAAGGATGAGATGGCTGGATGGCATCACTGACTCGATGGATGTGAGTCTGAGTGAGCTGGGAGTTGGTGATGGACAGGGAGGCCTGGCGTGCTGCGATTTGAGGGGCCGCAAAGAGTCGGACATGACTGAGCAACTGAACTGAACTGAACTATATTCTATATGAATATGGTATATTTGCATATTTACTATACAAAAGAAAAAACATATAGAATATAAGGTTTTTATATTTAGCCAATAACTGATAAGAAGCCTACTTGTCTTACTTTAAACTTAGATTCTCATATGGAATCTTTTTTTTACTAAAATAGATATTAGCTACCTTTGGATGTCACATAAAAGCAAGATCCATCTTTTCTAATAGGTAAGATGAATAGTTAATGAATCAGATAAACAAAAACCTCACTTCATTTTAATATTTATTTAAATTAAGTTAAATATCATTACTCTTAAAAAAGCAATATATTAAATTACAGCTTTGTTTTCAGAACCAAGTGAGCCATCCCTTCCTTGACTCTAATGCAATTCTAGTTGAAAGTCACTGTTATAACTCAATTCAAAACTTAAAGCTATTTACCTGGAGCCAGAATTAGACTTTAAATATAGTTCTGAACCTCAAAGCTGTTCACATTTCTAACATTTCACAGTTCAACTGAACATTGGAAAAACTTGGTTTTGAAAAGCTCAGTAAATCACTAGCATATCTAAGCCAGTTTCCTCACTGAAAACAAAACTGCACTTCATGTTAGATCACCATGATCCTCTCCAGCTCTCAAAATACTATAATTATGAAATCTTATATATACATACAGTATATATGTACATACATACATATATATTTAAATGTGTGTATATAATAAACTAAAGATCCTCTTGATGAGGGTAAAAGAGGGGAGTGAAAAAAGCTGGCTTAAAGCTCAACATTCAAAAAACAAAGACCATGGCATCCAGTCCCATCACTTCATGGCAAACAGATGGGGAAAAAGTGCAAATAGTGACAGGTTTCTTCTTGGGCTCCAAAATCACTGCAGACAGTGACTGTACTCATGAAATTAAAAGACGCTTGCTCCTTAGAAGAAAAGCTATGACAATCCTAGACAGCTTACTACAAAGCAGAGATATCACTTTGCCACCAAAGGTCCACACAGTGAAAGCTATGGTTTTTCCCATAGTCATGTACAGATCTGAGAGTTGGACTATAAAGAAGCCTAAGCGTCAGTGCCGAAGAATCAATGTTTTCAAAACATAGTGCTGCAGAAGTTCTTGAGAGTCCCTTGGACTGCAAGGAGATCAAACCAGTCCATCCTAAAGGAAATCAACCCTAAATATTCATTGGAAAGAATGATGCTGAAGCTGAAACTCCAATACTCTGGTCACCTGATACAAAGAGCCAACTCACTGGAAAAGATCCTGATGCTGGGAAAGACTGAGGACAGGAGGAGAAGGAGGTAACAGAAGACTAGACAGTTGGCTGGCATCATTACTCAACGAACATGAGTTTGAACAGACTCCAAGAGATAGTGAAGTCAGGGAACCCTGGCATACTGTAGTTTATGGGGTCGCAAAGTCAGACATGACTTAGTGACTAAAAACAACATGTATTTACATATTTATATCCATATAGCCATTATATATCATATATAACCACATATCTCTGTATACATATATATGTATGTATGTGTATATATATGTATGTATTTCATTAAGGAATTTGTATATAATTGATAATATTGATCATCTAAGCATTCTAATTTCATTTTTCTTATTTCAACCTTTAAACAGTTAAGAATTTTCTCTACTTGCAAATAACCAAATTAAGATGGGTTTTTATTTATTACCTGATTTAAAAAATACTAACATTATCAGTTCAGTTCAGTTAGTAAAGGATAAAAAAGTATAAAGAAGATAATGAAGACTAGAGAAAACTACAGGAACAGTAGACAAGATATGTCAACAAATTTTTAGCAAATAAAAAACAGATGTAGGATTTAGAACTAAGAATGCTGAACATCAAGCAACTGCAGAGATTTCCAATTGAAGAAAAGCCAATTCACATAGCAAAAATCAGAAAGGATCAGGAATTTGAGACACCAGATATCATAGCAGGCACAATGAGGCACAGAACTAAAAAAAAAAAAAAAAGGGATTGGTTGAAATTCTATAAAGAAGTAATTGCTCAGGTCCCCGATGCCATTCAACCAGATCAGTTCAGTTCAGTCGCTCAGTCGTATCCGACTCTTTGAGACCCCATGAATCACAGAACACCAGGCCTCCCTGTCCATCACCAACTCCCGGAGTTCACTCAAACTCATGTCCATCGAGTCAGTGATGCCATCCAACCATCTCATCCTCTGTCATCCCCTTCTCCTCCTGCCCCTAATCCCTCCCAGTATCAGAGTCTTTTCCAATGAGTCAGCTCTTCACATGAGGTGGCCAAAGTACTGGAGTTTCAGCTTTAGCATCAGAGGGGACTGCTATTCCCCATTTCCAGAAGAAGAGGTGGTTTATTTTAGAAAAATGATGAAACGGTGAAGCACCAGGTCCAGGGGTACAGGAAAAGAGGGCAGAGAAATGTTCAACTAAAAGTTAAAGGGATTAAGTGAACAATCTAACAGTAAATACTGTCACCCTGTGTGTACTTCCCTGGTGGCTCAGATGGTTAAGCATCTGTCTACAATGCGGGAAACCCGGCTTTGATCCCTGGGTCGGGAAGATCCCCTGGAGAAGGAAATGGCAATCCACTTCAGTACTATTGTCTGGAAAATCTCATGGACAGAGGAGCTTGGTAGGCTATAGTCCATGGGCTCACAAAGAGTCAGACATGACTGAGCGATTTCACTTCACTTTGTGTGTACTTGGCTCCAAGAATTCAGGGTAATCTTTTTTCTAAAAACTAAACAGTACCTGGAAGAAGCTATATTAAAACCAAGTCCACCAGTTAACAAGCCCAAACCTTAAACACAGCAAACTTTTTTTTTAATACTTCTTTTTGCTTTGGCCATGCCACACGGCTTGTGGGATCTTAGTTCCCTGACCAGGCACCAAACCCGGGTCCTCAGCAGCAAGAGTATGAAATCTTAACCACTGAAATTCCCCACAGTAAACTTTTTTCTACAAACGTTTCTTCTGGTAACTTATTAGTAATTATACAACAAAAGAAAACAAATCACGTGATGAAACTCTTCATCATAAGAGACAGAAGCCAAGCAGAAAATCAAGCAACTCATAGTAAGCCAGGAACATGCAAGAAGACTTCAAAAAAAACACTATCCTCAGAAATATATGAGAAGATGATCCAAACAAGAATAGGAGGTACAGCCATAGAATAGGAGAGAAATCTTGAAATTTAAACAAACAATAAGTTGTAAGTAACACAACAGGGTCAGAGGATACTATCAAAGGGCTCATGAAAAGTAGAAAGAAAAAGATTTAAAAAATAGGAGGTAAAAGAGGATCAATCCAAGAAGTCCAATATCCAACTCATATATATTCCAGAAAGAAACAGAGCATAGAAAACAGAAAAAGAAAACTATCCAAGAAATAATTTTAAAAATTTACAGAATTCAAAGACATGAATTGCCCTAAGTCCCTGGGACAATGAATTTGAAAAGACCTATATCTGACATACCTCATAAAACTTCAGAAACGAAAAATACAAAGAAGAACCTAGAAACTTCTAAAGGTAAAAAATGGCAAAAGGCACAGGGCTTCTCAGCAGCAACACAGCAAACAATGGAGACTTGTCTTCAGAATTCTAAGTGAAAATCATTTTCAAACTAGAATGTATATTCAGCTGAAGCATAGATCTAACATGAGATCAGAATAAAGACATTTTCAGATATGCAAGGGCTCCAATTATACCTCAGGCTCATCCTTTTTTAGGAAGGTATTGAAGGATGTGCTCCAACAGAAAGACAGAGTGAATAAAGATAACCCAGATTCAGAAATAACACTTGAGATAGGTTAAAAAGTCCCAGAGTGATAGCATGCTAAGGTATAAGGAATACATCAATGAACAAGAGAGAAAAATCCTTGCCCTCAAGGAGTTTACATTCTAGTTTAATAGTAGTTCTCAATGGGTTCTGTAGACCCCGGGGTTTTCCTAAGACCTAAAGGGATTCAACCAGCTAAAACTAATTTTATTACACTAAAACTTGATTTACCTTTTTTACTGTGTTGACTTTTGTGCTGATGATGTAGAAGCGGTGGTAGGCAAAACTGCTGGTGCTTTAACAGGAATCAAGGTAATGGGACCAAACTGTACTAACAGTCATTGAATTCTTCACTGCAATATACAGTTGTTGTTGTTGTTTTAAAGAAAGGCAGTTTCACTTAGGTATGTCCTTGATAAAGCAGTAAAATCATCATAATTCTATAAATTTCAGCCCTTGAGAACACATCTTAATAGTCTGTGTGATGAAATAGGAAACACAGAAACTGAAGAACAACAGGTTATCTTGAAGAAACATTTGTGCAGCTGAATAACAAGTTAAACTAGCTGCTTTTATTGTGAAACACTATTTAAAAGAACTGACTGTGATTATTCAGACTTGGGCATGTGACATTTTCTCAAGAATGAATTAAAGGAGTCTATCCTTTAAGGAAACTGTCAATTTATTGCCAANTGAAGAACAACAGGTTATCTTGAAGAAACATTTGTGCAGCTGAATAACAAGTTAAACTAGCTGCTTTTATTGTGAAACACTATTTAAAAGAACTGACTGTGATTATTCAGACTTGGGCATGTGACATTTTCTCAAGAATGAATTAAAGGAGTCTATCCTTTAAGGAAACTGTCAATTTATTGCCAATGATAAAATCTGAGCTCTCAATTAACGAAGATATATGGAGTCTAGAAAAATGTTACTGATGAGCCTATTTGTAGGAAAGGAATGGAGAGGCAGATGTAGAGAACAAACTTGTGGACACAGCAAAGGAAAGGATGAGACAGACTGAGAAAGCAGTATTGACATTTATACACTATGGTGTGTAAAACAGCTAGTGGTAAGTTCCTATATAACTCAGGGAGCCCAGTCTGGCACTCGGTGATGACTTGGAGGGGTGGGATAGGGTAGGCAAGGGAGGCAATATATATGACTAATATTGCATTGTTGTATGGCAGAAACCAACACAACATTGTAAAGCAATTTGCCTCCAATTAAAGAATAGATTAAAAATAAAATATAATACTGACTCAAAAAAATTTGAGCTCTCAAGCAAAAATCAAAATGTTGGATAACTTGTATTTGTCACCATGAGACTGACAGCTTCTCAGCACTTAAAGATTTCTTTGATGAAGTCAATGATGATATTAACAAACTGGAATTTTTAAATTATATAATGAAGTTTGTCTATATTTAGAAGCTACATATAACTCACTGAACCAGTATTTTCCAAGCCAATGCACGATGTCACAGACTCATGTTATGATATCCATTCACGGTATGAGACAAACCAATAGATTTTAATGTAACAGAGCATGAAAAGGTCATTGACATCCTTTCAAATACCACATTGCAACAAATGTTTAAGAAACTACTACCTGTCAAGTTATGGCACAGCATTAAGGAAGCAATTCTCTGAAAAGGGTATTAAAATACTATTTTTTCCAACAGCGTATCTGTGTGAAATCTGGATTTTCTTTCATATAATTCATTCAAAAAGTCATCACAATAGACTGAATGTGAAAGCAGATACAAGAATCCAGTTGTCTTCTATTAAGCCAGACAGTAGAGATTTGCAAAAAGGAAAAATAATGCCACTTTTTTCACTTTTGTTTTGGAAAATATAGCTATCTTTCACATCAAATATGTTATTTATGTTACCAAGTAATGGATTTATTACTGTTAATTTTATGTGGACTAATTAATAAATACTTCAAATTTTTGTTTTAATTACTAGAAAGGAAATATTTCTAGATATAGCCCATGTAGATAAAAGTCTGTGGGATTCTCTATAATTTTTAAGCATGTAAAGGGATTTTAAATCTAAAAAGTATGAGACCTACTACTCTAAGGTACCTATAGTCATTTTTATTCTACATTTTCATCCAGCTTAAGTACCTACATAAGGCATAAAGAAGTAGGAAAAAAAGAAAAGGACATACATCTAATTATGTATCTTGCTGATGATCAAAAAAAGAGACTGAGAGGTGGGTATACATTTTTTCTATTCTTTAATCTCAAATAACATAATTCATCCATATTAGAAGAATGATTACATTTAACTCGGAAAAGTTAATGGAAGATATACAATCCTTCCTTAGAGTAACCAAACGAAAAAAATGATTTAAAAAATCACTGTCATAAATTTATAAATACTTTTTCTGGTGATTCATTTACATTTCAAAAAAATCCCACCGAAGTATAATTAATCTCAATAAGAGAAACAAAAAGTCATTACATTTCTTTATTATAAATAAACTCAAATACTTTTTCAGAAAAGGAACTGATCACTAAGAACAAATCAAAGGTAGGTCCAAAAACTGTCTTCTCATCAATGACAGTACTGAATTCCTACTCACTACCCTAGATATATACTTACCACTGGATTTCCATAATGTCACTAGCATGTAATTTGCTCATTCAAGTCATAGTGGTTGATTTATATTATATCACATATTTCCAGTAAGGAAGAACTGTTTTTATTTAACTCCATTGGTAAGTATAACATATGGCAAGATGCATTAATAGCTCTTTCCAGTAAGAGCAAAGATAAATTGAGCATAGATTTTTAGGAGTGGCAGAACCTAACACTTTTTCAATCCATTTGTAAGCAAAAAAGGCAAATAGGGAGAGAAGGCTCTCAGTTTTCTGTTCTCACTTGTCTCTATTACTTCCTGGTTGCAGTTTCATGGTCACAAACCATACCAACTAACTCCCATTACAGAATTGAAGCTATGGATAATGACTACAGTAGGATATCAATTTACAAAATCACCGTATTGTAAAGTTTAGGTGACTGACTGAAGATGTAGAAGCCAAAATGCATCATTCAAAAGAGAGCTTAAAGGCATACACAAGTAGTTCCTTTGTCTGGTAATCAATAAGGTAAAGTAAGCAGTTATCTTTTTCAGAAAGCAGGCAGTTACAGAGAACAAATATTCCTAACGGACATGACATTTTATAATTATTTCACCACTATTCATTCTTTAGTTTATCAAACTATAATCTTTTTGATCTTGGACACATGACTAGATAAGGGCAAGGGGGAGGAAAAGTCATTTCAATGGGAAATCCACCTTAAAGGTGTAAAGTAAAAATGGGGTTAACATCATTTAGCATAGGAAGAAATCCACAAACAAGTACAGAATCACCCAAGGCAATAAAAGAACTAAGGTTAAATTCTAGCTTAATGAGCAAAATAAAGCAAAACTCAAGGGGTACAGAATTGTTAAAACATTCTTCCCAGCACAACTAAAAATTTGCAGACTAGCATCTTTTTTGTTTTTTTCATTAAAGCATTATCAGTCGTAGGAATTTCTTCCCAATGGTTTGAAAATAAAAGTGGAAAATACACCAATACAGCTAATATAACAATCTTATTAGAGAAGTTTTCCAACTCATAATACAACTGTTTGCTAAGTCAAGCTGGTAAGGCCAATTAGTAAGACTAGGAAGACTAGCCAAGCTTGCAGGTGCCAGCTGCCTTAATTTCAGTTTCAAACATTTTTAGCCCTCTTACTGAAGAACATACAGTAATAAAGTGCTACCACTTAGCAGGAAATCTTTGTCTGCAAAGAAAGTTAATATTTATAGACTCTAGAGCTAACAGGGCTCTCAAAGGATACCCAGTTTCCCCAGGAGGTTGCACCTGTCATATCTGCTATAATCCTTAAAGCCGAAAACCGCATATCTTCTTCACTTGGAGCTTTTATGGCTAAGTCCAAAGACGACAACTGGAAAACTTTTTTGTGACAATACAAAACACTTTTACTTAACTACTTAGTACCTAATCAGTTGAAACACAAGTAAGTTACTGCTAATTCGGGGTGGGGGGGGCAGAAATGGCCTCCACTGGGCATTTAAAGATCTATAACCTCTGAAAGAAAATTAAGGTTGACCTAAAAACAAGAGCAGGCAACATGTATACTAATGCATAACCTCTCATAGCCATGTGCTCTTGGTCTATGACAAGTCCTGAAATCAAGGAAAGAGATGAGTGTTAAAGGAGAAGAAATATAACAAATATATTTATTTGTTAAAGAAGGAAGTCTATGTCACCCTGCATCACCTCTCTTCCCAGCATGCCAGTGTGAGCCAGGAAGGATAGGAGGTGGGGTAGGGGTGGAGGTGGGGATTCGGGTGAGGGAGGGTAAGCTAGAAGAGCAGGCGAATTTAAAGTAGATAGAGAGGACGGGACAGAGTACACCAGGTTGCAGCCTCCTTCTCGCTCTAACCTATCTAAAACTAGTAACCAAACTCCAGTCACATCTTACAAGACAAACCCAGAAACCCAAAGGCAGGCTATCAAAGATCAGGGACTGACGGTGGGGGCGGGAGAGTGAGAGGTTTTGAGGAGGGAAAGGGTAAAGGAGTCGGCTAACTCTCCCTCACCACCTCCAGACTCAAGGCCTAGCCTGAGGCCTGTGTGCGCGTACAGCCCTATAATCGCCACCACCCTAAGGCCCCAGATTGGCCCTCAAAAGGTCAGAAGCCTCCAGGTGCCCAGCGCATGCGCACTGCGCCACCCAGCACGCCGCCGGACCGCCAACCCCCTACCCCCATCCCCCTCCCGCCGCCGCCGCCGCCGCCGCCGCCGCCGCCGC
>SJYA01000117.1:630922-670922 GCA_006410615.1 Neotragus moschatus
TCCCCCTTCTCCCCCACCCCCTGCCCCATTGATGTGTTATTATTGGGGGGGCTGGAGCAGTAAAAAAAGAAGAAGGAAAAAAAAGAGCGGGGCTGCTCGGCTGGGAGAGGTTGAGCGCGGGGCTGACGGGCATCTCTGGCGATGGAAGAACTTACGGCGTTCGTCTCGAAGTCTTTTGACCAGAAAGTGAAGGAGAAGAAGGAGGCTATCACGTACCGGGAGGTGCTGGAGAGCGGGCCGCTGCGCGGGGCCAAGGAGCCGAGCGGCTGCTCGGAGCCGGGCCGCGACGACCGCAGCAGCCCGGCAGTCCGGGCGGCCGGCGGAGGCGGCGGCGGCTGCGGCGGCGGCGGCGGAGGAGGCGGAGGCGGAGGAGGTGGAGGCGGAGGAGGAGCAGGCGGAGGAGCTGGAGGAGGAGGGCGCTCTCCCGTCCGGGAGCTGGACATGGGCGCCGCCGAGAGAAGCAGGGAGCCGGGCAGCCCGCGGCTCACCGAGGGTAACGGCCCGACCCCCGGCCGCGGTTCCCCTTCCCGCCTTCCCGACTCCTCTCAGGCGGGAGAGGATCCCCAGGCCCGACGGGGGCGGAATAGGGGGGCGGACGCGGAGAGGGCCCTTGGACCCCAGCTTTGGAAGCCAGAGTGAGGACGAAGGGTTGGGAGTCCGGTGGTGTGCACGGTCGTGGGTGGGGTCCGTGTGTGTGTGTGTGTGTGTGTGTGTGTGTGTGTGTGTGTGTGTGTGTGTGTAGGAGGGGGACCGTGTGGGGTTTGCGCGCGCCTTTCTCGGATGCTCCCGCTACTCCCATTCCACCCAAATGCATTTTCACCAACTGGAGGATGGGCCCCGCCGGACGGCCGGCAGGCTGGTGGGGAAGTTCTGGGGACCAGGCTGCCGAAGTGGATGCTGGCCGTCACCGGGCCAAGCGGCGGGATTACAGTTAGCATGTAGCACCGAGTTTGCGGGCGTCCCTTTCCTAGGCCCGAGGGGAGGAAAAAAAGAGAGAGGGAGAAAGGGGAAAGAGATACGGAGACGGTGGTTGATTGGGATTTCACCCTGGAGTCGCCCCGGGTTTCGCGGCTGCCTCTAAGAACCACTCCAACTCCGTGAAGACTCTGGGTCCCTGAGTCTTAGGGACCAAAACTTCCCATTTTCTTAGAGCTATGAAGGTAGAATGAGGTCAAGGCAGGCTGAGGTTCAGGATGTGCGCTGCTTTCTTTCGGGAGATGCATTAGGCTCCTTTTTTGTTTGTTTGTTTTCCGATATTTACTGCGCGGCATCATCCAGTATTCTGGTTTTGTGGTGGGATAATCCTTTGGTGCCAGCAAAGTGTTTGGAAAAGGCTTTTTCTAAATGGTGGAGCATCCTGTACCAATTCAAAGGAGTTCAACAACAAAATTAATTTGGCACTTGGTGCCTGCAGTAACTGGTGAGCTGCCATATTTTTCCAATTAAGAAAATATGTGACATGCGTAGAATCACATATTTAAGCAAGCAATTAAGTTGTTTATAACCAAGTCTGTTCTTGTTTAGGCCAATAAGTGGAAATTTGGGGGCGAAATAGAGATTATTTTAAGTCTATTAATCAACTGGAAATGTGGACATCTTTCTCTTTGAAGCCCCCAAAGTTTGAGGGGCTTCCACTGTGAGCATGAAATAAAGCTGTCTCACCGCTTTGGCAGAATCTGAAGGGTGTGTTTTCATATTTAAATTTCATTACAATGTAAATGGAAATATTTTCCTATTAACTTGACTTGAGTTTGTGCTATAATATTATCTATTGCTTCCTGGAAGAAGGACACATGTCCGCAAAACGAACTCTTGAGAAATAGACATGCGGGAAACGCTTAACTAGAGTGCCAACCCGGGCTGAGTTCTAGTGATCTTCTCCCAGACAGGGTACCAAGTAAACATGGAAAGTGGTGGCATAACCGTCAGGCAGTCCAGTGCAGCCTTCCTGGCCTGAGTCCCAAGCACCAGGCCCTGGGTACATCAGCAGGCCGGACTGCGAATTTAGAGTCAACCCAGGGTAAATGAAGTCTTGGGATTGTTGGTTTCCAAACTCAGGGCAAATATTAATTTCTCTGCAGCCTGGCTCTTATAGAAATGATTTTTAACACTCATGCTGATAAGGATTCTGGGCTAGGGAGAACTGCAAACAGACTCGATTATTCTAAACTCAGCTCTGGCACCTTAAAAACCCAAGTCTTCGACTCAGGCCCAGAGGATGAAGATTCCAGAGGGCCGCTTACGTTGATACCAACTCCTCTGATCAGTGCCCCTTGGCCTATATATATATAGCCACATCCTTCTGGTGTCCCTGTATGCTCACACTTCCGAAGCTCCTGTTTTTAAAGGGAAGAGAAGGAAGGGCAGGAAAGTGACAACGGATGTATGCTAACCTAGAGCAGAAAAATGCATATTTTATTAAACATCCGAGCTTCTGGATGCCTGAAAAGCCTTTGCGCAACCAATAGAAACCGCGGATCGTGAATGTTCCGCTTGAACCTGTTGATCTCTGTGGGTTTAAGCAGTTAGGGTCGAGTCCGCCTTTCCAATGGGGAGGGAGAAGGAGTGAACAGAGGCAGCGATCTGTTTCGCGGGCCTCCCGAAGCTGGTTTTCTGCCTCCCTCCTTCTTTTCGGGTGTGGGCAGCGAGCCCTCCAGGCCGCCAACATGGCGTGGGCGCCTCTGCTCTGGCGACTGGGATTCGGCAGCGGGGACAAGGACTGCCTGGCTGTCCAGGGGCCGTCCGCGGTATTTGGCTCGAGCCCTGGATCTGTACACAGCGCCCAGGGAAGTGGCTCCCAGCGCAGTACAGCACAGGGGTCTTGTCCTCCAGCTGTGACCCAGCAGCCCAATTGTTCCCAAATTAGACCAGCAAGTTTGAGAGAAGACGGGAGAGCTGGCGGCAGCCAGCGCTGGCTGAGAAGGGGTCCGCACTCCGGGAATGGCCGGTGTCAGAGCCCAGTCCGTGGCCTCGCCGCCCTCTTCTGCCGGGATCGCGTTCTGTGACTCACGGGGTGCGGCGCTTTTGATTTCTGTGCGTGTGTGGGAAAGAGTGAACGCAAGAGAGTGGGTGAGTGGAATTGGTTTGTGTTCGCGGGGGAGGGCAGGGGACTGTGAAGGTGAACAGTGAGAAGGTGAACTGGGGGCGCAGTTGTGAAAGGGATTGGTTAGGAATGCCCACCTTGCCCACGGCAGCCACCCCAGTTGATCTTTTCGCATCTACGGGATTCTCTTTCTCTCAGCGGGGTGAGGGCCTGGACAGGAACTCCGGGAGGGGGCAGAAACCACCATCCTCCTGGAGACAAATCTGCTCACGGTATTTGCTGTGTTTTTTGTCTCTCTGTGTGTGTGTTTGTGCTGTGTGTGCGCGGGGACATATGCGTATGGCCCTGTTCGTGGTACCCCCTCCAGTGTCCCCGGAGCTGAAGGATCGCAAAGAGGATGCGAAGGGGATGGAGGACGAAGGCCAGACCAAAATCAAGCAGAGGCGAAGTCGGACCAATTTCACCCTGGAACAACTCAACGAGCTGGAAAGGCTTTTTGATGAGACTCACTACCCGGACGCCTTTATGCGTGAAGAACTGAGCCAACGGCTGGGGCTGTCTGAGGCCCGAGTGCAGGTATCCGGCTGTGAGGAAGTCTCGGGGAGCGGAGGAGGGGGAATGCCTGGAGTTGGAGAGTGGCTTGAGGTACACACGATGAGTGTGCGGGTTCAAGTGTCTGGAGTGAAGTGAGAAGGGAAGAAAAGTCTTTGCTAGAGGTCTTATTTTCCAAAGTAGATCTTAGTCCTAAAGCCTTCCCGGGCTCCCCTTCACCCCACACCAACATATGTTCCCAGCAGAAGAAAGCTTTGCTGGGCTTGCTCCCAGGGTTTCTATAAACCACACCCCCCTCGCCTCACAATGCCTTTAATGTGGTTTAATCCTAATGGGCCTACTTTTATAAGCCTTAAAAAAAAATCCCACAGAAAACGTTTTATCTTCTGGATGCTTTAAAAGTTACAACGAACATTTTGTTCACCCGAGTTGGGTTTCCTTGAGGGTCTGCTCTGGGATCTAGGTTTGCCAGGCGGATATGCCAATTAGGTTTATAGATCTACAGACTATAAAGAAAATTAGCAACTGTTAAGTGCAGAATTTTACAGTCTGCCCTTAGCAGTCGATCTCATACTGTGTGTGAAATAGCGGAGAAAATAAATGCATTTGGTCACTCTTTGTTCTCTCACTTAACCAGGGAAGCAAATCTGAATCAGAAACTTGATTTTAAAACAACCAACATATCTTAATATTGACATTTCCAAAGTCTGATCCCAGCAAGTGCCACACTCAGTGAAGTTAGTATTGGAGCAGATTTTCTTTACTGGTGGTGGGGTGAATTTAATGGCAAAAGTAGGCTTTGGGAGCACTTAAGGGGGAAAAATTATATACATACATGCATACATATCCTTTTAGTTTTATGGAAAACGAATTTAAATGTTTCAGGTTTTATTTCCACTCAAATAATAAAATAGGAGAAAATGATGGTCATTATTTGTTTGAACACATGGAGCAGTTTTAGGCCTGAACATCTGCAGCTGTTACAAAGTATCACTGTAACAGATACTCCCTAGGTCTCTGGGCGCAGAGACCACCATCTGCATCGAACTATGCAATTCTTATGGGGCTTCCCCGCATCTTGTAATAGGATCAGGACAAAAACAGAGCAGTCCCCTTAAAGGGGAAAAGTAATAATAGGCTGCCTTGGTCATCACAGCATCAACAGCAGAGCCTTCCTTTTTAAGCCTGTCCTACTTTACTCTGTGTACTGAGATCTCTAGGGACTTAGAAACCCCTTAAAGACATGATGATAATTATTACAGTTGTGAGCATTAGTATATCAGTTCCAACTCTTCTAGGGGAAAAGGAGGCAAGAAGCCTCAGGCCATGTGAGATGCACAAAGAATGCCACCCTGGCATGAAATCTACCCTTCTATTATACTAAATGGCAGGGGAATTTTTGAAGATTTACATTGACTGTGACACTTGCTTTCAAAAACAAGGAAAAAGCTCTGAAGCAGTATTTTGCTTTCATGTTTTTAAACATTAACTTGTGAATCAGTCAATATGCTGTATTATTGGAACATAATGCTGTGTTATTGGAGTATAAAAGCAAGCTTTGTTTGAATTTCTTAAAATCTGCCATACTGCTTCTAAAAGTTGGCAAGTTTACCTAAGAAGGTAGTATCTGGGAGAAGATATTATCCAGAATTACATGATTTATACCCCAGTCCCATTTCACAGAATGCTCTTTTTTCTTGTAATAAATGAACTTTATTGCTGGTATTTGTTTTTCTCATGTTTTTATTTAAATTTTGATCTACCTTCTGGATACTGTAACTACACTCAGCAACTTTTTCTGTAGAAGCAAATTAGATTATTGTGATAATGGCATAATTATTCTGCTACCAGGTTACACTTTACTGCACAGAGGAAGAGAGAAATTCTAAACTTCTTTGTAGTGAGGCTTTTATAACACTAATTACCTCTTCCCCCACTCTTATCTCCCCACCCCCAAGGAAAAAAAAAAAAACAGCCACTATTTGCTTTGGTGTTTGGTTTTTCTTGAAGATGAAGCTAATTAATATTACAGGCTCTTAATGAGCACAGTTTTCTCAGGTCTTACTGGGCAAACATCTAAACCCATTATCACTTTTAGTGTCAGGTATGACGGTGAGTTTTAGTCCTGGGGGACTCTAATTCTGGAAACATGAAAACGGAACTTGAGTAATTTATCGAGAAAACAGTATATCTTGCAAAAGTATAGGAAATTATTTTTGTCATTCATTTATGTTTTTAACTTTGGAAATTGAGATTGTTGTATATAATTCAAAGATTGCTTGCTGTATCTTCCATTCCTTGCCTAAAACACTACTCTTTCTTCATCATATTCCTGTAAATTAGAAAAATTTTTTTGAGTCATATCACCTAGATTTTATTTTTTTCCTCAAATTTTAGGTTTGGTTTCAAAATCGAAGAGCTAAATGTAGAAAGCAAGAAAATCAACTTCATAAAGGTATGCTTCTCAGACAAAGAACATTTGATACTCTAAATAAAAAGAGTATTACAGAATACTGTTATTATGAAGCCAAAAAAAAAACCTTCTCAAAGATAATTGTGGTCCTTATTTAAAAATCTACCCTGAAAGCAGTTAGTGAGAGTCCTAAAATTTGGGAGTAAATTACATTGATTTTAATTCTGGCAACAGTTTAGGAAGATACCAGTCCAGTTCCAAAGGAAATAGTTCTATCTTGGTACCATTTGAAACCTCAGGAAAAAGTGCTGAACGTGTTAACCTCATTTTATTTTGTTTTTTTCCCCATTTTTCACAGGCGTCCTCATAGGGGCTGCCAGCCAATTTGAAGCTTGTAGAGTAGCACCCTACGTCAATGTAGGTGCTTTAAGGATGCCATTTCAGCAGGCAAGTACAGCCCAGTTTTAACCTGTTTTTAACTGTAAAAAAAAGACCTGGATATTTGCTTGAACTGTTGAACATCCCCTTTCTCTGCGCTCTAATATGGGTGTACAGTTATAGAATCAATTTTCAGATGATATAGTGGACACACTCCCATTTAAAAACCTATACAGTAATGGTTACCCCACTCCAGCACTCCTGCCTGGAAAATCCCATGGACGGAGGAGCCTGGTAGGCTGCAGTCCATGGGGTCGCTGAGGGTTGGACACGACTGAGCGAGTGACTTCAGTTTCACTTTTCACTTTCATGTATTGGAGAAGGAAAGGGCAATCCACTCCAGTGTTCTTGCCTGGAGAATCCCAGGGACAGGGGAGCCTGACGGGCTGCCGTCAATGGAGTCACATAGAGTCAGACAGGACTGAAGTGACTTAGCAACAGCACAGTGTCAGAGGCCTATATGCTTAGTCCTTTCTGTCCTCATGGGAAACCTATAATGGCTGAGGGCAGCAACTGGTCCTTTAAAAATGCACTAAAGATTGCACTTGGGGAAAGGAGGGGAAAACCCTTTTGATTAAGATTTTGTCAGATCCAATACAAAGGTTAGTCCTAAGGTATTTCTGAGGCAACTCTGTAAATATTTTTTGAGGTATTTTCTACCTCTTAGTCACATTAAATATCTCTGACCCAAGAAAATAAATAAATAAATAAAATACTACCCATTAAGACTTGATTTTTTTTTTTTTTTAAGCTGCAAACCTTCATCTATAGTAGAGAGGAAAACATGGGTCTTCCCAGGGACACTTTGCCAATGTAAACCCTTTCTTGACCATAAAGAAACCTTTAAGACTACATTTTAAAAGTACAGCCTGCAGCAATAATTAATCCTAGGATATCCCAGGGCTCTGAACTCCCTCATTCTCCAAGCCTAAGGGTGCAACCCATTCCCAGCCAGTATCAGACATTCCCCACCCTTGGCCAGGGCCCTTGCTAGATAGGACTATGAAGTCATGAATTAACTCTCAGTTGCAGTCCCTGGTCAGAAAAGTGTGACCTGAGTCACACCTGAGTGTGCCCTGTATATTGAGCATTAGTATTAGGGAGGTCTTAGCTCTCTTGACACCACTGGATTCNCAGAGGCCTATATGCTTAGTCCTTTCTGTCCTCATGGGAAACCTATAATGGCTGAGGGCAGCAACTGGTCCTTTAAAAATGCACTAAAGATTGCACTTGGGGAAAGGAGGGGAAAACCCTTTTGATTAAGATTTTGTCAGATCCAATACAAAGGTTAGTCCTAAGGTATTTCTGAGGCAACTCTGTAAATATTTTTTGAGGTATTTTCTACCTCTTAGTCACATTAAATATCTCTGACCCAAGAAAATAAATAAATAAATAAAATACTACCCATTAAGACTTGATTTTTTTTTTTTTTTAAGCTGCAAACCTTCATCTATAGTAGAGAGGAAAACATGGGTCTTCCCAGGGACACTTTGCCAATGTAAACCCTTTCTTGACCATAAAGAAACCTTTAAGACTACATTTTAAAAGTACAGCCTGCAGCAATAATTAATCCTAGGATATCCCAGGGCTCTGAACTCCCTCATTCTCCAAGCCTAAGGGTGCAACCCATTCCCAGCCAGTATCAGACATTCCCCACCCTTGGCCAGGGCCCTTGCTAGATAGGACTATGAAGTCATGAATTAACTCTCAGTTGCAGTCCCTGGTCAGAAAAGTGTGACCTGAGTCACACCTGAGTGTGCCCTGTATATTGAGCATTAGTATTAGGGAGGTCTTAGCTCTCTTGACACCACTGGATTCTAGTATCCTGATGCTAGGCATCTGAAGCAGGAGAGAATGACTGGAGAGAGAGGGGGATCACAAGAGAAGATCCTTACTACTCAGAAGGTGATCTCTGAGTCTGCAGCATCAGTACCATCTGGGAGATTGTTAGAAAGCAAGATTCTCTGACCTGACCTAGACCTTCTGAATCATAATCTACATTTTAACAAGATCTCAATGTAATTTTAATAGTAGTAAAGTTTAGGAGTACTAACAAGTGTGCCAGTTGTGATGAAGATGCAGTAACTTCTCTAAGTGACATTTTTAAAGTTTTGTAGTTTGCTTTTTGGTACTTTACTAGTGGCTTAAGAGGTGTATGGCAGCACCAAGAGAGGAGGGTAAGGACACTCACCCCATCATCTGTCCAGTATA
Organism: Neotragus moschatus; assembly: GCA_006410615.1. Classification (NCBI taxonomy): domain Eukaryota; kingdom Metazoa; phylum Chordata; class Mammalia; order Artiodactyla; family Bovidae; genus Neotragus; species Neotragus moschatus. The sequence goes on from SJYA01000117.1 coordinate 639,580, forward strand.
CATTGTTATTTTGAGGGGAGTGATGTATTAGCACGATAGCATTGTTGCCCTCTGACCAACCCAGCTCCTAAGGGGGGCGGCCACAATCACCGCAGATGGGAGTCACTGGGACTCAGGGGGATAAGCCACTCTGAGTGAGCTGCAGAATGCTCAGGGGGCACTGGAGTATCCCAGATTCAGTAGCAAACAGGTCAGCTAAACGTCCCTTTCCCGTCCCCTGCCCCAGCCTTCCCCGAGCTAAGCTGGACGCCGTTAATGCTCTGTTTCTATTCTGTTGTCACCCTAGGATAGTCATTGCAACGTGACGCCCTTGTCCTTTCAGGTTCAGGCGCAGCTGCAGCTGGACAGCGCCGTGGCGCACGCGCACCACCACCTGCATCCGCACCTGGCCGCGCACGCGCCCTACATGATGTTCCCGGCGCCGCCCTTCGGACTGCCGCTCGCCACGCTGGCCGCAGACTCAGCATCTGCCGCCTCCGTCGTGGCTGCAGCTGCCGCCGCCAAGACTACCAGCAAGAACTCCAGCATCGCGGATCTCAGACTGAAAGCCAAAAAGCACGCGGCCGCCCTGGGTCTGTGACGGCAGCGCCAGGGTCGCGCCTACAGTACGGCCCGCAGCCTGCATGCCCTCCGAGCCCCGCTGCTTCTCTGTTACCTGCCCCGGACCTCGGAATCCGAGCCTCTTTCTGCCCTGCCGATGGCCCCCTACCCCCTTCTGCATCCCGGATTCGGAGGGCAGCACCCGGGATCCCAAGAAGGGCACCAGCTTCGTGGCTCCTGACAATTCACCTGTCTAGGGGCCTAGAATTTGGCTTTGTAGGGATGGGTTTGGGAAGTCTGAAGAGTGCTGGGACAGTGAAGTATGGCTCACGGTAAAACTGCAACGATGGACTTTTGCGTAGAAATAAAAATTTGTTAGTAAAAAATGAGGGGGAAACTGTAGAAAAGACAAACCAGAGAAAAAGAGAAAGGGAGCTTATTGCTATTCAGCAGAAGCTGAAATCGGAGAACCAAGGAATAAAAAAAAAAGTATTTTGTACATTAAAAAATATGGAAAAATAACCGGGATAAATTCGAGATAATTGGGGAGGGAGTTAACAACTTAAAGTGTATTTTTTTGTTGTTGTTGTCGTTGTTTTTTAATGGGCTAAGAAGGCAAAACGGAAGAGGTATACTTATTTAAAGAATTAAGGTGAAAAAAAAGTACGCAGCTGGGAAGTTCACAGGTTTTGAAACTGACCTTTTTCTGCGAAGTTCACTTTAATACAAGAAATTTGATAAGAGAGGCGGGCCTCCTTTTACGTTGGATCAGATGCTTTGAGTTAAAAATCACCACGTATGGAAGAGCAAGAAGAGGGAAGACAGTATAAAAATGAAGAGATAAAAATGTGATATTAATACAAAAATGATAACCACAGACAATGATTTCTCTGAGCAATTGTGGCAGAACTGTCCAGACTGCTGACAGTAAAGTCCGGTTTGCATGTTACTTGTATTCCATTGACGGTGTCTCCCCCCACCCTCCCGCTTTACTTACATGCACTTAACTGCATTTTCATTTTCGGTATGAAAAACAATACCCAAAGCATCTGAAAATTGATATATATATTTCTATCTATATTTTTTGTCTCATCTTTAATCCTGGGGGGACAAAAGAAAAAAGTTTGAAGGGCAAAAAAGTTACATTCTTATTGTCCCAAGACGACAGAGGCAAGTAGAAAATGTAGGGAAAAGAAAAATGATTAAGGTACAGCGCCTCACGTGGTGCCTGATACACAGTGGGCGGTCAGTGATAGTCCCCCTCTCCCCTTATTCTTGTATTCCCTCTTGCAGATTTCCTGAAGTTCTGTTTGAGGACCATGCTTTATTTCCCCCTCTCAGTCCCATCACACTCACTTTAAACAACACCCAGCTAGATACAGGCACTAAGTTTGTGTAAAATATGTTGATACACACGAGCAAAGTTTATTTTGGCTATAATGTGTGAACTAATGGTTGACTTTCAACATTTGCATTTTATCTCACAAAGGTGTATATTCAAATAATTTTTTTGTTTGTCTCAATTCATGTAGCTATTTAAACTGGGGTACCTTGGACTGAGCAATCTGTATCCCAATTCTTTAAAAAGTCTCATTTTTTTTTTTAAATCCCTTCTAATTTACGAAGAAGAGGAAAAGCTCTTTTAGCTGAACTTTGGTATGCGGTTGAGCTTTGTAACTATTTGTTCTCCATGAAAACAAACTTATTTATATTTGCCATATTTTTTCTAGTGTATTAAGTTATTTTAAACAAAAGAAGATGCTGTTATTTCATGACGTGTTGTCGGTACAAAATGTTTTGGTCTCACCTCTGTTAAACCTTTTAAATAAGTGCCAAGTTATTGAAGACACTTTGCGATCAACTGAATGAAAATAGTATTGTTTCATTTGATGGGGTTCTCGTCATCTTTACTCCTGTTGCTATTAAACTATCCAGGATAGTCGTTCCTTCTTCCTTTTTGATGAATATGTATCTCTCTCGACTATACCAGCTTGGAAAAGAGCTTGCCTCTGCTCCTATGTGCGGCAATCAAGGGGGCAGTGAGAATGACGACTCTCGTGGCTCTCTGTAGCGCTGAGCGAAAATCCCCCTTTCCTGCCCCATTTTATCCACCCAATGAAGAAAACGGATTGATTTTACACTAAATCAATAAAGGAATAGATGCTATGTAAGATAACAGAATAGAATAATCTCCTTCCCTAAAACGGACTCTTGTTGTTCATTTTGCTGCACTTTCACCCTTGAAGTTCATTTAGGGAACATTTTGGGAAGGAAGGAAAGCGTGGTCACGCGGTGCGAAATCCACCTGGGTTAATTGTTACAAAACACTCAGTCCCAGGTCGCCGACCCTCCCCCGGAGTCGGTGGCTGTCTGGAAGTAGGATAAGAGCCGCGAAGCGGGGCGGGGCGGCGGGGAGGGCGGGTCCCACGACTCCCACTTCAGTTTAGCTCTTTGGCCCAAATAGAGTCTTCGTTCGTTAAATTTATGAAAAGGTAGCAGCTAGGATCGTATTTAGGAAAAGCCGGGTGCTAGCCGTTTGTAGGGTACCAAGGAGCCCTCATCCGTCCCATCTCCCAGAAGAAATCTCACCTACTTAAGCCCGGAGGCGCTGCCTATTTGGAGGTAGATAGGGACCGTGAAGACCCGGGACAGGACCTTCTCTTCCCTTCTCACTCGGGCTCTCGGGATAAGGGACACCCTTCGACAAAACTGAGGGTTTCCCACGACAAAACTAAGGGTTTCCCATGTGTCCCCTGGGGCCTCCCCTTGGGGGTGGAAGACGCATAGAGGAGGTCCTCCCTGTGACAAAGCCCCGCGTCCTCGAGTGGTGCTCCTGCCGCCCGCACCCAGCCCTCTCCCGGGTTGAGCTCGCACTCAAAGCTGTTACTCTGGGTGATAATGTTTATCTTTTAGCCTTCAAAGCCCACTGCACAGGACTTGGGCCATATTTAGCGCTCAGGCCTTGCGGGTCTTCTACTTGACAAGCGTCCCTAGTTTTCATAATAAACATCTGCTTGGGGGCGGGATGAGCTTTGAAGCCGCCGCTCCGCCAGCCTAGGCTTCTGGCCTCCGGCGAGCTCCCGTCGGCTCCGGAGTCCAGGGTCCAAACGGGCAGGCTCTACACTCCAACCCTAATCCAGCCACCGACGCGAGCTCGGACGCTTCCCGAGGCACCCCGAGGGAGGTCGGAGGTCACGGGAGAACTCGGGGCCAGAGGTTGGCGGTCCCGTCCGGGGCCTGGCCGATCCCTACAGCTGAGCTCTGGGAGCCTGAGGTCAAAGGAGGCGCTGCGTCCGGGCCCAGGCCGGCGGGGCGTCCGGCACCAGCGAAGCAGCGCGGTAGCGGGGCCTAAGTCGGCTGGAACATTTCGGGCCGCCGGCGCCGGGTGGGCTGGGTGCCGAGCCCGCGGGATTGGGTCCTCGAGGGAACGCGGCTGGCCGAGGAGCCCGCGGACGCAGCCGGGCTGGGCGAGAAAAAGCAAGGTCAAAGTTTCTCTGCCCCGTCGGCGGTGCCCGAGCCTGGCGCGGCCTGTGGGACCTGCGTCAGCGGCGCCGGCGGCGTCCTCCCGCTCCTCCAGCGTCCACTCTCCCGAGACTCAGCGGGTACCGAGGCCACCTTTCCCTTTCCGTCGGAGTCGGTCCCTCGGGGGTCCAGCTTCTCACTGGGGCTCCCGCAGAGCCCGCTTTGCGGAGCGCCGCGGCCCAAACGCCTGGATATGTGAACCCCGAGTTCCCAACCCCGTGTTTCCAGGCCACTCTGAGAAGGGGACCGAAGAAAGCTTCACTATAAAGTGTGCCCAATGTGTGTCGTCTTGGTCCAAACTCAATAATAATCGTAATAAATAATTAAAATTTCCTGCAATTGTCCCCCAGATCTTAAGGATGTGCAAAGATTTCCCAAGCTATAAAACCCCTGATTAAGGAAAACTGAATTAAAAGAGCTTACTCAAAACATCATTAGTGTTAAAGACCCTATAATACAGGAGGCCCAGTGAGATCCGAGGCCTTAGCTTGAAGCTGAATTGATAAATATCTATTTTGAGTTTTTCCTCAGATTTATAACTTTTTAGATCCTCAGATGGTAATACTTTAGCATAATACAATACTCAAATTTCGGAACTATTTTGATTTCTGAAAAATGCCTTTTTGGCTTCAGTCATATGGGATCCTGTTATTTTTTCACAAATTCAGTTTACATCATAAATTGCAAACATTTGCAATCAGATCTCAAGACTGTTTATTTTATGTAACCTCAAGCACTTGACTATGTTAAACACCAGCACAGAAAGTCTGTGAAATCAGTTTAATGTGTGTGAGGGAATTAAAGGATCACTCCTTTTCATCACACAAACAAAGCATTTAAGATTGTTTTGATTGTCAGTCTCCCAATTTTTGAACAGTCTTACAACTGACTATTAATTTTAGAGTCATTCTGTGCAAAAATAATTACTAAAGTTATATCTTGCTTTAATTAAATGTTTCTGGGCATAAGAAAATGATTTTATTATTCTACATTGGGAAATGGGTGATTGTTTTTAATGTTATATTATTTTTAAATCATTTTAGTTCAAATGTAAATAAAGTCTGCTAATTCCAAGGGGGGTAGGGGGAGGCCTGCGATGGTTTCTTAACATGCTGTTAGAACAGTTAGTCAAAGTGCATTAAAGGAATGTCAGGAACCCAGAAATAATAAATATGTCATTCTAATGAGAGTGTCAATTTATGGATAATTTATTCAAGGTAGTTTTTACATTTCACATGGAATCTCTTATTATGACCTGCCTGAGTACTGTGATGCTTGTTCTTCAAAATCTAGTTTATATAGGCTTGAGGTATACATAATTCATAACTCCTGTTGATATATGTATACACACCCCAAATTTTAAACCTTTAAAACATGTTTGCATGTTTACTAGCATGTTTTCAGGACATCTGGAATTAAAATGTAAGAAGTGTTCAACATTACGTGGAAAGCATGTGTGAAGAAAAAGTAGTTGAAAATTAACAGTTAAAAAGGATTAGATAAATTTCAAGCTAAGATCCAGAGTGAACACTGAAATATTTCAGACAGGGGACATTCTTGAACAAGAAATATGAAAATCTCCAAGAAAGTCTTACAGATGTGAGCTTATAACACTTCTGATACCTAGGTAATCCTTTCATGTCTCTAATTCATAAAACAAAAAATCCTCAAGTCTTGAGGTATTTTGTTTTGGGTATTTTATGTGTCAGTCAAGCTAACCATTGCATATGCCTTCAGTACAGGAAAATTTAGTATAGTACGGGGAGTTCTATCGGCATGAGAAAAAGTTTTAGAATATAACCAAATAAATCACATAGGGAGGAGTAAACACACTTTTCTCCCCCTTGTTGAACAACCGATCACATGTCTTGACTAAAGATCTCTGTAGATTCTTATTCAGGCAGAACAGTACAGAATAAATTAAGGGCACAGACAGGAAGTCGGACTTCCTGTATTTGAAATTCACTGCTGCCATTTATTATTCTGTGATTTAGAATTAATTCATCTCTGTGTTTCTCCATTTTCCCATCTATAAAATGGATATAAAAGCAGCATCTATTGTGTAGGGATGCTTGGAGAATTAAATAAGTTAGTATTTATAAAGAACAGTGCCTTCCACTTGTGCATACTGGCTGTATAATACTTATTTTAACACACAGTGGATATCACTCCACCATTTCTTGATAAGACTACGCATTTCCAAGGAAGGTTCAATTTCCAAAAACAGGGCAACAGGCCCCACATATACTGTATGGCTATTCAGATGCATTTAATGTGTCTGAACACCTTCAAGCAAGTGCATTTAGCACATGCTCCCTAGGACTAAGGCCAATAGGCAAGAGTCCTTGTAATAAAAACCTTCAGCAAAGAAAACAACAAAGTATGCAAAACAAACAAGGAATAAATGCTTTTCTGTTGTGAGTGTGATTCCAGCTAATTGCATAGCCTCTATAATCCTTGTCTGGAAGATTGGCAAATGTCATGGTACACTTAGGGGCTGATCCATAAGAGCAGTTTAGAGATTGCACAGTGCCATCTACATGACAGATAGGATTGCTACTCTGCCATGTGCGGCTAATAAGGTGAGATATCAGGCATGGCACTTGCCCTTAAGGGGCTTACCATCTTGGGGGAGATAGCTCATAAGTACATATGATAGTGCTAGGGAGCATGTATCAAAGGCACTTGCTTAAAGGCGTTCAGACACATTATATGCATCTGAATGGCCACACAACACATACGAGGCCTGTTGCCTTGATTTTGGAAACTGAACCTGCCTTGGAAATGCGTAGCCTTATTAAAGAAATGGTGGAGCGACACCCAGAGGTTAAGAAGCACACTTTGTTAGGATTAAATGAATACTGTCTGTTGCTGGAGTTTGTGCTCCCCAGGACCATATGTGTTTTCTTTGCTGACCATGTTTGTAGAGCATTAGCTGTGAAATGCTAAAAGGTGTGAAGGCTGTTGACCAATGACCTTTAACAGCAGTTTGAAACACATGTAATGCAAAAGATGAAATGTTTAATTAAATGTTTAATGTAAAATGAACAACTGAGTCCTAATTACAGATACGGTGAAGAAGGACTTCTTTTCAGTGGCTACATTTAGATTTACGACTAAGACTTGGCTCATATTTTATATCATACTGATTAAAAACTCAGAGAACTTATTACACATCTTAATTTGAGAATCAATGTGATGTCACAATATATGACTAATAATCTTTTAATATTAGCACTTTTATTTTATTTTAAAATTAATTAATTAATTGGCTGCACTGTGTCTTAGTTGTGGCATGTGAGATCTAGTTCCCTGACCAGGGATCGAACCTGGGACTCGTGCATTGGAAATGCAGTCTTAACCACTGAATCACACTTAGCACTTTCATTTTTAATAATCAGTAAGGATTTTGCGAGAAAGAAAAATATTTGCCACTAGTCAAGTAGGTTGAGTATGTGACTAACTTTTAGAGGGAGATTTTTCTGAGTTAAAATCTGAACTATATCACTTATTAATTGGATGCGAAAGTGAAGTCGCTCAGTCGTGTCTTACTCTTTGCGACCCCATGGACTGTAGCCTACCAGGCTCTTCCGTCCATGGGATTTTCCAAGCAAGAGTATTGGAGTGGGTTGCCATTTCCTTCTCCAGGAGATCTTTCTGACCCAGGAATTGAACCCGGGTCTCCCGCATTGTAGGCAGACACTTTACCCTCTGAGCCACCAGGGAAGCAAAGTCTTAGGTAATTTCTTAGCTTCCTAGATCTGGTGTTCTTTTAGTGTCCTGTAACCCACACCTTGTAAATTGTTGTGGGGATCAAATAAGATAAGATGTGCAAAGTGCCTAGTGAACAAGTTGCCACAGATGTACTTCTCTTCACTTTTCTACTTTTATTATATGTTGTTCAAATTATTGTCACATTCAGAAGATACTGAATTTACTTGTCTGTGTGATTAGAGACAGTTTTAGAAAATAGTAGGAGATGGTATGCATATTTATTTCAAATCCTCAATATGAATATTGATTGTGTGTGTGTATGTAGTGTGGCCTGGAATTTGGAATAAAACTTTCTTCAAATCTTGCAAAGCCTTTTTTACATAGAACTTTTGAGGGCCTATGACTTCAGAGAGACATCTTTGTGTAGAATGGAGAGGCTTCTTTCTTTCTCCCTGATAACTCAAGGCATTCTTCATGTAGAGGTTACTCAGAGCCCCTAACCTTGAGCCCTCTGTATTCCGGAATGTCAGCATACAGATCGAGACCTGGCATTAACTCTCTAGTCACTTTGATATTAGATTGATTCTCCTTCCGTTTGCTTATTTATTGAATACATTTTTTATGTTTCCGTGCTAAGGAAGAAGAAAATAAACTACCCTTTAAAAAACAATTTAAAGAGTCTATCAACCTATCCAAATTTTCAGTACCCAGGCTACCTTGTGTTTTGTATTACATTTACTGGCATTAGTGGTTTAAAACGTAATCACCTATCTTGTAGGCAATATATTTATGTACTGAAATTCTCACCTGTCAGCAGCTGTGTGTGTGTGTGTGTGTGTGCGTGTGTGTGTATGCGTGTGTGTGTGTGTGTGTGTGTGTTTTAAGGCTTATATCGTTTCCATTAAAACTTAATATCACCTGATACTCATTTAAAAGGATCCAGTACTCTCCCCAAGGGAGCCTTAGTTCTAGTTCGTGCGTGCAGTCTCTTCACTTGTGTCCAACTCCTTGGGGCTCGAAAGACTCTAGACCGCTAGGCTGCTCTGTCCGTGGGATTCTCCAGATAAGAATACTGGAACGGGTTGCTGTGACCTCCTCCAGGGGATCTTCCCAAGCCAGGGATTGAACCTGCATCTCTTATGTCTCCTGCATTGGTAGGTGGGTATTTTTACCCCTAACACCACCTGGGAAGCCCTTAGCACTAGACCTACTTCCAAAACATTTTAGAAAGGTGAAATTAGGTTTAAAAAGGCCATCAAAGGAAAGTTTGGAAAGAAAGGCTGGTCCTCCAGTTTGCCTTGGGAACAATAAGGAGGTGTGATAAAATAAAGATACTTTCAAAGATATTCACCTTCTAATCCCTGTAACTTGCAAATATGTAGCTAATGTGGCAAAGAGGAGTTAGATTACTGGAATTAAGGTTGCTAATCAACTAATCATAAAAATACAGAGATTATTCTGGACTACTCAGATGGACCCAGTGTATTAAGAGTCTGTGAAAGTCAAAGAGAGAAGCCAAAGACGAGCTTCAGAGAGAGGTGCAACTGAAAAAGAATGGTCAGAGAGATCCCATATTGTTGACTTTGAAGATGGAGGAGCCATGAATGCAGGTGGCCTCTAGAAGCTGGAAAAGGCAAAGCAGGGAATTTGCCCCAGGGCCTCCAGAATGAATGCTGCCTTGCAACAACATTGGGTGGATTTAGCCCAGTAAAACCTGTGTTCGATTTCTAATCTATACAACTCTGAGATAATTTGTGTTGTTTTAAGCCATTACATAGGTGGAAATGTGTTACAGAAACAGGAAGTTAAAACAGGAAGTTTCTGAGTAATTTTTATGTATAAGAGGCTTTAGTCACTTTTTAATGCTAGAGGGCCTTTTGAATCAATTTGGTATCAAGAGTGCCCCCAAAACTCCAGGCTGGGATGTTTTGCTAGACTAAAACTCCAGGCTGGGATGTTTTGCTAGACTTTAGAGTATGATCTTACTGAGGCATTCATATCTCCATATTCCATTCAGCAGAGTCCCCCATAAATCTCTTTTACTGTAAAAAATAAAGAAATAAAATAGAAATATTTCTTTCTATGAAGGAAATCTGCAAAATTATGTGCATTAGTTTAAGAAAAGTAAGCCAGCAGTTAACATTCTTATCTTGTTTTATTATCCTTGTTCTCACTGTTCTTACTTCTTCCTTGCCATCTTCTGCTTATTATTTACTTTTAAAAAAGCATTTAATGTAAGGGAAAGGACTGCTGGTTTCAAACCCTGAAGTTCTTTGCTAATGCACTGAAAGTAGACAGCCAGAGCAATTTGAGCCTGTCTGTCAAGTTGGTCAAGGTGGAGAGTAATGTGGTCTGGGGTTCCCTGAGCCCATTGCACCTTTGACCTTTTCTGTTGAGACTATTGATCTAGGTTAATAGTTAGCACCAGTTGTGCTGTTGGAGTTGTGGGCCTGTGTTGTGTGTGCGTGTGTGTGTGTGTGTGATTCCTCGTAGAGTACAAATGAGGCTCTGGCTAACTCAGAGGGCAATTGGTCCTTTTATAGTTTTCCAAGATCAAAGTGAGGAATTAGAATAGATGGCTCCTGACAGCCAGGGGGAAGATTCGTTTCTGGAATGTTTGCAGTTGTATCAGCAACAGAGCAGCGGGTCTGGTCACAGAGTCCATTCTGTCTTTCACGCTGGGAACTCTGCTCACCAGAGAGCTGCCCCCAGAGTCAGGTCAGTTAGGGACTGCTGGGTAACAGTATAATCTCTGAGGTTGGTGAACCAGTGAGGCGGGTTTAGCTCTGTTCTACCTACTCTATCCCCACCCTCAAAATTATCATCCCACCAACTGGGTGCAAAATGAGATACCCAGTAGGTCAGGGGGCTGAATACATGAAGAAGCTTGGTTATATTCTCTGACTGAGTGAAGTGTAGGCTACAGAACAGAGAACATTCTGCCAAATACTCCCAATGCCTACAACCTTCTCCTTACCAGCTCTTTACTACGCAGGGGAGTTTTCTTTTTCTTTCTATTCTACGAGAAGCACTCATGTTCCATCTTGAGCAACTTCCCACCTCTTTCAGCTCATCCTCTTCTGTCCTCTTCATCTCTTCCAAGCTACTCTCTCCAGAAGTCTAGTTGTTCATAAGTCATGCACTCACTCAACAGATATTTATTAAACTCCTACTGTGTACTTTGGATTCTTTTCCCCTTTCTTCTTTAACCTGTCAGACTGTTCTTTTCTGCTTTCTCCTGGGAGTCTGACATTGTTGGAGGCAGTGGTGCTTGAAAGAGAGGAAAGGGTATGGTTGACATGGAATGGGGATGGTAGGCAGGCAATTTTAAGTGCAGAAAGACTAAAGAAAAGTACATGAGTACATGGGCTAACTTAGGAGACTCTCAGTCACTAAACCCTGTGATGTCCAAACATTATATGCTGCAACAGATCCTTAACAAAGAATAATCCCACGAATGATTTGGGATGTTTCTGTTTGCTTCACAGAACATATGTGTTTGTCACATCTCAGTCACAACTTTTTAAAATGTAGAACTAAATCATTCCTTAAACATTCTTTTAGATCTTCAAGAGAGTTCATGTACCAATTTATGAATCTATTCTCACACTGATGGACATTTGGATTATTTTCAGACATGTAAAAGGTACGTATAGCAATGAGGCTGAGTGTACTCACTAAAAACTGAAGAGAAAAGAATCTAGGATTGTACCCTGGAGTGCTCCATCATTAAAAAGTTGGGTAGAGAATGGAAATCTCCTTGGTGAAAAGAGACCATGAAGGAACTACCTACTAGGTAGGAAGAAAACCAAGAGAGTACCATGTCCTGGAAGCCAAGTAAGAAAAGTGCACTGACCACTGAGAAAAGAGAATTGACCATTGAGAAAAGCGAACTGATCACTGAGAACCGACCATGGGACAGACCTTTGGTGACCTTGATAAGGCACTTTGGATGGAGTGGTGGAGGTCAAAGCCTGATGAGAGTGGAATGCAGAAACCCTCTAACTGCTATCTGAGATTCTAGTCTCTCTTCAAATACAGCCATCCTATCACAACCCCTAATTATCTTTCTAAATTCACAGGTCAGGTCTTGTGACTCCCTAGGTTATTTTTCTTCTGCCTCAAGAATTAAGTTCCAACTGTTCAGTATGACATTTAATCTTTACTTTTTACTGTTATTTTTCTGGCATCTTCTTTGGAGGCTGCTCCACCAACACTGAGGTCCAATTGGAGCTACCACCAGTTTCCGAATCTCATACTACTATCAAACGTGTTGCTTGGAATGCCCTTCCCCAAACCCCTTTGTACTCTCACAGAATTCTAAGCATGTATCTATCAAAGTTTCATTATTTTTGTTGTTTAGTCACTATGTCGCTAATGTAATTATTTATGTGATTGTCTCCTCCAACTAGTATGTGAGTGCCTGGAGGGCAAAGGTCACTACTTAGTTTTCTACCCTCTCCAGAGTCAAAGAGTAGGGACAAACAACAGAGCAGATTTTCATTAAATGTTGGTGAATAAATAAGCCTGTGGAAAAAAAAATATATGTACCGTATATTATTTTAGATAATTTTAGTGGAAAAAAATCTTAGTTCTCTGAGGGTGGTTTTAATTTTTAGAACTAGCCAAAGGCTGTTTGGCATTAAGTCTGATGAAGAAGTTGGGAAATATAAGTTTTTATTACAAATGAAGTGTAGGAAAAAATTAAGCATGGCTGTTTTCTGATGACACATTTTGTTATATGGCTCATAAAGGGCACTAAAGTTTACTGGCACTGATTTCTTAAGGCAATTTCACAGATGAATTTCCAGAAACATTTTGAACAGTGACAGTATTCCTGGACTAAGTACTTGGTTTTTCAGAATGACTGTTTTGAAGGAAAAGATTTACTTGAATCTGTAAGTTCTGGTGTCTGTGTTAAAAAAAAAAAATCAGTATCATTCTTTTTTAGTCATGTCTTATTTTCTGGAGTGAATTTTTATAAGCTAAATTTCACATTCTCTCCTGTATGTTTAACTCTTTTTTTTGGTAACTATTATTTTCGATTCTTTTGTAGGCATCATTTTTCAATGCAGCAGCATTTGAAACTTCTATTAAAAGTGTTTATTTGAAAAAAATTATTCATAATACCATTAACTAAGACCAGATTTAACACCAATTCCAGTGGCTGATCTCTACCCCAGATGGATATACGGCCATTTGTTATGATCTTTTGTTTACTGATTTTCAAGCAGTTTTCAATCTGTGTGACACTGATCACATCCAAGTCAATTTGGACTAATTTCTCAAGTCACTTTTCATGAAACAGTGCATCAAACGCTTTACCAAGTTCAAATGTGTAACATCTGCTCTCCTTTCCCTGATAATTTTACAGTCCTCTCAAGAAGTCAGCTACTTTATCAACTACAGAATGTGTTTTATAAGTCTCCATTATTTTTGCCCATGATTCTATCACCTTTTAGAATTTCGTTTCTCAACTTATTTGCCAAGTCTTCGTAAAATACTTATTAGTTAGGCATCTGATACAATTATTCTTCTGAGGCAACACATTGTGACTCTAGGTTCACTTGGATTAGATCTATATATAATCTTTTCAGTTATTATGATTTAAAAGATGCATGCAATAAAATCCGTGCTAGTTATTTTTGTTCCTATCCTGAGAGAGATGTTACTCAGACTTGCTGATTGGTATATGTTTTGAGGTTTGAAATATTCACTTACCTGCTTTTTGTCATTAGCTGGGTTTTTTTCTAGATGCATTTTATGGTTCTCCATCTTTACCATATGTTAAATGGATATTATGCTTGCAACAGCATGCCTTACAGAACAGTAAAATGTCTGTGCATATACAGTAAGTTGACTCATGCAGCCTTTGGATACAAATTGAAGTTTTTGATGCTTCTGTCATCTCATTGATATAGGTGAGCTGTGCTCAATAACATTTGCTTTCAAGGGCTTGGGGGTAATTACTGTGTGCATACACTGAGAAAAGTTTGCTTTATAATTAATTTTTCAAGCAAATTCAAGAATATTCCATGTAAATAATGCATTTTTTATGAGTTAGGCCCCGGGTCATTGTGTTTACTGATAGAGTTCAATTAATTGAATAAATATGAAGATCCTGTATTTAGAGTACCCTTGTACAGGTTACAATGTAGTGCTACAGATGTTTTATTAACTTTTACAGATAAGTTACTGAATTAGCAAGTTGTATAAGAATATAATAAACATGTTTAATGGAGTCACAAAAATTAAAACATTGGTTAGGATTTATCAAGGATTACTTGAGCATTAATTAACTGACAACTAGAACACCGTTTTTGACATCCTGAAATGTCCTTTGGTTAATCTTATATACATTATAGATTAGTCTGTTTCTCCTTCTTTATATAAAATATTTAGCTTTTGAAGTGTTTTGACATATGGTAAACTCCAATAAGAAGGCAGATTTTTTTTTCAGTTTTGAGAAATGTAAATATATCATTCTGCAAGAAATTCCAAAATGTTGGCTATGGGACAATGGAAACCACATGTAGTTTTTTCTCCAAATCTCAATATACAAGTAACTGCTTTCAACACATCTTTTCTGTCTCCAATTTTAATATTAACTACTTGATTAAATGTTAAACAGAGCAAAGGACATTTTTGTCAGGTGTCACTAATATTCATATTGTTTCCAAAGGGTGAAAATCTTTTAGTCTTAAGTATTTACCACCCTTTTGTGAGTCAATGATAATTAACTGGTATTGGAAATATCAACTCTTTATGATTTGAAATTCTAGAATTGGAGATTCATTGGCTCAATAAAAGCTATGATGTTTTGTTTTGCTTTTAATTGCTAAATGGCAAATTTACATTCTTTCTGTTAGATCCATAATTTTGAATATCAATTTTGGAAATAAATAATGCTTTTCTAAAATCAAGGTTAAATTTTTTCACTTTCAATGTTACATTTACAGATATTACACAAGTTCTGTTCATTAAATTAAGACAATCCATCAATGACCATAGTATTTGTATTTCTAGAAATAAAAGATATCACCAACATTTTAATGGGGATGGGAGGAATTCACATTTATATAGACCATGCTTTTCTAAGTTTGAATGTTAATTTCACTTGAAAAGTAAATCTGAATCTTGGAGGCTTTTTCTAAGGATAAATGATTTAAAGTTAGTAGGACATACTCTGTAAATGAAAGTATATGCCTTGGAATCAATGATTCAAAGTCAAGAAATGGTATTATGTCAGAGGTCAAACAGAGAGACTCAGAGAGTAAACGTATTTAGGATTCACTTTCTTTGTATAAATATTTAAAATGATGCATCAATATATGCAAACGAAGAGTGCATTATTCTTTGTGTATAAGTAAAATCAGAAGACTTCATTTTGTTTTCATAAAAATATAGCAACTCTATTTCACAAGATGCCAATCATACACATGAGTTTTTTTAAAAGTCAATTTTCTGCAGAGTTTCAAGTTTTTCTGTTTATTTGAATACATTTTTTGTTGCCTGTTGCTATTTACAGATATTCATATGCTTAAAATATTTTTCTATTTCTGCTAAATTTATGAATTATTACATAAACATAGGAATGCTATTAAATCAATATATTCCTTATAACATATGACTTTTCTATTTCTGAGATTTTCCCTCATTAATTAAGAGCTGAAGCACATTAAAAGATGTATTATTCACTCATTGTAAACAGATGTGTGCAAATGAAAAGGCTAAATATGAGATAAGAGCTTTTTGGTTTTTAAAAATAAAAAACAAGTGAGAATTTATGTCACAAAAATATTGTATCTTTATAATATAAAACATGAGCAATATCAAGATAAAACAATATCTAAGTTTATGAGTATTTTTAAACATCAGAAGATTCTTTCTAGGCCCTGGATAAGCAAGGACTCTGCTCTAATTACTTTACCAGGCAAATTCATCCACTGTTGGATTATTCTCAAACAAAATATTTTTTTAGGATTCAGACTAAATATATAATTTTTTGATGTTTATTACTATTTGTATCAATACTCTCATAAAATGTGAGTAACCCGTTATCCTTTTCATTTTTTATTGCTTTAACTATTCATGGAGCAGGGAGGGAGGATAGGATTGTGGTACAAAATAAGGATGGTATTTTTGTGTTTTGACAGAACAATTTGGAACTTTTTGCCTACATGCTTTTCAAAGTATAGATTTTTGTCAAGATGTCAGCTCTAGTCACATAGATGAAGAAAGCAGCTTGTAAGAGACTGAAATTTTACTCTTACTACTTTGTAAGTTATATGTTTGCTGCAAAAGTTTAGATGATACCTGTGTTAGAAGACTCAAGGGGTTGATCAAATCTAAGAAATACACTTTCAAATAGTATATACAAAATGAAAAACGAATACACTTCAGACTTCCTTATACCTTTGAAAAACACTCACATATGTTATTATTGCTTACTAATTGCCATGCTGATCTTCACACCGTCAATTTGTTTTATATCTTGTCAAACATCTAGTTATTTGGTTTTAAACTGGTAACTTTGAGAATAATTATCCTTTCTTGTCCAGGTATCTGAATTGAACTAATTGAAATAAAGGGAAAGAAAAATCTCTTTTCTTCTGTGTAGAATTTTATTTTCTGTTTTTATGTCTGAGTGGTTGTTGTAAATACAAAAAAACCTCTGTTTTCTGCAGTATCCTCAGAGACTAGGGACAGGAAAAATAAAGGAAGATTCTCCTTCTTCTTATGCACCCCCTTTAACTTAATAATAATTAATCTTTAAGTTAAAGTATAACTGGAGCAAAATTTCTTATTTCTTAATTTGGAATTTAGGAGCCCCTGTGGCAGGGGAGAGGTACAAGGGATACTGTACCTGTCTCGTACAAGATACCGGTACAAGACTGGAAGAGACAAAGGGCAGAGGGTGATACATAAAATATTTAGAAAATGATGGGAAACATTTGTAAAGTGAATCTGCAGATATCTTGTTCATAAAGGACAGGCTGTGGTGCCATGTATGTTCAAATATTTAGTAAATAATGTTTGTTACTTCTGCTTGTTGATTTCAAGTTTTTCTCTGTGGTATGTGGCATAATGTGGAATAAATTTATAAACTGAAAGTGTTTTTTTTATTTTTTCATTTTAATCAAGTCTCTAGAGTTAAGCTGTGTAAATTAGTACTCAATTACCTATTTTGTATGCCTGTGGTATTTTCATGTTCTACTGATATGGTGATGAAGCAAAATATTGATTAGATTGTCTTAAATCTCTAAAAGAATTGAATGTCTTTCTCATAGTCTTATACTGTAAAGCAAGTTTTAAAAGTGAAAATATTGAAATTAGTTTTCCTCGGATATTTACAGATATTATCTTTCATTTAAATGCACTTAAGATGACTGTAGTCTGTTCAGTTCTAGAAAACTTTGTTGTTGTTGTTCAGTTGCTAAGTCATGTCTGACTCTTTGCCACCCATGTGGACTGTAGCCCACCAGGCTCCTCTGTCCATGGGATTTCCCAAAGAAGAATACTGGAGTGGGTTGCCATTTCCCTTCTCCAGGGGATCTTCCCAGACCAGAGGTGGAACCCATGTCCCACCTGGACATTGGCAGGCAGATTCTTTACCACTCAGTCACCAGGGAACCCCCTTAGAAAGCTTAGGAGTGGTTCTAAAGGTAATTTCTTTGAAGTCTATTTTTCATAATCAATCACTGGATTAGTTGTTCACTTTTAAGTATCTCTTCAGTTGTCAATCTGTTTTTTGTTTTTATAAGTATAGTTGATTCACAGTGTATGTTTATTTCAGGTGTACAACATAGTGATTTGATATTTTTATAGATTATGTACCATTCAAAGTTATTATAATATTATTAACTGTATTCCCTGTGCTATATATTATACCCTGTGACTTATTTATTTTATAATATGTACTTATTTCCATTTATAATTGAATTACACTTCTTTCACTGAGTGATCAGAATGCAAAATATACACAATGATACAGAAAAGAGATATACATGTACTTATGTCTCTGTATGTGCATGAAATTCAAATAAATAAATAAATTTCAGTTATTGACCTTGCTCCTCGTTGTATCATGTTCAGGTGAATGAGCAAGTGTGAGACCTCCACAACCAAGGATGGAGTGGGCCTTCATTATTAATCTGCAGAAACAGAAAATGCCTCAGAGCTGTAGCTATACCCAGAGGGAGGAGCATTTCCAGCACTTACGAGTCAGTGACTTGAGCTCAGATGGCTGCCCTGTGGTCCTGAGCAAATCACCTTGCTCTTACTCTTGTCTTGAAACCTAAATCCGGGATATTCTCATACTTCACAGGAGTGCAGTAGAAAATAAGTAATAGAGCTGGTGCGTCGCATATATGAAGCACTCTCATTTTCCAGAAGTGTTGCATAGCATCCTTTCATGAAGAGTTCTGCCTATCGGCTGTTTGGATTTTGGTGACCATTTCTAAAACTGCTGAAAGGAGTGGCTATTATTTATGTGTCTCAGGGAACCCATACAAGACTCTTCTCTCTTTTTCTCTCTCTCTCTTTCCCCCTTCCTCCTTTCTCCCTACATCCTTCCCTTCATATATTTCATTCATAGCTATTTTAAGAGAATTTCATTCTGGTGACAATTTTGAGAAAATAGTAGGTGACTAGTACAATGTTCTCCTTTGGATACTTGTCAAGAATTATTTTTAATTTTCAAATAGGATTTCAACAGTGTACAGTGTGGCTATATTCAGAATACTAAAATGTCAGGACTGGAAGGGATCTCAGCAATTATGCTGTGTAGTATCTTCTGTTCCTAAGAAATGAAGATTTGCTTTTAAGACATATAGAAGCAGAGTATGTCCAAGAGTTTCTTTATACAACTATTGTGATTATCTTTCTTCTTATTATAAAAGCAGTACGGAGTACGTCAAGGCTGTATATTGTCACCCTGTTTATTTAACTTCTATGCAGAGTATATCATGAGAAACGCTGGACTGGAAGAAACACAAGCTGGAATCAAGATTGCCGGGAGAAATATCAATAACCTCAGATATGCAGATGATACCACCTTTATGGCAGAAAGTGAAGNGACTGAGTGACTGAACTGAACTGAACTGCCAGTTCAATCTTATGCTATATATGATATAATGTTTTGACAAATATTATAGCTGTTTGATTATAATGCCAGAAAGACATTCTCAAACATGTAAGCATTAAGCAAATATAGTACCATTGAGTCCTTGAATAAAAATTTAATAATAAAACTCAGGCAACAGAGAGTTAGGCTCTTAAGTTTATGGATTAGTTTCAACTCAGAAGAGAGGTCTAGTTTTGAGATATAGGTTTGGGGTTGGTGATTTACAGATGTAGCAAAAGTCATGGAGTGCATGAGTTTGCTTATAAAGAGAAGACATTATGCAAAGAGAAGGGAGCCTAGGGAAGGCCTAAGGAGCATCCATATTCCATGGTCAAGAAGAGCAGGGGGATCCCTGAAAATAGAACTGAAAGTGGAGGCTGAAGAAGGAAAAAACTCAGTGTTTTCTGGGAAGTAAGAAAGAGAATATCTTAAGGAGACAGTAGTTAACTGTGTTAATCCTGCTAAGTGGAGCAGGCAGTGGCACCCCACTGCAGTACTCTTGCCTGGAAAATCCCATGGACGGAGGAGCCTGGAAGGCTGCAGTCCATGGGGTTGCTGAGGGTCAGACACGACTGAGCGACTTCACTTTCACTTTTCACTTTCATGCGTTGGAGAAGGAAATGGCAACCCACTCCAGTGTTCTTGCTTGGAGAATCCCAGGGACGGGAGAGCCTGGTGGGCTGCCGTCTATGGGGTCATACAGAGTCGGACACGACTGAAATGACTTAGCAGCAATCCTGCTAAGAGGTCAAGTTCAGAGGGGGCTTGAGTCAAACCTGCTGGGTTTGTTACAAGGAGGTCCTTCAGGATAAGTACGTGGAAAGATTGCCTGGGGGAAGGATATAGCCAAAAATCCAGCCCAGAGTGGGTCAAAGGGAAAAAAGAGGTATAGATATCTCTATAGGTTGAGGTTAATTCTCTTGAACTGTTTGCCTGTGAAATGAAGGAAAAAGTCAGAGCAGAGACTTGAGGGTATGTGGGACCTAGAAGGTTTTCAACTTAAAAGTACTGATATGAAGGCACCAGAAAAGAGAGGTTTGAGATACAGCAGAGGGGATTATAGTTAGCTATTTTTTCAAGATTCTTGAGAAGACAGGAGAGGGAGAAGAGGCCTGGAGCTGAGGGGAAGGGACCCTTGCTCAACAATAAGAGGTCAAGAGAATGGTAAGCACAGATATAATAAGCGTGTGGATGTGATGGCAAGATGTTCAGGTAACTACCACTTGCTAGAAGTAGGAGGTGAGGAGACTTGCTGGTAGAGAAGATGTAGGGCCCTGAGTCAGCAATTTGAGAAATGGAAGAAGGTTTGCAAGCTGTGGGGCATCGGAGAGATAGCTGATTGGAAACTCAGCACCTGCTAGAGAGCCCTATCCTTCCTTGTGCTATGAGGCAAAAACTTCAATGAACATAGGTAAAATGGCTGAGTAAGCATCTAATATGTGGGTAATCTAGTAAACTGAATTATTTTAGGTAAAATCCAGCTGGGAGGGGGTTTCCATAAACACAGTTTATGGACAATCCCTAGTGTAAACTTTTAATAGTCACATAAAAAACAAAACAAAACTTTGAAAACTAGACTGATTCTACTCTACCATGCATGATGTAAAGTAAAAGTCAATGCCCCCTAAAAATCTACAGAAGCATGGCTATACTTATATGCCTCTTAAGATATACAAAATTTATGCTAACTAAATATATTGAAATTTTTTCCCTAGAGCATTACTGGAGAGTTCATTTTGAAGAAGTGCTGGGCAAGAGGGAAAAAAAGCATGAAGTTTAGAGTCAGATTGACTTAGTTTAAACCTAACTTTGCTGATTACCAAAATGACCACGGACAGGTCACTATTGCTGAGTTTAGTTTGCTCATCTTTTACATACCTGAATGGGTTTTGGGAGAAATGAGGAAAGTGATATATGTAAAATACCTAGGACTGTTCACAGTACACAGTTCGGGCTCAATTAGTTTATTCTTGTTTTACAGGACTTACAAGATTGATCTACGGGGTTCACATAAATGATCTCTTGTTGCCTGTTCAATCAACCTGTAAACAATTATTGAACACCTAGTAGTTACTAGGTGCCTAGTCTTGTACTAGGGACTGTGGAAACAAAGAAGAATGAACCTGATTGTTGCTCTAGAGCTCTTTGTCCTGCACTTAAAATATATTTTCATATAAAAGCTTTACAAACGCCCACTTCTCGAGTCTGTTGGTTGCTTAACCGAGTTGACTATGCAACATTTTAGCCCAGTGACTGGCATATAAGAACCACTTAAGGCATTGTATTTTTCCTCTCCTCTCCTCCTAAGATAAGATACAAGCAATCTCAGGTTTATAACCAATTGATGCACAGATTCAGAATTACAAATAGCTTATGATAAGTGTGAAAACAAGCTGCTGAAAGGCATGCCCATCTTTGGGGAGTTGACCTCTGGGTACAGACTTCGAAAGCTGGTTGCCTGTTGTGCCCTAAATAGCATCTTTGACGTGATCTAAAAGTTCCACGTCTTTTTCTGACCCTGCCTGTGTTTCCTGTGGTTTTGCCTCAGGGATATCTTTTCCATTTCTAAAAGCTGAGTTTCTGATACTCATATCTGTTTCAGATTTCTTGAGGTTCCTTGAAACAATTTTTTTCTTACTAAAATTCACAATTTGATGTACAATCTTTTTTCTGGCTCAGTAAGAGGGATGGTGTTCTCTGGAGTCCATAAGAGGTCATTGCCTTATTGTATGATGCTGTAACCTTAGCAGTTCCTCTATGGTTCCATCTTTCAGTGAATTCAAATTTTTTATGAAATTTAAAAAATCATGTGAATGTGTTTCTCATTGTAAAAAATTAAAATACACAAGTTCAGATTATAAAATGTCAAACACCTCACCGTTTCCCCCTCCTTATCCCTTCTATTTCTCATAAGTAACACTGTTAACACTTTGGGGAATATTTTTCTGGAAATTATTCTGTGTATTTTAATGCCTAAAAATTTTTGTATGAAATATGCATAAGTATATATATTTTTAAAATGGGATTATAGGACAAAAATTTTTCCAAAACTGACTTTTCTCACTTAATAACAAATGATAGAGCTGTGTGACATGCTTCGTTCAGATCTATCGCATTCTTTTTATTCAATTTTAATTTATTTAGCTGCACCAAATCATAATTATGGCATGTGAACTCTTAGTTGTGGCATGTGGGATCTAGTTCCCTGACCAGGGATCAGACCCAGGCCCCATGCATTGGGAGCACTGAGTCTTAGCCACTGGACCTGCCAGGGAAGTCCCATGTCTCATTCTTGTTAACAGTGACACTGGATCCTATACTACAGATAAAACATGATATATGTAAGCAAACCCCTGTTGGCACTCAACACCAAACTCCTGACTTTTCCCCAAAACTTGGTTCCCCCATGGTCTTCTCTATTTTGGTTAATGGTGACTCTGTCAGTTGTTCAGGCCATTAATCCTTTAGTCATCTCTTCGCCATCTGCCTTTCCTTTTTAGCACTTATCACTTGACATATATATGTTTATTGGTTTAGTATCTATCTCCTTCTCACTGATGTAATATTNACAAATGATAGAGCTGTGTGACATGCTTCGTTCAGATCTATCGCATTCTTTTTATTCAATTTTAATTTATTTAGCTGCACCAAATCATAATTATGGCATGTGAACTCTTAGTTGTGGCATGTGGGATCTAGTTCCCTGACCAGGGATCAGACCCAGGCCCCATGCATTGGGAGCACTGAGTCTTAGCCACTGGACCTGCCAGGGAAGTCCCATGTCTCATTCTTGTTAACAGTGACACTGGATCCTATACTACAGATAAAACATGATATATGTAAGCAAACCCCTGTTGGCACTCAACACCAAACTCCTGACTTTTCCCCAAAACTTGGTTCCCCCATGGTCTTCTCTATTTTGGTTAATGGTGACTCTGTCAGTTGTTCAGGCCATTAATCCTTTAGTCATCTCTTCGCCATCTGCCTTTCCTTTTTAGCACTTATCACTTGACATATATATGTTTATTGGTTTAGTATCTATCTCCTTCTCACTGATGTAATATTGACAGATCAAGAAAAAGAGATACTGGTGGTGGAAAGAGTAACAAGCAAACCTGCTAAAAGAAAGGAAAGGTATGAGAGTGTGTGCGCACGTGTGTGTGTGTACCTATACCTTGGCAGGTACAAACTCCGGATTGTCTTCACTCTGTAATTCTGGCAGGAATTTCAGGTCTTTACCACTTAATCACCTGGTACTCCCATCTCTCAAGTGTCTGTTGGAGTCTTTAACCACTTACATCTATTTAGTCACTAAGTCTTATCTCTTTTCCAAACGTGCCTTGAACAAGCCTCCAGTTTTCTTTAACACCCTTGCATCACTCTAAGTCAAAACATTAGCAACATTAGCCAAGACCATTGTCTAAAGCTTCCTAATTGGTCTCTCCTGTCAACTGTGTCCCCAACCTCAGCTCTCTCAGTTCAGTTCAGTTCAGCTGCTCAGTCGTGTCCAACTCTTTGTGACCCCATGGACTGCAGCACAGCAAGCCTCCCTGTCCACCACCAACTCTTGGAGTTTACTCAAACTCACGTCCATTGAGTCAGTGATGCCATCCAACCATCTCATCCTCTGTCGTCCCCTTCTCCCGCCTTCAATCTTTCTCAGCATCAGGATCTTTTCAAATGAGTCAGCTCTTCGCATCAGGTAGCCAAAGCTGGAGTTTCAGCTTCAGCATCAGTCCNTCACTTTCTACCATAAGGGTGGTGTCATCTGCATATCTGAGGTTAATGATATTTCTCCCAGCAATCTTGGTTCCAGCTTGTGCTTCACCTAGCCCAGCGTTTTTCATGATGTACTCTGCATACAAGTTAAATAAGCAGGGTGACTATATACAGCCTTGACATATTCATATCCCGATTTGGAACCAGTCTGTTGTTCCATGTGCAGTTCTAACTGTTGCTTCTTCACCTGCATACAGATTTCTCAAGAAGCAGGTCAGGTGGTCTGGTATTCCCATCTCTTGAGGCATTTTCCACAGTTTGTTGTGATTCACACAGTCTGAGGCTTTGGCATAGTCAATGAACCAGAAATAGATGTTTTCCTGGAACTATCTTGCTTTTTCAATGATCAGGAGGATGTTGGCAATTTGATCTCTGGCTCCTCTGCCTTTTCTAAATCCAGCTTGAACATCTGGAAGTTCGCAGTTCATGTACTGTTGAAGCCTGGCTTTGAGAATTTTGAGTATTACTTTGCTACTGTGTGAGATGAATGCAATTGTGCGGTAGTTTGAGCATTCTTTGGCGTTGCCTTTCTTTGGGACTGGAATGAAAACTGACCTTTTCCAGTCCTGTGGCCACTGCTGAGTTTTCCATATTTGTTGGCTCAGCTCAATACCCCTCCCCATATTCTTCATTCTGCCCTCAACGTTGTGTTTTCACAGTATATGTCTTAAAACTTCTAAATGACTTCCCTCTACACATGCCTGTGAGTCAACAAGATCCCTCACATTGCCTGCAGAGTTCTGCCTATCTTTTCAGCCTCAAGATTTGCTCCCTGTGCCCTGCACTTCAGCCATGCAGATTTTCTTTCATTTCCTGTCTCAAGACCTTTGCACAAGCACTTCCCTGAAAGAAATGCTCTTTCTCTCCACCCTTCATATTACATAATTCAGGTCCCATCTTAACATATATTTTTCTTAGAAATGATTTCCATTACGCCACAGATCTTGCCCTGCCCTTCTCTTGTGTAACATTTATCATACTTGTACTTACTTGGCTAATATCTCTCTGAGATATGTATGCTGTATGCCCCCTGAGAGTAGGGGCCATGCCTGGCTTAGTTACTGCCCAGTGCACAAGGACTTCTCAGCAAATGATTGCTGAATGAGTGAATGCAGTCTAAACTTAGGGAAAGTGAAAATTCTCTAAAAGTACTGCTTTGGCTTTGATTTAAGAGATGATGATTTGGTGTAAACTTACACAGATGAGACAGAAGAAGGCAACGGATAAAAGAAAACCTGATAGGACCAGGGTAGAACCATTTTCTATAAGCTTTCCTTTATTGGGTCCACTGATGTCCTGGTAAAGTGGACCTAATACCAGAACCATGTTGTGGTTTATTGAGTCATTTCCCACTTATTGTGTAGCTAGACATAACTTAATTATATATAATTATGCCATTAATTGCTAAGAAATTAACTGTTCAGAAACTTGAATGTGATTCATTGTCTAGCATGAGGTTATTTCTCGGATAATCCCTTTATGGTCTTTATAAAGATCCGGTTAAAACAATGCCTTGAGTTATTCTTGAGGGCAGATACTTATTCAGTCTCAACTGACATTTTTTCAAGTGGCCTCTCCTGGAATAATTTTACCCCACTGATGTTTCCTACAATCAAATCATCAAAACAGACAATTGTCTGGAGGAATAATGAAAACAAAATATTCTGTTTTAATTCTTAATTTAACATTTTAATCATGTAACTGGGGTACAATTAAAATTAAAATGATACAAAGCTTTGTGGAGGTTTTGAGTGATGGAAGAGAAAATATGATCTCAACTATAATTATAGCATTTTTAAGGTGGGGCTGTAATTTAAGAATATAACTTTCACATTTAAAATTTGAGGGTTTTGCATAAATGCAAGGACCCATAAACAATGATGGCATTTTCAATAGGAAAGAAATTAAAAGTAAAGGCACTGCTAACTTCTCCTATTATATTTAGCTACTCAGATAGAGAAGGATGAATTTAACTCCAGGATTCCTTATGACATTCAGGCACAAAGCACCAACAGGGAAGCTTATGACCATATTTGCTCTTTAATCGGCTATGCTGATTACAGAAGAACTTATAATCAGCTGAGGGTTTGATGGACTGACAACAGCCTCTCTGCTCCCATTTTTATCTTCTTGATTGCTTATTTACTTCAGGAGCATGATATTTACTCTTCATAATATGCTAATCATAATTACTAAGGAAATCGCTGGTTATCCTGTCTGGCATTAGGCGACCAAAAGAAAGCCCAGGATGGAAACAAAAACATTTCAATAGAAAACAAAAGAAATCAGAATGGAACACACTTTGATATTATGATTTGGTTCTTACAAATTATTAACAACTTGACTACAAAATTTCACTGTAGATATACAAGTCAGGTTGTTGCAACATGTAGATTAGAGTTCGCTTCCATTCATGACTAACTGAGAATGTTTTATGGAAGGCAGCAATAATCAGTGCTCACTCTAACCAGAGACAGCCAGTCCCAATATAGTTCTGCATCTCTTGTCTCTTCTTTTTGCTTTTAAAAGTTTGTCTCCATTTTAGGTGCCTGACAGTCTCTATCTTTCTTTCTCCATTCTACCATGAAACATTTTGGTGGGACTGTAATTTCCTGGATTACCTCTGCTTGGAATATTTACATTTGTTATTTACTTTATCTCTAATTGAAACATTATAGATTTTCTTCTCTGTTTACTTTTGAACATCAATGATATTTTTTAAAGTGAGGGGCACTGTCCTAGTGCTTCTAAAAATAGACTATTGTCTACTTCATCTTCTGAAAAAGTGAATTCTGGATCTAAAATGAAAGAGGTTATAGAAGAAAGAAGAAAGCTGCCATTCAGTGAGCATTAGGAGAGAATAGAGAATATTTTCCTTTCAAGGTCATGTAAACTAAAACAACCCTTAAGATGTATGAATGATAATAAACTTGGAAATTCTTTAAAATACTAGGAAAATGGGAAAAGGAGATTTAAAATGAAATACAGTGAAATAAGTTGCAGTCCCTTTGCATATAATTCTGAGAGACCTCTCCATATAGTCTAACGAGAATCTGATTTATGAGGAAAATTTGCCCAACAAAATAAAACTGAACTTTCTCCCGCATATAATTGATAAATAGCTTAGAAAACAATATTGTTGAAACTAATAAAAACTGATCACTAAACCAAAGTACCACAGATGTTCTGTACTGAACCAAATTAAGAAATCATTTGACATATTTGGGAACTGTATCTGTAATAGACTTAAAATAATAGGCTTGCATGTCAGGGTGATCCCCTCTGAAATTCTTGAGTAGAAGTGTCAATGACTGTTTTCTTTAGATTGTTTGGAGGTTAAAACTGGCTTAGGGGACTGGGAGATTTAGAGAAAAACAAAGTCCATTATATATAAAGGACCTGAAAATTTGATGTAAATAACTAATTATTTTATATATACATATATATATACATATATATATATATATATAAAACCTAACCAATAAGAAATGAGAAGAAATTATGTATGTCTTCTGAACAGAAAACATTTCAAAGTCACAACACCATGGTGAGGAGCAGTGAAATGGAATGGGATGATTTAGGTTGGATATGAACAAAAGACTTTAAGAAACCTAATACACTATGTAATGTCTGCCAATGGGCCCAATGGGGGTCCATTTTTAAAGGTGACACTGTGATAGACAAATGATTTATTTTCTGGAACAAACCATATATTTTCAGGTTTTACTTTCATGTTGTATCATGTTAAGTAGAATAGTACACCTAACTTAGTATCAAAAGTCTCAGCTCTGCCACTTATTAAATGTGTGATCTTTGGTAAATTGACAAGACTTCAGGAATAAATGAAGATAATAGCATTTACCTCACTGGGATGTTGTGAGGCTCAAAGGAGTTAACAAATATGAAAATGCTATACAAATCACAAGAAAAACCCTGAAATGGTAAAATGGTGGGACCCTTTTCTTTAGCTGAGCCAAACTAAAACACCATAAATCAGTAGTTTACATCATATCCTTCTGAAATTCAACAATTTCCAAATAGATTTAACATCAAAAAGTATTTCAATGGAGGAACAGAGTATGTGGGAAAGTTAAGAGGGCATAATCAAGCAAATTATGTGTTTATCAGTGGTCTAATGGTACCTGAATCATCACATTAAAAAACCCACTCAGTTTTACAGAGGTAATTCTGTATTAAATGCATCTAACTAATTTCTATGAAAGTATTTTTTGCTTGGTGATTTTAATCTCTGGCCAGAGTAACCATAAACTATTCTAAACACTAGACATTTCCTTTTTAGATTTCAATGTCATGGCCACTCAATCTTTCTTTTTCATAGCAAAAATTTTTCAGATCTTGGCATCAAAAGTGCTGAAAATGTTATGAGTTACTGACTCAAAATGAAAGACTGGTAAATTAAGTGAAAAAGGGACTAAATTTTTTTTGGGTGTCAATTTAATTGAGTTAATAAGACAACTGTTAAAAATGGTTATGATTATGTGTTGTAGATTTTCAAGAAGTGCTGACTAGAATGTAAATAGTTCTTTAGGTCAGCTTGCAAACACAATCTCTTTAATTCAGTCTAATTCTTTGCTGGGTGTCTTTACTACAGATACTCGTATTTTACATCTTGAGATGATACATCTTTCCTATTGTGACAAGTTACTGAATTCTCATATTACTTTGATTCATCCCATGTGCGTTTTGTTATGAAAGTTTGTATATAAATATCAGTCTGTTCAATTTCATCTGAAAATCTTGGTCTCCCTCCTCACCATGGAAGAAGGTTTAGATTCAAAGTGTCTTTAAATTACTAGAACATTTTTTATTATTTAGCAAATATATTCCGGATGTAAAGAAAAAAATTCACCCTCTAAGTCCTAATTATTGTGTGTAAAAAAAGATTTTGTGGTCATATAAAGATTTTCTAGTTTTCATGTGAATGTAGTATATTAATCTGTTCATAGAAGAATTGAGAATATTGTAATATTAATATTTTCACATAATAACCAGTGGGTTATGTGAAATTCTATATGACCATAATTTCACATTAAAGTAAGTCAAATAGAAGCAGTTTAAATATAAATTTTATGTCACATCTGAGTTTTGAAATAAGAGGGGATGAATTGAATTTTAGAAAAGCAAGCGGAACTACTAAAAGTATGTCCAAGTTGGTTGTGATCATTTCCTCCAGATGATTAAAAATAATATGCACTTCATTTTAAATGTTTGTTTTTGATTTTATTTCTTTGTTTTTACTTCCATCCCCACCACTCCGTGAATGACTGAAATAATCATTTCTAAGTATTCTATAGATGACAACACTCATTGGTCTTTTTTTAACTTATAGACATGACTTTGAACATCACTTTTCTTTTTTTTTGCAAATTGCTTCCTTAAATATTTCAGGTGCCAAATGTGTATACATGTTACATTATTCTTATCAGTGGGAGAACTCTTTTTGCCTTAAGAAAGAGCAAAAGATGATACATGAAATGGACAACAGCATATAAACTGAATGAGTAGAACTAAGGAGAGTTAAAGGGAAAATATGATAAAGGAACAAAAGAAATAGCAAAAAAAAAAAAAAAAATCAGGTCCCAGGGAATTATTTTAGGATACAGTAGACAATATAATTGGAGAAGGCAATGGCACCCCACTCCAGTACTCTTGCCTGGAAAATCCCATGGATGGAGGAGCCTGATGGGCAGCAAGTCCATGTGGTCGCTGAGAGTCGGACATGACTGAGTGGCTTCACTCTCAGTTTTCACTTTCCTGCGTCAGAGAAGGAAATGACAACCCACTCCTGTGTTCTTGCCTGGAGAACCCCAGGGACGGGGCAGCCTGGTGGGCTGCCGTCTATGGGGTCGCACAGAGTCGGACATGACTGAAGCGACTTAGCAGCAGCAGCAGCAGACAATATAATAGAAAAAGTAGGAACTGAAGTCCTAAGAATAAGTGAGAAAAATAGCAAGAAGGCATATTTTAGGCAAGACAAGAATAAAAAACCAAAGGCTATAAGAAAACAAGATTTATTTTAAAATACAGGGAAAGTGTTAAATCATCTGCAATACTGCAAGGAAAATTGATTTCCAAGAACACAGAGGAAAAGACAGACAAGAACAAAACATTTAAAAAATTTAAAAAAGTTCTTATATTTTTATTTTTTGAAAAATAAGAGTAATCAAATTATTTACAAAAAAATAAGGTTTCGAGGACAAAATTTAGATCCTTAGAGTTTATTTTTTAAACTAATGCCATCAGAGTGGAAAAGAAACCTATTAAAGACACCATCTAAAGGTAAGGACCCAATCACAAGAATATATTTTAAAGGAAACTTTTTTATTATAACACCAGCTGTCCTAAAGGCTTTATAGAATGCAATTGTGGTTAAGCAGCATGCCTGCTGCTGCTGTAGGAGTTATAGCCAATAATAATGTATTGACATTTATATGGTTATGATGCTCTGACCTGAACTTGCTTAACCAGTGCACCAGTAATCACCAAGTATTTCACATTCACTGTAATGCCAAGATAAAAATAGCAAAGTTGATTAAATACAGTTAAATGTTAATGTAAAATAATAAAGTTAAGTACTTCATATAATGTTGTTCCTGACAATTTGTTTTCCTCATTGAGTAAGTGAATGCAATTTGTGGAAAAATAGCCCTTCATATTATTTTCCTAAGTTAGGCAGCATAAATAATTAGCCTTTACTAAGCAGTTATTAAAGCTTCACTCGCTTTATAAATCAGTTGAAAATGAGGGGCAATAAGAGAAAGCAAGATTAGACTTTTATTTTTTTTATTTTTTTTATTATTAATTTTTATTTTTTTAGTTTGTTTTGCTTTACAATACTGTACTCATTTTGCCATACATTGACGTAAATCAGCCAAAAAAAAAAAATTAGACTTTTAGAATACTGTTTTTATTCATTTTAAACTATTTATTAGGACTCCAGACTTTTGTATTATTTTAACATATTAGATGATGAAATTTGATTTGTTTAAAACCTTCTCTTAAACATTTCCACTCTCTCTGATACTTGATTCAGTAAAAAGTTAAATATTTACTTACAGTTCTATTAAGTTTTCCTCTAAATCAGACATTTCCCTCACCCCCGTATACTGTGATGATAAAAGTACTAATGGATGCTTTCATTGATGGGCCCCCTACTTAAGGAAAATGAAAACTAAAAATGATCCTGGTTCTTTAAAAGTTTATCCCTATGGCACCATCGTGTAAGCATACATATGGGACAGTAAAAA
The DNA here is from genome assembly GCA_006410615.1 of Neotragus moschatus. Classification (NCBI taxonomy): domain Eukaryota; kingdom Metazoa; phylum Chordata; class Mammalia; order Artiodactyla; family Bovidae; genus Neotragus; species Neotragus moschatus. The sequence continues at coordinate 670,528 of SJYA01000117.1, forward strand.
TGGAAGACGACACATTAAATGACATTATTATAAAATGCAATACTCTTGGAATGATCCCTTATTAAATTAGGCTCTATGATCTGAGATGAATTTCCCCGATCCCTAATCCATCACTGGAGAAATATTAAAAGATAGGTCTCAACTGGTATTAGAATCGCACTCAGTCTCTACTTTCATTATTTTGAATTAGGGTGCTACTGGGGGAAAGCCTCTTAATGAGAATTAGAGTGATTCACTGGCCTTCTTTTGGATTTTGACAAGTAAAATATTAACTCTTCAGTCACAGCTGTCTGAATTAAAATACTTGGCAGCCGCAGATGCCCAAATTAAATTGGCCTTTATGTTTCCATATTGCTGACCTCCTTAGAGGCAAAAACATCAAACCCAACAATAAC
>SJYA01000117.1:675922-734050 GCA_006410615.1 Neotragus moschatus
CTTTGTTTTCTTATTTTGTCTTCTCATTTTATTTTCCCAGGTGCTCAGCAGTATTTCTTACCTACAAAAGAAGAAATACTAGGGACTTCCCTGGTGGTCCAGTGGTTAAGACTTCAACTTCCAATGCGGGAGATGTGGATTTGATCCCTGGTCAGGGAACTAAGAGCCTGCATGATTCATGGCCACAAAAACAAAAGATAAAACAGAAGCAATACTGTAACAAATTCAATAAAGACTTTAAAAACAGTCCACGTTAAAAAAAAAAAAAAAGAAGAAGGAATACTAGTATTGACTCAGTAAATACACAGAAAGTGAAGTTAGTGCTTAGTGGAAAGGAACTCTCAATTCTTCCAGGTTTACTGGGACCTTAGCTTGTGAATGTCTAAATCTGGGGTTCCATTTCTTGTAGTAAAGCCATGAAAAAGCCCAGTTTCTTAAACTTTGGAATTTTGTTAACTAGGTTTTCATGAGATGATAGTTTCCCATCTCACATATCACGTTCCACACAGTGAGTTCTCTGTTGTTTCTGGAGTTCCTGCTTATCTTAAGATTCAACAACTTTCACTCTGTCAGACATTAAAAAAAAACAAAAAACCCAACATCTCACTATATTGATATTTTAACATCAATCTCTGCTGGCGATGACACCACTATCAGTTACAAAATCAAATTAAAACATTTGGAAATATACTGATTGGCAGCAAGGTTCAGTTCAGTTCAGTTCAGTTCAGTTGCTCAGTCGTATCTAACTCTTTCCAACCCCATAGACTGCAGCATGCCAGGCTTCCCTGTCCATCACCAACTCGCAGAGCTTACTCAAATTCATGTCCACTGAGTTGGTGATGCCATCCAACCATCTCATCCTCTGTCGCCCCCTTCTCCTCCTGCCTTCAATCTTTCTCAGCATCAGGGTCTTTTCAAATGAGTCAGTTCTTCACATCAGGCGGCCGAAGTATTGGAGTTTCAGCTTCAGCATCAGTCCTTCCAATGAATATTCAGGACTGATCTCCTTTAGGATTGACTGGTTGGATCTCCTTGCAGTCCAAGGGACTCTCAAGAGTCTTCAACACCACAGTTCAAAAGCATCAATTCTTTGATGATCGGCAGCAAGGTACAAAGTTGAAAAAAAGAATGATGAAATTTTTTTAATGGGATGTAAATTTAGAGTTAGTGGAAAGTTTCCCTAAAGTACCAAAATGTTTAGAAATTTCTACAACTATATAATAAATGCAAATCGATGAGAAAGGCAATCACAATATTTAAGCTTGTGATATAATTATTTCACTTCTAGTGGTTTTTAAGGGAANACACATTTTGTTATTTGCTAACATAGAGATATAATGCAGAGAAAACACTAGAGAAGTTAAATGTTTAGAATTCACAGTGGGATTAAGAAGTATCTGATATATACTAGGCCCCCAATATATATTTCGTGAATGAATGAATGATGAAGTGAATTTAAATTTCACTGAGATTGATGCATTTCTAGTCCTTTGTTTTCTTATTTTGTCTTCTCATTTTATTTTCCCAGGTGCTCAGCAGTATTTCTTACCTACAAAAGAAGAAATACTAGGGACTTCCCTGGTGGTCCAGTGGTTAAGACTTCAACTTCCAATGCGGGAGATGTGGATTTGATCCCTGGTCAGGGAACTAAGAGCCTGCATGATTCATGGCCACAAAAACAAAAGATAAAACAGAAGCAATACTGTAACAAATTCAATAAAGACTTTAAAAACAGTCCACGTTAAAAAAAAAAAAAAAGAAGAAGGAATACTAGTATTGACTCAGTAAATACACAGAAAGTGAAGTTAGTGCTTAGTGGAAAGGAACTCTCAATTCTTCCAGGTTTACTGGGACCTTAGCTTGTGAATGTCTAAATCTGGGGTTCCATTTCTTGTAGTAAAGCCATGAAAAAGCCCAGTTTCTTAAACTTTGGAATTTTGTTAACTAGGTTTTCATGAGATGATAGTTTCCCATCTCACATATCACGTTCCACACAGTGAGTTCTCTGTTGTTTCTGGAGTTCCTGCTTATCTTAAGATTCAACAACTTTCGCTCTGTCAGACATTAAAAAAAAACAAAAAACCCAACATCTCACTATGTTGATATTTTAACATCAACCTCTGCTGGCGATGACACCACTATCAGTTACAAAATCAAATTAAAACATTTGGAAATATACTGATTGGCAGCAAGGTTCAGTTCAGTTCAGTTCAGTTCAGTTGCTCAGTCGTATCTAACTCTTTCCAACCCCATAGACTGCAGCATGCCAGGCTTCCCTGTCCATCACCAACTCGCAGAGCTTACTCAAATTCATGTCCACTGAGTTGGTGATGCCATCCAACCATCTCATCCTCTGTCGCCCCCTTCTCCTCCTGCCTTCAATCTTTCTCAGCATCAGGGTCTTTTCAAATGAGTCAGTTCTTCACATCAGGCGGCCGAAGTATTGGAGTTTCAGCTTCAGCATCAGTCCTTCCAATGAATATTCAGGACTGATCTCCTTTAGGATTGACTGGTTGGATCTCCTTGCAGTCCAAGGGACTCTCAAGAGTCTTCAACACCACAGTTCAAAAGCATCAATTCTTTGATGATCGGCAGCAAGGTACAAAGTTGAAAAAAAGAATGATGAAATTTTTTTAATGGGATGTAAATTTAGAGTTAGTGGAAAGTTTCCCTAAAGTACCAAAATGTTTAGAAATTTCTACAACTATATAATAAATGCAAATCGATGAGAAAGGCAATCACAATATTTAAGCTTGTGATATAATTATTTCACTTCTAGTGGTTTTTAAGGGAATCATTTTAATGTAGCACATTAATTATATCAGTACAACCAGAATATCTTACTGTTAATATTTTCCAAAGCTTTATTTTCCATTAATAACTGCAATAAATAAGACTTACTAATTCTCCAGTTGTAATTTCATGACAGTCATTGACTGGTTTTAATCTTCCAGTAAATCAACAAGGAAACATGATTCATTTAATGAAGTTATTTTTGTAATAAATTTACAAATGCTAAGCTGCATGTTGTACATTAGCTGTGGATTGTGTGTGTATGGATGGATGAATCTTATTGAGTAGTGATTACAAGGATAAAGTGAATACATTTTAGATTATAAATATTTAGTTTTCATGCTAGTAATTTTTGCTTCCTGGTAGAAAATTCAAATTGATACTCTTGCTTAATATGGTCCCATCAATATCAACATACTAAATTTCAGGATCATTAAGGGAAAAGATAAAAGACAATTATTCATTTATAGCAATGAAGATACACACAGAGCATTTTTCAAGCACAAATGCATATAGAAAATAAGATGCTGACGAGGAATGCATGAACAATATGTCCAATACAAAGCCTAAATTCCAGTGAGTTAAGAGCTGAAGCTATGTTACCCATTGCTATTATGGCAGCAGGAAAAATCTATGACTTTTGGAAGCAGAGTTAGCCATTTCCCTTCTTTAATGGAAGTAACACTGAGAAAGACATGGTCCCAGAGGGAAGGCCCTGAGCTGTGTAATGTGTGAACGGTTCCCGCTCAGGTCAGGCTCCCATGCCCACTTGACTATGTTGCTCTCTAATGAGTGATGTTTATTACTTCATCCTTTGAAAGAGACGACTGACTGTATATTTAGAGGGAAAATAAACTCAGAAAATAGCTTTCTCATGCTGCAGAAAATAGTTGCATGTTTGTTTTGTGTCAATTCTTATTTCATGATTTTTACAATGAAATCAAGAAGTTGCTTTTGCTCCTGATTTATGATATGAAGTTCATAAACTGTACACTTTAGAGGCGAGATGAATTTAGAGTGTGGTTTTTTGCAAACTCCAAAATCTGGAATTCCATTTTAAACATTGTAATAGATGTTCACCTTCTTATTTTGCCACAGAGAGCTAAATTTGTAGATGATGTGATTTTGTTTCAGTATTAACTACAGAAGTATCAGCAGTAATATTTTGCTAGGAAAAGAATCATCTACTAAAAATCAAACTGTCCCAAAATGATTGTTAATATCAGAGTTAAGTTCTAGCATGTGCTATACATAAGTTTGTAGTTCAGGCATATTCATTTGTCTATTCAGGAGAAAAATGTGATTTATATGAGAAAATTCATCGTACAGATTCTGGAAATAAAAGTTGAATTTTTCAGATTTAAGCTGAATGAAATCCCTAGTAAAATATGAAATTGAAATGAAAATTATTTTACAGGCAACAGAGTGACAAGAGAAAGAATGAGTAGTGATCTAGTAGAAGAAAAACAGACTAGAATCATCTTACATAGAGAGTTTATCCTAAATGTTACCTGTGATATTAAGGATACCTTTTGACAATTCCTCTTTTCTTTTGAGGAAACTACGGGACCATCATGTGGGTTGTCATGGACTCCACACTAAATAAAGCAAAATGGAAGGAGTGCAATGTCTATAAGGGGGCAAACACATAGTATTTACTTTGAACCTGAAAATTTAGGCCCATCCAAGCATGATTGCACCCCACTCCAGTACTCTTGCCTGGAAAATCCCATGGAGAGAGGAGCCTGGTGGGCTGTAGTCCATGGGGTCACTAAGAGTCGGACATGACTGAGCGACTTCATTTTCACTAAGCATGATTTCAAATGTCACCTGTGGAAGTTTTATGCACATTAAAAATTAAATTGTGTTATATGTAAGTATTACTTTTTATTCTAATAATATTTTGGAAGCCAAACTATTATTTATCTGTGTTTTCATGGTGGCAGAAGTAAAGGAATAGACTATAAACCCTAAAGAGAGCATTTCCCAAACCAACAAGCAAGCTGCATCTTTAATATATGCACTCAACATTGTTCTTGGCAAGAAAAGAGTAAAACAATGGATACAGTTTTTAGCTTCCATTTCCCATATTTGTTAATTTAATTTCTCTCTTTGGGTGGGGGGAACATGTGAAACAGTCCTGTGATTCCAAAAGATGAAACTGTACAAAAGGTACTGTCAAAGTAGTAGCATTTCCACCTCACCAATTACTTCAATTATTTTCCCATTTTCTCCTCTTCCTTGTGATAACCAAACTCAGTAGTCTCTGGCTTATCATCTGTGTGTTTCTTCTTGAATGAATAAGCAGACACAGGTATATTTTCATATTTCCTTCCTTTTTATAGGAAGGTGTCATTTTATAGGTACTTTCTTTCTTTTTTTTTTTTTTTGCTTAACAATATGTCCTAGAAATTCTACCACATCAGTTTGTAGAGATTTTCTTCATTCTTTTTAGTACTCCACTGTGTAGATATAACATAATGTTTTATTTAACTGTTTCCAACTTGAGGATGAGTAGGTTGTTTTCAATGTTTTACAGTTACTAAGTGTCACAATGAACTCAAAATGCTTTTTTGGGGTCTTTAAAAATTTGAAGTATGGTTTATTGATGATATTGTATTAGTTCCAAGTTTACAGCATTCAGTATTTTTATGAATTATGTTCCATTAAGTCATCACAAGGTAATGGCTATAATTTCCTGTGCTGTATATTATTTTTTCTTATCTATTTTATACATAGTAGTTTGTATCTCTGAATCTCATATCCCTATCTTGTCCCTCCTGTTTTCCCTCTCTCCTTGATATCCACGAATTTGTTTACTTTGTGACTTTGTTTCTATCTTGCTATATACATCGATTTGTTTTATTTTTTAGATTCCACATTTAGATGATATTGTACAATTAAGTGATGTCTTTCTCTGACTTATTTCACTAAAAANAATATGTCCTAGAAATTCTACCACATCAGTTTGTAGAGATTTTCTTCATTCTTTTTAGTACTCCACTGTGTGGATATAACATAATGTTTTATTTAACTGTTTCCTACTTGAGGATGAGTAGGTTGTTTTCAATGTTTTATAGTTACTAAGTGTCACAATGAACTCAAAATGCTTTTTTGGGGTCTTTAAAAATTTGAAGTATGGTTTATTGATGATATTGTATTAGTTCCAAGTTTACAGCATTCAGTATTTTTATGAATTATGTTCCATTAAGTCATCACAAGGTAATGGCTATAATTTCCTGTGCTGTATATTATTTTTTCTTATCTATTTTATACATAGTAGTTTGTATCTCTGAATCTCATATCCCTATCTTGTCCCTCCTGTTTTCCCTCTCTCCTTGATATCCACGAATTTGTTTACTTTGTGACTTTGTTTCTATCTTGCTATATACATCGATTTGTTTTATTTTTTAGATTCCACATTTAGATGATATTGTACAATTAAGTGATGTCTTTCTCTGACTTATTTCACTAAAAATAATATCCTGTAGGCCCAACCACATTGCTGCAAGTGGTAGAATTTCTTTCCTTTTTACAGTTGAGTAGTATTTCATGTATATATACATGAAATATCACCCCTTTCTTATCCACTCATCTATTATTGAACACTCGAGTTGCTTCCTTATCTTACCTATTATAAGTAGTGCTGCTATGAACGTTGAAGTTAATGTATCTTTTCTAATTAGTGTTTTTGTTTTTCCTGGATATGTACCCAGGAGTGGAATTGCTGTACCATATGGTAATTCTATTTTTAGTTTTTTGAGGAACTTCCATACTGCTTTTGATAGTGGCTATACCAATTTATATACTCACCAACACGATATAAGAGTTCCCTTTTCTCCACATCCTTGCAAACATTTGTTATATTTAGACTTTTTTTTAAATGATAGCCATTCTGATAGGTGTGAGGTGATATCTATTGTGGTTTTTATTTACATTTCTCTGATGATTATGGGTGTTGAGCATCTTTTCATGTGCCTGTTAGCCATCTATATGTCTTTGCTAGGAAAAATATCTATTCAGGTCGTCTGCCCATTTTTTGACTGGGTTGTTTGTTTCTTTGATATTGAGTTGTATGAGCTGTTCGTGTGTTTTGGATATTAACCCCTTGTTGGTTGTATCACTTGCAAATATTTTGTCCCATCCCATTTTCTTTTTGTTTAGATCAGAGTGTTGTGCCTATGTTCTCTTCTTTCAGGTCTTACATTTAGGTCCTTAATCCATTTGAACTAGAAATAACTTTTGAGTAAAAGTTGTTTATTTCTTCCTTTGGGTTTTAAATTTTGCTGTAGATTAAAGTGAAGCATAAAATTAAATCTTGCCCTTTAGACTGTGTGACATACTAAGTATCACAAGTGCTACCATTTTTTTAATCCTAGTTTTATTTTGCTAAAATTTCCATTGGAGAAGACTTGTCATGCTTTTCTTGTTTTTGATGATCTGCTCTGAGTTCTCTATTGGCATCTGGCTGGTATTTTTGCAGGCTAAAGAGAAGAAAGAGACAGAGAAAAGAACATCTTACTAATTTTAGTAAGAAACCATACAGACTAAATTTATTTGATACTGTGTTTATACAACAATACCCAACTGGTTACCTGGTGTTTGAGTTGATTGTTTTAATTTAGGATATTTTTCACATATGGAAAGTGTGACTTTTTTTTAGTCAAGAAAATTTAGACTTTCTTATGGACCTGATTGGAGAAGGTAATGGCACCCCACTCCAGTACTCTTGCCTGGAAAATCCCATGGACGGAGGAGCCTGGTGGGCTGCAGTCCATGGGTCGCAAAGAGTCGGACACGACTGAGCGACTTCACTTTCACTTTTCACTTTCATGCATTGGAGAAGGAAATGCAACCCATTCCAGTATTCTTGCCTGGAGAATCCCAGGGACGGGGGAGTCCGGTGGGCTGCCGTCTCTGGGGTTGCAGAGAGTCGGACAAGACTGAAGCGACGCAGCAGCAGCAGCAGCATGGACCTTATTTCTAGCCTATTATTCTAGAGCTTTTAAGGATGAGCCAGGATGAAGGAGAAATTTTAATACAAATAACTTCATGAAATACNAGGGGAGTCTGGTGGGCTGCCGTCTCTGGGGTTGCAGAGAGTCGGACAAGACTGAAGTGACGCAGCAGCAGCAGCAGCAGCAGCATGGACCTTATTTCTAGCCTATTATTCTAGAGCTTTTAGGGATGAGCCAGGATGAAGGAGAAATTTTAATACAAATAACTTCATGAAATACTTAACTTACTGGCAGGGGCATCTTTAAGTGCTTATACCAGTTGAAAAGCTTCTGCATAGGCAGACATTAATATGGTCCTACTCAAATTTTTATTGGATCTTCAGGCAGAATGGTGGTGCCACATTAATTAAATTTTGCATGAAAATATCCAAAATAGAAAAAAAATTCATTAATATTTGAATATAACTAAGTTATACCACAGAGGGAAACAAATATACACTATAAGCAATAAAAATAAATTATAAATTTGGGAATTGTAATGCATTAAAAAGCTTGTTAAATAAGAAAAGTGCTGTAAAGATGATGCAAATGGAAGGGAAGTGATCCTTATACAGGGTAGAAGATGCATCAGGGTTTCTTCAATACTGAACTAGTGGACTGACTATGTGTGGACTGTAAAGATCTGTTTTCCCACAAAAGTAATCTTCTAGAGAGATAGGAACAATTCATCAGTATTTACAGTAGTCTATAATCTAATAATGAAGGTTTTTTTTTTCTTGGTGTAATATGTACCTTAATTTTTTTTAACAATTCCATGAAGCATCAGTCCAGTGAAAAGGGAGGTTTTGATGGCATTTTTGAGTCCCTAGTCCCTGAACAGGAATAAGATGGCCATTTTTGGTGAACTGATGAAATAGAGTTCTTGAGTATGAAAACTGAGGGCTGGATCCCAGTTACATGACCTAGACACAGCCAGATTTTCTATCCTGAAAAAAGCTAAGTTGTTTTTCACATTTATGTTGCCAACACATTGTACACTGAAGTTAGAACTTTGAAACCCTTCAGTGATTTTAATTAGCCAACTTCTTTTCTTTAAACTTTCCTTTTTTGGTCTTTCCAGACAAACAAAAGGCTTTTAATTTATTTTTATTCATTCATTTTTGTCTTTTATTGTAAAAATTTTCAACTACATATAAAAGTAGTGAGAACTATATGATAAAATGAAACTGGAGCTGATTATACAGAGTGAAGTAAGCCAGAAAGAAAAACACCAATACAGTAATACTAACACATATATATGGAATTTAGAAAGATGGTAATGTTAAACCTGTACCTGAGACAGCAAAAGAGACACAGATGTATAGGACAGCCTTTTGGACTCTGTGGGAGAGGGAGAGGGTGGGATGATTTGGGAGAGTGTCACTGTACCATGTATGATACCATAAGTGAAACGAATCGCCAGTCTAGGTTCAATGCAGGATGCAGGATGCTTGGGACTGATGCACGGGGATGATCCAGAGAGATGGTGTGGAGTTGGGGGGGGGTTGGGATTGGGGGCTTATATACACTCGTGGTTGATGCATATCAATGTATAGCAAAATGAATACAGTATTGTAAAGCAAAAGAAGAAAAAAAATGAATAGAAATGACCCACCACCAACTTTAAATATTTATTTAATATGTTGACAACTTTTTTCACCTACTTCCCCGTACTCCATNTGGGGGGAGGTTGGGATTGGGGGCTTATATACACTCGTGGTTGATGCATATCAATGTATAGCAAAATGAATACAGTATTGTAAAGCAAAAGAAGAAAAAAAATGAATAGAAATGACCCACCACCAACTTTAAATATTTATTTAATATGTTGACAACTTTTTTCACCTACTTCCCCGTACTCCATATCTTATGCCTTACAACTTATTCTTGGTTGCAGTATTTTAAAACAAATTCCATACATTATATCACTTCATATGTAAATATTTTTGTGTCACTAACAGACAATACAGCCCCCAACTTAACAGTAGCATTGTTATATCTATCCAAACTACCATCATCTAATACCTATGTTTAAATTTTACCAATTGTCTCAAAAAGTTCCTATTATAGTTGATATATTTTACTTGGGTTACAAAATGGCTCACATCTCACATTTAGCTGAGAAGTCTTTTATGTTTCTGTTTTATAGTTTTATACACCCCTCCCTAAATATCATTTATTTGCTGAAACTAAGTTTGACTGTTGCTCTATTGTTTTCAAAGAATAATTCGTGGCTGATCACCTGTGCTTTCTCTTGCACCTTATCAGGAGGCCCCACTTCAGATTATAAGATTGATTAGTGGGTTCAGATATTGTCACACTGATATAACTATTATAAAATTTTTTGTCAACCTTTTACTTAATAATGGTTGATGAACACAGCCTATATTCACTATCTCANGCTCTATTGTTTTCAAAGAATAATTCGTGGCTGATCACCTGTGCTTTCTCTTGCACCTTATCAGGAGGCCCCACTTCAGATTATAAGATTGATTAGTGGGTTCAGGTATTGTCACACTGATATAACTATTATAAAATTTTTTGTCAACCTTTTACTTAATAATGGTTGATGAACACAGCCTATATTCACTATCTCATCACAAAGTATAAAATGTGTCATTTTAAAAAATGCTATCATTTCTTTCATTTTTATTATTTAGAATTCCTTTATAATAAGGAATTGCCCCTTATTAAATTTGAAAAACTCAGCAGTGGCCACAGGACTGGAAAAGCTCAGTTTTCATTCCAATCTCAAAGAAAGGCAATGCCANTGGACAGGGTGGCCTGGTGTGCCACAGTCCATGGGATCACAAAGAGTTGGACATGACTCAGTGACTGAACTGAACTGAAGAGGATTTTAGGGCTTCTCATGTAGCTCAGGTAGTAAAGAATCTACCTGCCATGAAGAAGACTCAGGTTTGATCCCTGGATTGGGAAGATCCCCTGGAGAAGGGAGTGGCAATCCACTCCAGTGTTCTTGACTGGAAAATTCCATGGACAGAGGAGTATAGTGGGTTACAGTCCATGGAGTCACAAAGAGTTGGACATGACTGAGAAATTAACATATACAATAGGATTTGGGGAGATAGAAGAGGTCTCTATATGCAGTGGTCATTTTCAGGTCTGTTATTACCAGACCTAAAATCTTTTTCACACTGTGTGTGCTCTAATGTCAATTTAGTATTAAATCTCATCTTCACAAAAGCCTCCAAAAATGATGCAAATAATGCTGTCAGGTTATGACAAGGTCCCAGGGCCCACCTGTACACCCACCACTTACTCCACCAGCACCTCGCTGANTGCTCTAATGTCAATTTAGTATTAAATCTCATCTTCACAAAAGCCTCCAAAAATGATGCAAATAATGCTGTCAGGTTATGACAAGGTCCCAGGGCCCACCTGTACACCCACCACTTACTCCACCAGCACCTCGCTGAACCAGAATCCGGGGCCCTAACCTATTATAATACTACCAAGAGTATCAGGGTACTTCCCTCTCTTATTTCCCCTTCCATTGTTTGACCTTTAACTGTTTTACTCATTTACATTTTGGGTAAACTGAATATTTGAAAAAAAAAAAAAAAGAATGATATCTCTTCTTCAGAAAGGGAAAAAAATAGAATAAATTTGTTTTAGCTTTGAGACAAAAATTAAGTTAAAAATCCAGAAACTAATCAGCAATGCACTTGTATTGGGAACTAAAATTGGACTTATTATTATTCTTCCTCTTTTGTCTGCAGATACCTGGAACTAGAACATTTTCTGATATTTCCTCTCCTTTCCAAGTAATAATCTTGTTTTAGATGTAATTTCCAAGGTGGACAGACAATTTTTGACATCTCCCCTTATCCAACTCCATCTTCACTCTGTAACAAACAAATTTTAAAAAAACATTGGAGAAAAACGCATCAGGAAAATGGTAGTTTATTTATGAAAAACATATATTTNTGTCAGGTTATGACAAGGTCCCAGGGCCCACCTGTACACCCACCACTTACTCCACCAGCACCTCGCTGAGCCAGAATCTGGGGCACTAACCTATAACACTACCAAGAGTATCAGGGTACTTCCCTCTATTTTTCCCCTTCCATTTTTTGACCTTTAACTGTTTTACTCATTTACATTTGGGGTAAACTGAGTATTTGAAATGAAAAAGAATGATATCTCTTCTTCAAAAAGGGAAAAAAAAATAGAATAAATTTGTTTTAGCTTTGAGACAAAATTTAAGTTAAAAATCCAGAAACTAATCAGCAAGGCACTTGCATTGGGAACTAAAATTGGACTTATTATTATTCTTTCTCTTTTGTCTGCAGATACCTGGAACTAGAACATTTTCTGATATTTCCTGTCCTTTCCAAGTAATAATCTTGTTTTAGATGTAATTTCCAAGGTGGACAGACAATTCTTGACATCTCCCCTTATCCAACTCCATCTTCACTCCTTAACAAATAAATTTTAAAAAAACATTGGAGAAAAACGCATCAGGAAAATGGTAGTTTATTTATGAAAAACATATATTTTCTTTCTTGTAAGTTTTGTTTTCAAGTTAGAGTTTCAACTGAAAAGTGTCATTTTCCAGTGGGGAGAAATATTCAGACTCTCACCTGTTAAAGAGATGGCAAACAGATGCCTTCGTNAAATTTTAAAAAAACATTGGAGAAAAACGCATCAGGAAAATGGTAGTTTATTTATGAAAAACATATATTTTCTTTCTTGTAAGTTTTGTTTTCAAGTTAGAGTTTCAACTGAAAAGTGTCATTTTCCAGTGGGGAGAAATATTCAGACTCTCACCTGTTAAAGAGATGGCAAACAGATGCCTTCGTTTTGTAAATGAAGAAAGTAAGTCTTATAGGGTGTTTTTTTTTTTTCCTTTTGCTCTATATCTTGTTTTCCTTCCAGTTTTATTGAGATATAATTGGCAAACAATATTGTGTGAGTTTAAGTTGTAAAACATAATGATCTTATTTATACACATCATGAAATGATTTCCACAATAAATTTAGTGAACATTCATCATCTCAGACACAAAATTAAAGAAATTAAAAAAAAATGTGATGAGTCCTCTTAGGCTTTACTCTTTCATCAACTTTCATGTATAATATATAGGAATGTTAATTATATTTATTATTTTATACATTGCATCCCCAGTTTTATTTATGTTATAACTAGAAGTTAACTTTTGACCCCCTTCTTCTAATTATCCCTCCCTCAACCTCCTATCCTTGGTAATCACAATTCCAAATCACAATTCCGATCTCTTTCCCCATGAGTTGTTACTTTTCTTTGTGTGTTTTGAAAAGTAATTGACCTGCAACACTTTACGAGTTCCCAGTATATGACACTGGGATCTTTTCAATGCATTTTAAAATGATGCCACTGAAGTGCAGTTATATTATGTCACCAAACACATTAATTAGTTATTGACTATTTTCCCCACACAATACATTTCATATCTATGACTCCTTTATTTTGCAAATGGAAGTTTGTACCCCTTAGTCTTCATCCCTCACCTATTTCTCTCCTTCCTCCACCCCTATTTCTTATGGTAATCAACTGTTTGACACTGTATCTATAATTCTCTTCTGTTCTGCTATTTGTTCATTTGTTTTTTAGGTTCCACATGTAAGTTAAAACAGTGTATGCCTTTATCTATCTCACACATTTCACTTAGCTCAGTACCCTCCGTGTCTGTTTATGTTGTCACGAATGACAATATGTCATTAATTTTTATGGCTGTAAATATATATATATAAACATATAAATATATATATATATACACACACACACATGCACACACCACATCATCCATATCTATTCATCTGTCAATGGTCATGTACTTGGGTTGCTTCCATATCTTAGCCATTGTAAATAATGCTGCAGTGAACATAGAACATAGAAAAACATAAATGTTTTCTGATTAGTGTTTTTGCATTTTCAGATAAATTCCCAGGTGTGGAATTGCTGGATCATATGGTAGTTCTATTTTTAGTTTTTTGAGAAATCTCTATATTGTTTTTCAGAGTGCCTGCAATAATTTACATTCACACAACAGTGCACAAGTTTTCCTTTTTCTCCAAGTCCTCACCAGCAATTTTTATATTGATTTAGATCTTCTACTCACTTTTTGAATGGGCTATTATTTTTTTATATTAAGCAGCATCTATATTAGGCTGCATTTTATATTAAGCTGTTTGTGTATTTTTGAGATTAACCCCTTGTCATTTGCATCATTTGCAAATATTTTCTCCCATTCTGAGAGCTGTCTTTTTCTTTTGTTTATGGTTTCCTTTGCTGTGCCAATGCTTTAAAGTGTAATAGATTCCGTTTGGTTTTTGTTTTTATTTTCATTACTCTAAGAGGTGGATCAAACAAAATCTTGCTGTGATTTATGTCAAAGAGTGTTCTGCTTATATTTTCCTCTAAGAGTTTTATAATGACTGGCTTTACGTTTAGATCTTTAATCCATTTTGATCTTATTTTTGTGTATGGTGTTAGGGAGTGCTCTAAATTCATTTTTTAACATGTAGCTGTCTAGTTTTCCCAGCACCACCTATTGAAGAGACTGTCCTTTCTCCATTGTATATTCTTGTCATAGGTTAGGTGACCACAGGTACATGAGTTTATCTCTGGGCTTTCTATCCTGATACATTGATCTATATTTTATTTCTTTTTCTTGTTTTATTGCTAGAACTAGGATTTCCAACACAATGTTGAATTAAAGTGATGAGAGGGGTGATTCTGATACTAGGCGTGGGCTTATCATATAAGGTGATTATTATATTGAGGAATGTTCCCTCTGCACCCACTTTGTTCAGAGTGTTTATTGAAAAAAAATGTTGAATTTTGTCAATAGCCTTTTCT
Organism: Neotragus moschatus; assembly: GCA_006410615.1. Classification (NCBI taxonomy): domain Eukaryota; kingdom Metazoa; phylum Chordata; class Mammalia; order Artiodactyla; family Bovidae; genus Neotragus; species Neotragus moschatus. The sequence goes on from SJYA01000117.1 coordinate 690,577, forward strand.
GCATCTATTGAGATGACCACATGTTCTTCAACTTGTTAATGTGGTGGACCACATTGACTGATTTACTGACACTGAACCATTCTTGCATCCCTGGAATAAATTCCACTTGCAAGTTGTCTGATTCTTTTAATATATTATTGAATTCAGTTTAATAATATGTTATTGAATTCAGTTTAATAATATTTTGTATAGGATTTTTGCATCTATGTGAATTGGTGTCATTGGCCTGTAATTTTCTTTTTTATGGTATCTTTATTTGATATTGGTATCAGGATTATGCTGGCCTCATAGCATGAGTTTAGAAGCATTCCTTTCTCTGCAGTTCTCTAAATGTTTGGCAGAATTCATCTGTGAAGCTCTCTGGCCTGGACTTTTGTTTGTTGGGAGGTTTTTTATTACCGATTTAATTTCAGTACTGGTAATTGGTCTGTTCATATGTTCTGTTTCTTCCTGGTTCAGTCTTAGGAGTTTTTACACGTTTAGGAACTTGTTTATGTCTAAGTTGTCCATGTTAAATAATTTCTCATAATAATATCTTATGATTCTTTGTAGTGTCAATTGCAACTTCTCCATTTTAATTTCTGATTTATTGATTTGGGCACTCTTTTTTCTCTAAATATATCTGGCTATTGATCAATTTTGTTTATCTTTCAAAGAACCAACATGGGTAGACCTAGAGGGTATGATGCTTAGTGAAATAAATTAGATAGAAAAAAAACAAATACTGTATGTTATGACTTATAAGTGGAATCTAAAAAAAGAAAATGAATGTACATAACAAAACAAAGACAGATTCAAGTTTGGTTTGGTAAAAAAGTTCACATGATTGAAGGGGACATGAACAATTAACTGGTGAACAAATATATTTGTAATTACAGTAGGTAAAAATTCTTATGAATTACAGATAAAACTGGGTGAAGAGCCAGCAACTGAGTAAGGCCTGAATGAAGTAAGGGAGCAAATCTCACCAGGATGTGGGGTGGAGAGGAGGCCCAGTCACGGCACGGCAACTGCACGTGGTGAGGGGGCAGGGCAGGTGTGTCATACTGTCCCTCCTCCCCCAGCTGCCTACGTAGTCCTTCTCATTTTATAGTGTTCGATATATTCAGTCTCAGAAAACACTTATAGCTACTCAAAAGCAGAATTGATGCTATGGGAACTTGGATTATTTTCTTTTTTATAATCCCAAATGTCCTCTGTTAAACTAAGAATCACATATTTAAAAATCTGCAACAGTACATGCAAGTGTTTAAACTCTACAGCCAGATAAAATACTTTCTAAGCTATTCCAGTTTAGACCAGAAAATGTGGTATTTGGGCATTTATAATGTGTGTGTGTGTGGGTGTGTGGGTGTGTGTGTGTGTACACATGCGCGCGTGCATAGGAGAGAGAGAAAAACTGGGAGGGAGGGAAGAAGAGATTATAATTCAGACCACAGCGGCTTTGCATGTAACGGATGAAGTAATTTGTTTATAATTGCTCAGAAGAGATATTTACCCAAGGAAGTTATAGCAACATTGAGACGCCAGTCTGACTTTCATGTTTAGGGTCTGTTGAGACAAGTCCTGACAGCCAAGCTGAGATGGTGTTGGAGAGCATGTCCACATGATTTTCTACATTCTGATTCACTGCACTGGGCACCAGCCTAACCCAGATGTCCAACCCCTTCTTACAGTCTGCATTTCTGGGACTTTGTGAAAAGAAACACAGCAAACCCGTAGCCAGAGTCACTTTGATCAGAGAGAAGGGTGATGATACAGAGTTTGAGATCTCTTAGACTGAACTGATGACCAGGATTTTTAATTGAGAATTATGGTTCTCTGGAAAACTGGACGGTGCACCTTCTTTCTGATATTTCACCTGCTCCTCCGTCCATGGGATTTTCCAGGCAAGAGTATTGGAGTGGGCTGCCATTGCCTTCTCCAACTACCTAGAACTAATTTTATATCCAGGGCTTCCCTGGTGGTTCAGTTGGTAAAGAATCCACCTACAATGTAGCAGAGTGCCTGCCATGCGGAAAACCTGGGTTCTATCCTTGGGTCAGGAAGATCCCTGGAGAAGGAAATGGCAATCCCTTCCAGAATTCTTGCCCGAGAAATCCCATGGACAGAGGAGCCTGGCAGGCTACAGTCCACGGGGTCACAAGAGTTGGGCACAACTTAGTAAACCATCACCAGCACCTCAGTTTTATATCCATTTTCTGCTCTTTATTCAGGGAATCTGCTGACTTCAAAATTTCACTCTAATACAAAAATAGAAGTGATCTCTCCCAGAAGCCAATATCTTGGAGCTGCCCCAGTGGCAGCTTTTGCTTTGAAAAACAAGGTTTATGAGCTCAGCACAATTGCCCTGTTAGATAAAGTCTTGACCATCCCACTGGACTCCTAGGCTTGAGCATATTTTTGGGAGACCTGTGAGAGGACCTCAGACTAGGCAACATGTGACTCATCCACAACTTACCCACACTTCACTGGAACAGAGAGTGCCCACTGCTATTCCTTCAAGCTATGCCTAGGGGTATCTCTCTACCACCCTCCAACTTGTAGCTGGAACTACAGCTTTTCCAGGTCTTCACCAGACTGGTGCTCTCTCTCTCTCCTTTCTGTGACATTTTTGTTTCTTTCAAAGTTAGGAATACCTCCTTTCTCATAGAAAGACCTTATATTGATAGTCTTCCTTTCAATGACATGGGAATTTCAAATATCAACAAATAAACAATGCTGTGAAGGGTCCTTATTGACCTTTTAGTTTCAGAGACAAGAAGGATCCTTCAGTCACTTGCCCTCCTCTCACCCTTGGCTTGAAGATGAGGATCCAGTTATCTGAACAGTTTGATTTTATCTTTGGATATAAAGCAGTTCACTTTATCTTTGTGAATAAATAACATAGAGAGGTGACTGCTACCTGCAGCAAAGCCCACCATGACAAGAGTGTTTTGATCTTGTACTCAATTTATTTACAATAGATATAGTAATGACCACAAATTTCCTTTCATTTGGAGCTCATACAAGTAAGCACTTTTCTTCAAAAATTCTTTAATAGAAACACTGAAAAACAGCAAACACCCTTTAAAAAGGAAATTTTCAAATGGATTTTGAAGATATCCCATATTTTTTTTTAATCCCTGGTTGAAAATACATAATTTATCTTCTCAAGAAACAAGGGTAATTGCTTGAGATAACAAATGACCCTACTCTATATTGCTTTAATTTCCCTTGAAAAGAAAAGAAATATTACATGCTATTGTCAAAATATCCCCCAAAAAACAATTAACCCCAAGAGTAACCTATAACAATGAAGATGAGTGTGTATGGCAAGGTAGATCACCTTTTCTCCCTCACTGTGGAGTTCTGCATTCTTGAGTGGTCCCCACTGTACCATTGCCAGACATGCTACTAATACCATAGCATAAAGGCTATGTGAGCTGTCCATGGGAAGTTCAAGGGAATAAAAATTGCTACTACATGGAAGATAAACTAAAATCCAATGTATCCTCACTTTCCTGACTTGAACATTAATTTTTTTCCCCCACAGCTCATGCAGCTCAATATCAAAACACAACCCGATCAAAAAATAGGCATAAAATCTGAATAGACATTTCTCCAAAGAAGAAATACAGATAGCCAAGAAGCACATGAGAAGATACTCAACATCACTATTAATTCAAATCAAAACTTTTGGGCTGGCCACAAAATTTGTTCAGATATCATCTCACATTGGTTAGAATGGACATCATCTAAAAAGTCTACAAACAATAAATACTGGAAAGGGTGTAAAGAAAAGGGAAGCCTCCTACACTGTTGGTGGGAATGTAAATGGGTACCACCACTATGGAGACCAATATGGTGATTCCTTAACAAACTAAAAATGGAGCTAATGTATGATCTAGCAGTCCCACTCCTGGGCATGTACCCAGTGTGTGTGCATGCTGAATCACTTCAGTACCGTCTGACTCTTTGTGACCCTTTGGACCTTAACCCACCAGGCTCCTGTGTCCATGGGATTCTCCAAGCAAGAATACTGGGGTGAGTTGCCAGGCCCTCCTCGAGGGGATCTTCCTGACCCAGGGATCGAAACTGCGTCTCTTAAATTTCCTGCTTTGGCAGGCATGTTCTTTACCACTAGCACCACCTGGAAAGCCCAGTATACCCAAAGAAAGCCATAACCGAAAAGGATATATGTACCCTAATAGTCAATTCAGCACTGATTACAATGGAAGACATAGAAGTCAAGACATGGAAGCCATCTAAATGTCCATCAAGAAAGAAACAGACAAAGAAGAGGTAGACAAACACAATGGAATATTCAGTTCAGTTCAGTTCAGTCGCTCAGTCGTGTCCGACTCTTTGCGACTCCATGGACTGCAGCATGCCAGGCCTCCCTGTCCATCACCAACTCACAGAGTTCACCCAGACTCACATCCATCGAGTCAGTGATGCCATCCAGCCATCTCATCCTCTGTCGTCCCCTTCTCCTCCTGCCCCCAATCCCTCCCAGCATCAGAATCTTTCCAGTGAGTCAACTCTTCCCATGAGGTGGCCAAAGTACTGGAGTTTCAGCTTCAGCATCATTCCCTCCAAAGAAATCCCAGGGCTGATCTCCTTCAGAATGGACTGGTTGGATCTCCTTGCAGTCCAGGGGACTCTCAAGAGTCTTCTCCAACACCACAGTTCAAAGACACCAATTCTTCAGCACTCAGCCTTCTTCACAGACCAACTCTCACATCCATACATGACCACAGGAAAAACCATAGCCTTGACTAGACAGACCTTTGTTGGCAAAGTAATGTCTCTGCTTTTGAATATGCTATCTAGGTGGTCATAACTTTTCTTCCAAGGAGTAAGCATCTTTTAATTTCATGGCTGCAGTCACTATCTGCNCTGGAGTTTCAGCTTCAGCATCATTCCCTCCAAAGAAATCCCAGGGCTGATCTCCTTCAGAATGGACTGGTTGGATCTCCTTGCAGTCCAGGGGACTCTCAAGAGTCTTCTCCAACACCACAGTTCAAAGACACCAATTCTTCAGCACTCAGCCTTCTTCACAGTCCAACTCTCACATCCATACATGACCACAGGAAAAACCATAGCCTTGACTAGACAGACCTTTGTTGGCAAAGTAATGTCTCTGCTTTTGAATATGCTATCTAGGTGGTCATAACTTTTCTTCCAAGGAGTAAGCATCTTTTAATTTCATGGCTGCAGTCACTATCTGCGAATACTACTTGGCTATTAAAAAAAAAAAAAAAAAGAATGAAATAATGTCATTTGCAGCCCAAATGGATGGACCTGGAGATTATCATACTGAGTGAGGTACGTCAGACAGGGAAAAACAAATATATGATATCATTTACATTATTATGTGGAATCTAAAGAATTGGTAAAACAAAAAAAAATGGACCTACTTACAAAGCAGAAGTTGAGTCACAGGCTGTAGAAAACAAACTTGAGGTTCAGTTTGGTTCAGTTCAGTCGCTCAGTTGTGTCTGACTCTTTGCGACTCCATGGACTGCAGCACGCCAGGCCTTCCTGTCCATCACAAACTCCCGGAGTTCACTCAGACTCAGTCCATCAATTCAGGTTAGCAGAGGTTAAATTAGAGGGAGGTATAAAATGGGAGATTGAAACTGACATATACATACTACAATGTTTAGAATAGTTAATTAATAAGAATACTGCATAGTACAGGGAACACTATTCAATGTTGTGTAATGACTCACATGGGAATAGAACCAAAAAAGAGTGGTTATATATGTATGTGTATAACTGACTCACTTTGCTGTACAGCAGAAACTAACAAAATATTGTAAATTAATTGTACTCAATAAAAATAAAATAAGTAAATAAATAATCACATGCTACATTTTCATATTTTAATATGAGAATATTGTATTTATATCTATTTCTAGACTGTTCTACTGCTCTGGTTATCCTTCTTCCACTACTTAATCATTTTTGTTATTGTAGCTTTATATTTACTACAAAGGAGAGCTATTGTCTCTGCTGTGGGAGTGTTGGGGTTGATGTAAAGTAAATGCAAGAACTCAAAACCCTAGGGCAGTAGTTATACCAGTCACAAGCTAATTGAATATGTTCAAATATATTCTGCCAAAATTGAACATTTATCTCACAAATATAATATCATGAAATATAATTAATGTGTTCAGGTGTGTCTTGATAAATTGATAAGCTATCATAAGTGTAACAAAAGCCCATAAATACAAGCATGTTACAATACCAGAAAGCTAATATGCGCTCTATGAGTAGATCATAGGGAAGAATCACATGATCATCTCTGTAGATGATGGAAGAAAATGTCATTTGATTCAGTGCTACATTTATTTCGAGAGTATAATTTTCTTAGTAAACTAACATAATTGAAGATGCAAATCTCAAACTGAAAACCAGCAGCATTCTTGCTAGCCAATGCACTTGGACAAAATAACAGAAAATACAGAACATTTTAAAAGATTCTATTGCTTTTCATTTTCTAATTTGTTAACTTTCTCATATATCTTTATCAGTCTTTTCCTTTCACCTTCCTTAGATTTACTTTCTGGTTTTTTTTACACCTTCTTCAGTTTTCTTTCAGAGAAGGCAATGGCAACCCACTCTAGTTCTCTTGCCTGACAAATCCCACAGACGGAGGAGCCTGGTAGGCTGCAATTCATGGGATCACTAGGAGTCGGACACAACTGAGCGACTTCACTTTCACTTTTCACGTTCCTGCATTGGAGAAGGAAATGGCAAACCACTCCAGTGTTCTTGCCTGGAGAATCCCAAGGACGGGGGGCCTGGTGGGCTTCTGTCTAAGGGGTCGCACAGAGTCGGACATGACTGAAGTGATTTAGCAGCAGCAGCAGCAGCAGTTTTCTTTAGTGGATTATTTTTATTTCTTCTTTATTGTTTTGTGACATCAATCTTTGAGGTATGAATTTTCTTATAAGAAAAATTCTAGATGTATTCTATAAGTCTTTACCACATCTCATCAATTCTAACACACACCTTTTCTTTGATCATTTTAACATCTCTGAGATAGAAATTTGTCTCATAATTATCAACAGCATCTTACCATCACTGTGGCCAGGAAGCAGAGGTGATATGGCTGTCACAGCACAAACTTGACCATATATTTACTATTTTCATTACTTTTCTTAAGATGCCAGCACTACTGGTAATTGCCATTGAAATCTCTTCAAAAGTTTCCTCTATAATTTGGCATTGAAATAAAGCATTATGGATGCAGAATACATGGAAATACATCAGCAGGGCACACATTTACATCAATGGTATACATTTTAATATTAGACAAAGAACTGCAGTTCTATATTTTCTTGCAAAGCAACTACTGAATACATTACTGTGTCTAAGAAGAGAATGTATCTCCAAGTAGATTAAGCTGTGTTACATTTTGTTCCTGAGATGCATGAAAAAGGATTGCCCATCAACACTAAACAAAGAACCAAATAAAGGGGAAATTGCCAAATCCCTTGGAACAGAGAAAAGAAATTTCAAAGCAAAGAGAGCTGGTATGTCTCATACATGCATAATGCAGGACAATTTTCAAAACATCAAATAGCAATTTGACCGAGACTTCCTGCTGATTTTGAACAGAAGCTGCTTAAATTCTGGTTACATATGATCCAATTGAAAAAAAAAAAAAAGTGAAAACTATGAGTTTGATCAAATAAGAAATACTGCTGAAATATCAGCATTCTTTGTCATGCCTTTGAATTATACCCAAAAGGCTAAAGGTGATTTATCATTTAGCAAAAAGAAAAAGATATGTGTACAGGATATAAAAGTAGTAATTATTGTTTTATCATACTCTGTATAACTTTTCCTCGCCAGAATTTGCCATGAGATTTAGTTATAAACCACAGAACGATATCTGATAATGAGATGTTCCTCCAAGATCTATTAGGCAAGCACAGAAAAATGGGAGAACAATGGTTGAGCTGATGGAGAACTGGCTAAATGTCATCTGGAAAAGATGTGCAGGTGAGTCTTAAAATATAAATAGGGGCTTTCCAGGAGGATGAAGGGACTTCACTACAAAGCAGGGGAAGAGAATAAGAAACATACAGAAGGAAATGAACTCATTTGGAGAAAGAAAGATTCAGTTTGGAATGGAGCTTCGACATGGCAAGGGACATGTCTGTTGGTCACACCCTTCAAGTTACATGAGGCTGACGCATTACATATTCTATGTAGATTCTGGTAGTGGAGCCTTTCAAGGATGCCACAGCCTTCATCACACTATTTGAGGTACTGCTCAATTTCAATTCTATTCTTCTGTTTTCCCCCGTGCCTATCACAGAGTTTGGTGGACATCCAAGAAATATTCTAGAGTTGAAAATAAAATCATATAATTTTGTAGCTTCACCGTTCCCCTCAAGAATGCTGAGAACATAGAAGGTCTCAATACATGTATTGAGTGGTGGCCCTATTTGCCCCAAATTTTCATGAGCTTAGTTGGCAAGGTTCATTGTCAAACATTGGGTGCACTGTATTCATTTCTTCTTCAGGTCGCTTGCTTTCCCACTATATGCATGTGCTCTCAGGTCCCTCCACAGTACCCTGCCCTTCTCCATACTCCACGCTCCTCAATTTCTGCTTGTCCCCTTCCCTGCCACTTCATACAAACCCATGTAATGGTAAGTAGTAAAAGCATTACAGTCAACCTTAGGTAACATTTCCTCTGAGCAGTGACACTTTGGTTATCAGCTCACTCAATTTCTAGGAGTTAAAGAAATTCTATAACTCACCTGTGTAAAATCATCATTGGTGAGATCATATTTAAATCTTCTTTAGGTCTTCTTGGTTTAAGCAAAAGCCAAGGACATTGTACTTTCTCCCCATTACCACGAAATAAATGAAAATAAAACAGAACTCAGCCTTGGCTCAGAGGTTAAATTGAAGTTCTTATATTAACAGGAAAGAAATGTTTAATATGTGCATTATAAATATCTAGGATAATTATTTATTCTGACCTGGGAAGTGTCAGTCCATCCAATTCAAGATGAAAGATCTATCCCAGACTGGATGTTGAGGGGTATGGTATGGAGAGATACAGACAGACAGGTGAATATACAGATAAGACATTGGCCATGAAACATAGTATTGCTTTAGCTTTAAGCAAAGGTCTTGTTCATTTAACAACAAATATAGGCAAAAAAAAATCTTCCATCTTTTCTAGATTTACATTATTATTGAGACTATGGGTAATGCCGTTGCTTCAAAGAAAACGTTCTGTTTCACAGAACTAGGATTGATTACCAGCCTGTGCTGGCCAAGGAGAGATACTGAATACAGTAACCCTGACTTACCATGTCACTAATTTGGCAACAGAAGATTATTCTTAAGGGAGTGAAAGAAAGCTACCATTTTTTTTCTGCACATTTAAAGCCAATATTTTTTGCTTCTTGAAAGAGAAGCAGTGTCACAAATTCCATTACTATAATACAAACTCTAAGAGCTGGCAGGGATGTTAAAAGGCATCTAGTCCAATCTCCTCATTTTACAGATGAGAAAAAATAAAAATAATGTCTTGTTCCAGACTTTGCCACACCCTAGTGACAAAGCCAGGACAGAACTCAAGTTCTGACTTTTTGCAACTAATCTGCTGAAAACATCTTATGGACCAAGTGCTATCTATCAGAGACATTTCAGTCGCCCATGCAGCCACAGACTGGGCTGCAGGAAAATTCAAGATTGCTTAAAAGGTCTCTTCCTATAAGTGGATGGACTTAGGAACTACAAGTAGAGAAAAATATTGAGACAAGTTATTTGGACAAACTTGTGATTGAATCTGAGACATAAAAAAGTCTTATCACTGCACAAGGGCTGCTGAGTCAAGGTAGTTCTGAGAAAAAGAGAGATGACCAATGTCCACATGCATCTCTGCATTTTCCAGATGAGGAAACTGAGGCATGGGGAAACCCCAACAAAACCACATAGCCAAAGAAGAAGTAGGTCCTAAGAGAAGACTTCTCTTTCCTGGCCTGCATTCTGCAACCCAAAGCTGGAGTAATTTTCTGAGGCACTCATGATTCAGTGAGAATGCCAGCTCAATCAATAAATAATACAGAGAGCTGAGGTCTCTCAGCACTTCTACCAAGATCTATTAAGAGTAATTTTAGCTCCCTCTTAAATTGCAGTCCTTTTTTTCTGAGTTCTGCCAGAGGTTTTTATTTTATTTGTTCTTGCATTTTGGACAGCCTCCTTTGTTGGCTATGGGATGGTTTTCATTATCTCATTTCATTTGGTTCTTTCAGTCTGTTTCTGTGATTGGTGCGGGTTGGAAATGGACTCCAAACATGCCTGAATAGGAGGAAGGAGGACTCTCTCAACAACTCAGCCTGTCCTCCCCTTGGACAAGAGTCTTGCATCTCCAACTGGGAGCAATCCCACGAACCCCGGACATCCGACTTCTGTTCTAGCTCCAGCTGCACTCATTCTGTTATTTGTTGAAGGCCATGAGATACTTCCTAACTCAGCAGACACTCTTCAGACTTACTTTGAGAAGAGGAGTGCCTGCTGTTTATAGGATTCCAATCAGTTTTAAACCCACACAATTAATCAGCCAGTCAAACAACAACTCTTAGTTGGACAGCTACTAGGCATCTGGCATTTTGAGAAGTCAAATAATGAGCCCAGTGGAAACCGTGGTTCAGAGGGTTTGGAAGTATTCCTCACTGACTTCTACAGCCTTATTCCTGCGTGGATGGATAGGATTCCTTCTCAGACAAGGCAGATACATTGATCAAGGTCATGCAACTTCTCTGGTTCAGAAGCTGACTAGCGATACTATGTATAAAATAGATAACTAATGAGAACAAATCCTATCCTTTCTTCAGTGGATCTTTTGACCCAGAAATTGCAGGTGGATTCTTTACCAGCTGAGCTACCAGAGAAGCCCTATAGCACTGGGAACTCTACTTAATGCACTGTGGTGACCTGAATGGGAATGAAGTTTAAAAGGGAGGGGATATATGTATATGTATGGCTGGTTCATTTTGCTGTACAGTAGAAACTAACACAACATTGCAAAGTAACTATACTCCAATAAAGGTTAATTTTAAAAAAGGAACTTGAAATCAAAGCAAAGTGTGTCTACTATACCACAGTACTTTTTTACACACACAATTTTCTAAGACATTGTAATGCTAATCTGCAAAATAGCATGCCATGATTTGCACAGTCCTTTATGAAACAGCACCTAACTACCTAACTATTCCACTTCCCTCCTAGCTGCTCCCCAGAATTCAATATGGATTGCACTTTGCAAGAGAAAGTTGTCACGATTCCAGTGATGAGAAACGCATGCTTTTAGAAGTCCTAAAAAACTGACAGCCTCTGCTAAGCATGCCTCAGCTACACTTTATCTCGCTGAGTTAAAGCTGGGTAACATACCTGTTCCTGGCAGTGACTCAACAGTGCTTACATTTCTTTCCTCACCACAGCATGATGGAAACTGTGCTGCTCTAATTCTTTCAGAGGACATATCCTTTTACAACAAGAGCTCTGGAAATAGTCTGGCCATTCTACTGATGGAGGCTTGTAGGGCTGAGAGGCTGCTGGATTCTGAACTGTGCTTGTGGTAGAAGTGAAATAGTAAGTAAGTGTTCGTTGCTCAGTCATATCTGATTTTTTATGATCCCATGGACTGTAGTCCACCAGGCTCCCCTGTCCATGGAATTCTCCAGGCAAGAGTACTGGAGTGACTAGCCATTCTCTTCTCCAGGGGATCTTCCTGACCCAGGGACTGAACCCAGGTCTCTCACATTGGAGGCAGAGTCTTTACCGTCTGAGCCACCAGAGAAGCCCAGAAGTGGAATAACCTACCCCTAAGCCAGAGCCTTGGGAAAGTCTGAGGCAGAGGACTGGTGTGGACTGACTTGAAACTCTGGTTACTTGGAGTGCTAGTGAGGTTTCTGAAAGGACTAAAGCAGTGCCCCGGGTGCTGTGACTCTACCCATCTACCATGCTGCTGCTGAGTCGCTTGAGTCACGTCCGACTCTGTGCGACCACATAGACGGCAGCCCACCAGGTTCCACCGTCCCTGGGATTCTCCAGGCAAGAACACTGGAGTGGGTTGCCGTTTCCTTCTCCAATGCATGAAAGTGAAAAGTGAAGTGAAGTCGCTCAGTCGTGTCCGACTCTTCGCGACCTCATGGACTGCAGCCCAACAGGCTCCTCCATCCATGGAATTTTCCAGGCAAGAGTACTGGAGTGGGGTGCCATTGCCTTCTCCAACCCAGCTACCATATTTTAACTAATAAAGAAAACAGAGATTTCCTCAGATTTTCAGAGCCTCTCTATGATCAGGTTCTGATTTACTTCTTAATAGGTAGGAATTCAATTCAAGTCAGCAAGTTATGCTATTGGACTAGGGCATTTTCCAAGCTCCACATTGTTCAGTAAGCTAATCACCATTATGACCCTATACGTCTTACTGTAGACTCAAGACTTAAGACCTTAAAGACAGTAATAGAAGATTTCAAATAACTAAATGCCATGATGAATGGTTCCAGCAATACAAGCTTGAATAATGTGGGAAAAAAAGAATTGTGTGAAACAATTTGGGTGGGGTTTTATTTGTTTATTGGGGGTTTTTGAGTGAGGCTTTATTGAGAACCCAGGATGAACCTAGTACACAGGGAGGAGAGGAGAGTGGAGAGTTCGGGCCTCAGGAATGAGCATGTGAAGAGGGTGTGGGCTGCTCTGGACCTTAGCTGTGCAGGGTCATTTTCTGCCCCTGTCCCAGTGCCGACAGAGGCCGAGAGAACTGCCCAAAGGATGGCTTTCACTGTCCGGAGTTGACTTCCTGCAAAAGACACTTAAGGCAATTGTATTTTCATTCTGTCAAAAATAAAAGCTTCTTGAAGAAGCTAACAAAGCCAGTTCAGATCAATTGAAAGAATTGTGTTACATGACAAATGAAGGGAAGCACCATTTTCACATAAAGATGTATTGCAACCAAGTGTCTCCCCTGTGCATTAATCTTGTAATTCTATCAAAAATCCAACAGTAATTAACTTTGCTCAGCATTATTCTTGCATAAACCAATATTTTCTATAACTCATGATTTAGTGATTCTCTAGGATTTTTTAAAATTTATTTTACTCTTTTAAGTTGAATTATTGCATCACAAAGGAGAGAGAGATTAACATATGTGAGGACTTTTGAGGGAGACATATGTGATATGAACTGTAATTCTGCTAACTACCAGTTATGAGACTTTGAGTAAAAAGAATGTCATTCTTTGATGCTTGATTTTCTGGACAATTACGTGCAATATAATACTTGCCTGATAGGAATGATGGGACATTAAGTAAGATAATGTAAAAAACACATGACATACGGTAATCATTCAATAAATTAGAAGGAATGTCATTCTTATCTAATTCTATAAGCATTTCCTCTATTTATGAGAGTTGGGAAAGGGGCATCATAAGAATTTTTCATTATTTTTGTTAGATACCAACACACACCAAAAGTCACTATGATCTGATCAATATGGTATTGGTAAAAGAACAAATTTGTAAATAGAATAAATAATTCTGAAGTGGAAAATACAGTATACACATACACACACACACACACACATACACATATATCAGTTCAGTTCAGTCGCTCAGTTGTGTCTGACTCTTTGTGATCCCATGGACTGCAGCACACCAGGCCACTCTGTCCATCACCAACTCCCAGAGTTTACTCAAATTCATGTCCATTGAGTTGGTGATGCCATCCAACCATCTCATCCTCTGTTGCCCCCTTCTCCTCCCACCTTCAATCTTTCCCAGTATCAGAGTCTTTTCAAATAAGTCAGTTCTTCACATCAGGTGACCAAAGTTTTGGAGTTTCAGCTTCAACATCAGTCCTTCCAGTGAATATTCAGGACTGATTTCCTTTAGGATGGACTATACACAATGTTAAATATTCATTTAGTTTCAGTAGAAAAAAGATAGTTTTTTTTTTCTAAATATCTACACATTTTGGTCTTCATCTAGAAGAAAAACACGGAACCCCATTATATTACCAGTAATAAAAAAAACAATCAAAAATGAATTAAAGATTTCAATATGAAAAAAATTTTTAATATTTATAGGAAATATTTTGGAAAATACTGGCACAATGTAACCTAGTTAAGTCTTTTACTCTAAAAGCTATAAAACAATGATGGAAATTGTTAGCTATATAAAAATTAACAACAATCATACAAAAAATGATACACTACAGAAAGTCAACAGATACAATATAGATTTGGGTAAAAAGAATTTGTAACAAAGGAAGGTATTAATATACATACCAAACAAAAATGATCAAAAATTTAAAGAGTAGTTAAAATACATAAAATATGTAACTATAAAAGCCAGTAGAAGTGTCAGTTTTGTAAGTGAAAAGATGATCAAATGCACTCCTAGTCAGAAAAATGCAAATCGAAAGGAATAATGAGATATTACTTTATGTTTATCAAAACAGCAAACCTATTTTAAAACTGTAAACACTGTAACAGATTTTTCCACTAGAATGAAAGCTCCACAAGCAAGTGATATTTTTGTCAGTTTTATTCACAGCCATAGCCTGAGTCTAAAATAGATGCTGAGAAAAATAGCAGATGCTTATTCAACATTTGTGAAATGAGCAACAAGCAGCTAACAATTCTACACTACTTACTATATACTAAGCAGTAATTGCTCTGCAGGTATTAACTCATTTCATCTTCACAACACTCTTAATGATGTAAGTGCTATTTCTCCCGTTTTACAGATGTGAAATCTGAGGTACAGAGTGACACAGCTAACAAGTAGCAGAACCAGGAATACGACACAGTGTCTGGCACTAGATTTTCTGTACCTGAGCACAAGGGTGTATTATTCCTCTCTACATCCACTTTGCTGGTTGGGCTGTGGGGAAAGAGCATTTTTTATTTTTCTAAGGGCTGTGGAAATTTAATCTTTATTATTTCAACCAGTTCTCAAGATAACCCTAAAAGGCACACATTTCCCATATTTCTTGTCAGTTATAGAAATGAAGTCCAAAAGGAAGGGAATCTATGAAGATGTATGGCTGATTCACCTTGAACTACAGTAGAACTAATACAACATTGTAAAGCAGCTATACTCCAAGAAGAATTCATTTTTAAAAAATAAATGAAATAAAATTACAGTGTACTAAGTTAAAGAAAAAGGAAAGTATAGCCTTTTTATGAACCAGTTTGGCAAGAATTTCACCCCTAAAAGCAAAACTACCGAAAAGAAAGGATATATGCAAGGATGTTTATCATCCCTTTGTTCAGTGAGTAAAATTGAAACAAAGGCAATGGCTGAATGATTTATGGTTAATACATAGCACAGAACAGTGTGAAACTATGAAAAGAGAAAAACTGGCATTATGACAGTNGTGAGTCTGAGTGAACTCTGGGAGATGGTGATGGACAGGGATGCCTGGTGTGCTGCAATTCATGGGGTCACAAAGAGTCGGACACAACTGAGCAACTGAACTGAACTGAATTGACTGAATTGTTTGGTTACCCTAAAACCAGAGTTTGTTGAGGAAAGGTAGACTATATGCTTGATTTTTTTCCTTTACTAACACTGAGAATAATAAGTTGGTATATTTGCAATTTCCAGAGGTTCCTTTCTTTTTGGTATAATTATGAAGTCATAAATTTTATATATTGATGTGTTCCAGTCTATTGTGGTTCTTATTCTTTTAGGTGCTCAAATTTCCTTTCCTTTGACCAGTGCTATTCCCTTCAAATTGGTTGTTTTTTCCTTTTGGTATGACTCCAGTGTTCTGTGATAGCTTTTTTTTTTTTTTTTAAAAAAAATCATAAAGTTTATTTGAAAAATAAAATTTCAGACCTCCAGAAGAGTTTCAAGAATAGCAAAATGAGGATCCATTTTCTGTGATAGCTTTTTTGTTTCCTGGTACAACAAAATGTTGTAGGATTGTTTTGAATGTTTTCTGCCCCAGGCCTGAAATCAGCCATCTTTCCAAGAAGCACTGATTCCTTTTAGGCAAAAATTGTATTTAGAGACCACAAGCTGGGCACTGGGAGTTCTCATTACTTCTTGATTGTCATTGCCAGTAGGCCCTCTTAGTAGACTAAAATATGTATTCTTTAAAAAATCTTTTTAATTGAGTGATAACTGCTTCATAATATTGTATTGGTTTCTGCCATACAACCACATGAATCAGCCATAGTTATACACATGACCCCTTCTTCTTGAGTCTCCCTGCCACCTCGCACCCCATCCCACTCCTTTAGGTTGTCACAGAGCACCGAGTTTGAGTTCCCTGCGTCATAAAGCAAATTCCCACTGGCTATCCATTTTATACTCAGTAAAGTATATGTTTCAATGCTACTTTCCCAATTTGGGCCATCCTCTCCTTTTCCAACTGTGCCCACAAGTCTCTTCTCCATGTCTCTGTCTCCATGGCTGCCCTGCGAATAGGCTCATCGGTACCATCCTTCTGGATTCCATATATATGTGTTAATATATGATATTTATTTGTTTTCTCTTTCTGACTCTGTATAATAGGCTCTACATTTATCCACCTCATTAGAACTGACTCAAATGCATTCCTTTTTATGGCTGAGTAATATTCCATTGTGTATATGTACCACATTTTATTTATCTGTTCATCTGTCAATGGATATCTAGGTTGCTTCCATGTTCTAGCTATTTTAAACAGTGCTGCAATGAACATTGGGGTACAAGTGTCTTTTACAATCATGGTTTCCTCAGGGTATATGCCTAGTAGTGGGATTGCTGGGTCATGTGGTAGTTTTATTCCTAGCTTTTTAAGAAATCTCCATACTGTTCTCCATAGTGGCACTATCAATTTACATTTTTACCAACAGTGCAAGTGGGTTCCCTTTTCTCCACACTCTCTTCAGCATTTATAGTTTGTAGATTTTTTGAAGATAGCTATTCTGACCAATGTGAGGTGATATCTCATTATAGTTCTGATTTTAATTTCTGTAATAATGAGTGACGTTGAGGGTCTTTTCATATATTTATTAGCCATCTGTGTGTCTTCTTTGGAGATATGTCTGTTTAGGTCTTCTGCCCCCTTCTTGATTGAGTTGTTTGTTTTTCTGGTATTGAGCTGGAAAATGTATTCTTTATATAAAAAGAAAAATGTCAAGATGACTGAGTTTTCACTTATATCCCTTGATTTTATATTGCTATTTCTTTTGCTTTGCAATGAAAATTTTGATTCTCCAGAGAAACAGAACCAAAAGAATGGGGTTAAGTATATATTGCCAATGCACACATGCATGCTAAATTGCTTCAGTCATGTCCCACTCTTTGCAACCCCGTGGACGATAGCCTGCCAGGCTCCTCTGTCCATGGGATTCTCCAGGCAAGGATACTGGAGTGGGTTGCCATACCCTCTTCCAGGCCATCCTCCTGACTCACGGATTGAAGTTTCATCACCTGAGGCTCCTGCCCTGCAGGCAGATTCTTTTTTGTTGTGCAGCTGGGGAAGCCCATTTATTGTCAATACAATAGAATGTGTATAGATAAATAGATAAAAGATAGACACTTGCTATAAGGAATTGGTTCACGCGATTATGGAGGTTGTCAAGTTCAGAATCTGCAGGGTAAGTTGGCAGACCAGAGACCCAAGAAAACTAGAATTCCAGTTTGAATCTGAAGGCAGTTTAGAGTAGAATTAGGAAGCGCTGATGTTGAAGCCTACAGTGCTGGAAAATTCTCTTTCTTGGCATTGGCTGAATTTTTTAGTGTAGAATTAGGAAGAGCTGATGTTGAAGATGAAGCCCAGAATGCTGGAAAATTCTGTCTTTCTTGGCATTGGCTGAACTTTTTGCTGTATTTAGGCCTTCTACCAATTGGATGAGGCCCACCTACCCTATGGGAGGGACATTTGGTTTTCTCAAAGTTGACCAATTTAGATATTAACCTCACTCTCAACAGAAACATCCAGAATAATGTTTGACTAAATATCTAGACACTTTGCGGTCCAATCAAGTTGACAAAAAAAATTAACCATCACAGTGAGCTTGGTAATTAAGTGAATTCCATTAGGCAGAAAAAAATTTTGTAAACATTTTAAGATCAATGAGAGGATACTGATCCCCAAATCATAATCCTGGAATGTTAGTGCTGAAAGGGCACTGGATATGATTCATTTAAGTCATTTATTTTTTGAATGAGAAAACTAAGGCCTGGAGTGATCAAATGAATTGTCCAAGATCTCACATACATTTATGAAATAAAAGAAAGGAAGGAAGGAAGAAACAAAGACTGACTGAGCCTTTTTCCTATGCCAGGTGCTGTGCTAGGCACTAGCCAGTTGGTGGTAACCAAAACAAACCCTGATCCTGCCTTTATGAAGATTTCCTGAGGAAGGGTCGCTTAAGCTGAGACAGGAGGGTATGCAGGAGTTTATCAGGGGATGGGTAGCAGCAGCAAGACCAGGGAATCATTTTGCACGCAGAGGGATTCAAGTGTGGGAGGGCGCTGAGGGGGGAACAAGTTGAATGGCTTTAAAGACCTGAGAAAAGTTCAGAATAAATTGAAAGAGGCCGATAAAAGACTCAAAGATGCTGTTTACACTGTGCCTTTCCCTAAAGAGGATAATTTTTTTCCCCCCACAGCGAATTGTTTTTCAAAGTAGTTAGCAATACTTAAGCTATCAGTCTACGTCCCCGCAAAAGCAGGTATCATTATTGCTATTTAGTGACTGGAAGAATTAAGGCATTGAGCACTCCAATGCCTTGCCCAAGGCCACTGAAAAATTAAGATTAAAGAACCAGAATTGAAAGTCACAGGGGAAGACTTGGCTTCTCTGAGATAATCGTGGGAAAGGAGATTATTTATTCTGGAAATTTAAATAGTCATCTTGGAATCTTCAGTGAAATCAGAGTGCAAAAATAGGCCTTTTCCCTGTCCCCCAGCACAACAATAATTTAGCAGTGATTATAATAATGATTGTTAAATGATTTGTGTGCTGATTAGGCTAGGAGTTCCCAGGGCTGAGTTCCCAAGTTGCCCTCCACAGTTCCCCTCTTGTGATTTACCTAAGGCCACACCATGACTGGACTTAACACAGATCTCCATCCAGGAACTCTGACTGCTTTGGACCAACCAGCCCCACTATGTTGGTGTGAACACACTAGAAGTGGCCTTATCAAGCTGCTTCATTGGAAAGTCTCTCAACAGTGGCACACTTGGTTGTTTAAACAATTATCTCTTTCCCTGCCTCTCTCTCTGATTTACATTTACCCATGGTTTTTCTGAATGTATTGAAAACATTTAACTTTTATCATTCTTTAATTTTTAATTGTCTTATGATTGTCACTTAATTAAGCTTTAATAGAATCTAGTGAAAAAAAGAGAAACCAGCACTTACGAGTAAGCTGTTCTGTTTTCATTACGTTTGACAAGTCGGAGAAATGAAGAAACAAGGGAAAATATTTATGTCTTCTGGAAGATGTATGGCATGTAATGGGCTTGGACTTTGCTCGTCCTGGGAAAAGGGATAATTCTTCTAAACCACAAGATGTTCAGATGACATTCAAATGTGCCTGTACAGCAAATATTGTTCATCTGTGATTACTCTGAGTCATTTTTCAATTTTCACCAGTTTACTTTCAAATAGGGTGGGAATCTTTTCCTCTCTGGTTGATATAAGTGCAAAGGGGGTGTGCCTTGCAGGCAAGAGATCTTGATTCAAGGCCTGATGGGAGAGTCTCCTGCCCTTATGATTGCTCACATGTTGCTTAACCTCTGATCTCAGTTTCTTTATAATTAAATGGGGATAATATTTTCCTCACTGGGGTTTTCTTGTGCTTAAATGTAATGTGAAAGCCCCTGGCCCTACTCTAGCTCTCCTTGCCAATTCTTCTAATACTTTCCCTGGATGTTTGCCACTCAAGTCTCAATCCTGAGAGTAGCTAAAATTTATAAAAATGTGGTGATTTGTTCACTCATTATAATTATATTTAAACACCACATTTTATTTTTTTAGGGCTTAGGAAAGTATGCCAGAATTATTAAAGCAAGGCATCTATATCATCATTTCAGTGTTCAATACTAGTGTTTTGGAATGATTTCATCTTTCATATTAAAGGCAATTTGGAGAGCAGCAAATATGCTACAATTAAAGAAAATTGAAATGGAATATAACTTATTCAATATCCCTTTTTAGGCTAAGAGTCAAGTACAAGTGAGTGCTCATTTATTTTTATCCAAACCACATTTAGGACTTGATTCTTATCTCTATGTTAACTCTGATTATCTGTATTTGATATTCACATCCATAAACCTTGCTCTGATACTCTCTTTTTCCAAATAAAATTTACTCAGACTCTTTAGGGCTGTCCTTATTCAGACTCTTTAGGGCTGTCCTTATTCAGACTCTTTAGGGCTGTCCTTGTTGAAGCCAAACAGCAATGATTTCCAACATGAAGCGAATAGTTCATATATAAGAGAAGAACTGTAATGCAATGGTAATGGTAAGAGAATGATTCCTTATATGTTTCAGAGCTTTTTGTTATTCAGCATGCACTCATATATTATTTAATTGCTCCTTACAATGACTGTGAGGTTCTTCCATGGTTCAAAATACATTTAAAGGGTGAAAGATGTCAGCTTGTGTTGAGGCTTGTGTAATCTTGATGCTAAAACCAGACAAGATAACATAAGAAAAGAAAATTACATCTTTTTCTCCTATGAACATGCACATGAAGATCCTAAATTAAAAACAATTTTTTTTAAACTTTCTTGTTGAAGGATAACTCACAGTGAAGGGCACAATCTTAACACTTAATTGAGTGGAGACATATTAACCCCACAGGCATTATTTTCTGCAAAAATTTCCTGGTCAATAATGTGTTAAGTGCACAGTTTGATGAATTTTTATACATGTACCTCCATGTAACCCCAGATTTTGCTGTATTTGCCTCATCTATCCCCTTACTTTGTCAGCTTTGAAAAAAGGAAACAAAATCACAGAAAGTGGAATTTCCTTTTAATTCCCATATCTTTTCTCATTCTCCCCTCCCTTCTTGACCAGAAGCAGCCAATATCATGAATTTGGTGTGAGTCCTTCTAGTCTGTTTCAAAAATACCTTTAAATACATTTATACTTCTTTAGGGCTTCCCAGGTGGTTCAGTGGTAAAGAATCTGCCTGCCAATGCAGGAGATGTGGTTTTGATCCTTGGGTTGGGAGGATCCCCTGGAGAAGGAAATGGCAACCCACTCCAATATTCTTGCCTGGGAAATCCCATGGACAGAAGAGCCTAGCTGGCTATGGTCCATGGGGCTGCAAAAGAGTTGGATGCAACTTAGTGACTAAACAACAACAACGTTTCTTTAAGAAGAAGCTATAGCAATAATGTCTAGTAGAAATATAATGCAAGCCATGTGTATAATTTAAAATTTTCTAACAGTCACTCTTAAAAAATAAAAAGTACTCATTCACTATAGTACAATAATATGTTACATGATAAAAGATAAAGTGAACTGTAGTATCAACAAAATATTAATGTGTAATGGAAAAACATATTTTATACTGCTTTGGTTTTGCATTTTAAATTAATTAAAATAAATGAAATAAAAATTTTAGTTTCTTAGTCATGCTTTCTACAATTCGAATGCTCAGTAGTTACATGTCCCTACCGTACAGCATGACTCTGTAAGTATTGCTTTGTATATTTTAAAGTTTACATAAATGGAGCACTGTTTTTATCTTTCTGCAATTTGCTTTCTCCACTTACCTTTATGTTTTGAGATGTACTCATGTAGATACTGTGTACAATTTGTTTATTCTTAGCAGTTTTATAGTATTCCATCACAAATGGACTCAATCAAATACTGTATTTTTAAATACAGTATTTTATTTATCCAACCCCCATTTTATAAACATTCAAATTGTTTCTAGTTTCCACTTTATTCTGCTCCCTTTTCTTTTTTCCCCTCTCCTCAATCAAGCTATTTATTCAAAAGAACTAGAAAAAACAGGAAAAGCCAGCATGAGCTTTCTACTATTTTGTTTCCTCATCTGTGTAATGGGGATAATTCCATTACGTACTTTGTAAGACTCAAGAGACTTAAATGCAGTAATTCATATTAAAGATAGTTGGAATGCTATTTAGCAAATCAGATGTGCTCAAGAAGCATTAGCTGCTCTCCTTGTCTTCCTCCTCCTCCTTCTATACAACTATATGTTTATTTGGATCAATATGCTCTCTTTCCCTCTTGCCTGCTGATTGCCTTCTGCTCAAATCACCATGAAATGAATTGGCTAGTCCTCATCACATTTACATAATGTTAACTACTTTTAAGGCATGAGCATTTTGAGAATTAATAACACTGTCTGTTGTGTATGGGTTCAATACAATCCAAAGTCCCTCTGATTATTCTATACATTTAAGTGAACTTTGTCAGCATTATCGAAGACTGGAATGAAAACTCTGTTTTCATAATGAAGTATGCAAAAACCTCTAGGTACATAAAAATGGCATAGTCTTTAAAGTCATTAAATGAGTTAAGAGGGTTTAATAGTAAAAATGTTTTTTATAATTTTGAATGAATAATCCAGCTTCTACATTAATCTAAAATAAATGTAATTCCTATGAAAGTATTTCAGTTAATTTTATTATACCCAGATTTTGAAAAAAAGAAATCCATATCCAAATATATCAACTCCATTATCTGTTTGTAAAGGAGAGATGAAAATGGAGGACCCAAAGTAACATATATTTTGAAAAAAATTGCTAGATACCTTAGAACATGTTATACAACTGCTTTTCCTGCCAGTGGACTTATTTTTTTATGTTCTTTATAAGAAAGCAATATAAAAATTATTTTGCATTTTCTGAGCAGACTAATTACCAGGTGGTGGGGGGCGGGGATTAAAAATTCATCAGTGTAAATCCCCAAACCTAGTTCTGCTAGGAGGTAGTTAAAAATTGAATGTAGGTATCATTATGTAACCAATAAGAACTGGTAGAATAAGGTCTGCATTTATCAAAGATCCATTTTCTACAGAGGTTTTAAGATTTGCCTTAGTGGAAGTGGGCTTTGGGAGAGTGGTGAGTGTAAAATAAATCTTGTATACTTGCTTATTCCATCCTTTTCACAAATTTTTTCCCATTACAATTTTGGGGAAGAAATATGATTTTGTTTTCTTTGATTAATTTTATTTCTGCAAGGCTATTCAAAATCTAAAGGCTTACAAAGAGTAATGGTTGCAAGAAATGGAATATTTGACCCTTTATATAATAAATTCTGGCAATGATTACTCAGGTATATTGTCAAGAAGGTTGTTATGTACTCTTAATTTTGTTCTGGGAGGAAAGATGGATTACTTCCTCTGAGGACTTTTGAAAACTAATNAATCTAAAGGCTTACAAAGAGTAATGGTTGCAAGAAATGGAATATTTGACCCTTTATATAATAAATTCTGGCAATGATTACTCAGGTATATTGTCAAGAAGGTTGTTATGTACTCTTAATTTTGTTCTGGGAGGAAAGATGGATTACTTCCTCTGAGGACTTTTGAAAACTAATACTGACTTTTACATATTTTAGTTTAGAAATATATACTTTTCTTCAGTTTTTTTCCGAAGAATTTTGAATAAACAGAAATGCTACATTTATTATTTTTTACTCTTTGAAAATAAGGGACTAGAGCAGATAATATTCCTATGTTGTGTGGAAAGAATTTGAGTTTGCAGAATTTCTAACAATTCTTCCTGATGAAGACTTCAGGAATCCAACTTGTGGTGGTTTTAGGTATATATCTATCACCTTCAAGTGACTGATAACTCCTGAAATCTGTTTAACTAAAGGATGCCTGGTACTGATAGATTAGCCACAATAGTAACTACGTTTCATTTATGAGAATAAATATTACATCATTCCTCTTTTATTGCCTCCCCCACTCATATTTTCAAGTCAAATATTTTTTTTAAGAAGGACAAGGGATATAAATACAGTAGAAAAAACCAGTCCATTACCTTCAATAGCTCATGGTTTTTATGGATGAACAGATTACACAAACATAAATGAGTCTGTTATTGAATAACTAATTTTCCTGAAAGTTTTATAATATTGTGGTTGAGGCATGGTTGATGGACTCAGAGAGTATAGGATCAAAACCTTGTTCTGCCATGTTCCAGCTAGGTAGGTTTGGACAACGCTTTAATCTCTTTGAACATCAGCTGTCTATTAAATGGGGATCACAGTACACATGTTTAAAGTTGATATTTTTAAAAAATGAGAACTACATGATCTAATCCTCAGGCAAAGTGCTTAGCGTACAATGCTTGCTTAAAGAATGTTAGCTATTTTGGTTAGATTAACACTCATGGATGACAGAATCTTTAACTGATTAAATGGGCTGAGGGCAGAGTAGTGGTCCCAGTTAGATGGCTTCAATTGGAGACAATATCCTACAGGAAAGGAAATTTGATCTCATTTTTTAAATGCCAGTGTGTGGATGAAGGAGAAGGAATATTTCAGGTACTGAAAATGACATGCTGGTAAAAACAAACATGCTTCTGAAGCTAAATGAATCATGCTAACTGGAGTTTGAAAATACATTTATTTGCCCAGAGGTGGATTTGTATAGCAAAGTAAGAAATGAAGAGGTTGATTAGATAAATGTTCAAATGAACGTTAGCTCACACATAAAAAAATCTATTTGGAGATAGACGACTTTTGTGTTCTTAAACCAAAGAATGAGATTATAAAACAAGTCTTTGTGAAGGTGATTCCAGCAGTAGTTTCTGGGTTGGATGAGGAGATAATGGAGTCTGTGGAGGGTGATGATGATCCAGGTACTACACGCTTGGTTCTGGGAGGTACGGAACACAAGAGAGCAATTCCAAGAGACAATTTGGATATGGCACAGCTTGGTAACACAATCAAGATGGGAACTGAACTAGTGTAGCTGATAATGCCTTCCACTATTACTTTACTTTGTTGGATGTAAATAGAACCTCCCATTCCATCCCAATGGAGAAAATGATCTTGTCTAGGAACTTAATAAGGGTTTCTACAATGGTAATAGAGTTCTGGATTTTGGTTACTCCAAGGGAATCCAGGGAAAGTGCAGGGAAATAAATTACTCTGCACAAGGATGTGACAGAAATGCATATATGTATAATACATGTGTGTGTACTACCTTTTTACTTTTTTCCTCCTGATTGAGTTGACATAGGAGGGAAGATGTGAGAAGGCTAGAGGAGAAATAAAGGATACCATTTTATGAATGGTGATTTCTAATATTAAATTTACATTTTTGTGTGACATAGTTTTTCCCAGTATTCTCAGACATTCAAGTACAGATTCTATGCTGTCATGACTGAGTGTCTTATTGTGTGTACAAGGGTGCATGTTTGTGTTTAAGTTATGGAAAGGNTAGGAGGGAAGATGTGAGAAGGCTAGAGGAGAAATAAAGGATACCATTTTATGAATGGTGATTTCTAATATTAAATTTACATTTTTGTGTGACATAGTTTTTCCCAGTATTCTCAGACATTCAAGTACAGATTCTATGCTGTCATGACTGAGTGTCTTATTGTGTGTACAAGGGTGCATGTTTGTGTTTAAGTTATGGAAAGGGACTGAGATCTATGCATGGGTTGGTGTGGTGTGGAAAACAACTTTGGTTCTGGGAAGACAAAATGATATTTCAGTTCAGTTCAGTCACTCAGTCGTGTCTGACTCTTCGCGATTCCATGAAATGCAGCATGCCAGGCCTCCCCATCCATCATCAACTCCCGGAGTTCACCCAAACTCATGTCCATCGAGTTGGTGATGCTATCCAGCCATCTCATCCTCTGTTGTCTCCTTCTCCTCCTGTCCCTAATCCCTCCCAGCATCAGAGTCTTTTCCAGTGAGTCAACTCTTCACATGAGGTGGCCAAACTATTGGAGTTTCAGCTTCAGCATCAGTCCTTCCAAAGAACACCCAGGACTGATCTCCTTCAGANTACCACCCAAGCTTATCTGGTGGCTTGCCGGTAAAGAATCTGCTTGCAAAGCAGGAGATGCAGGAGATAAGGGTTTGATCCCTGAGTTGGGAAGATCCCCTGGAGAAGGAAATGGCTAACTCCAGTATTCCTGCCTGGAGAATCCCATGGACAGAGGATTCTGGTGGGCTATAGTCCTTGGGATTGCAAGAATCACACATGACTGAGCATACACACACAGAGACATAGACACAGACACACACACCACCCAAGGTGTAGATGTTAGTAAAGAAATATCTCTCCTATTTAAATGGAAAAGTTACCTTCTTTTCCATCTTACAGGGCAGAGACTACTCACTGTTAGAAGCACATGTCAGAGCCTGGAATGAGAATGAAGGAGGGTCTTGAGCTGTGGACAGAACGAATCATGGAAGAGAATCTTACCTTGGGCAGAATGGCTATGTTTGTGGAAATTTTGAAAAGATTAAACCGATGAAGCTTCTATTTATAAAGTTATTCTGGTTGTTTCTGACTTCCCCAGGCTACTGAAGGTGAACACATATGCTATTCATTGACAAATTTTTTTTTCCTGTGGAAATATAAGTCATAGAGTATCTGCAACTTTTAGATATGTTAAAGGTAAAGAATGAAAAAGGGGACAATTAAAAAACTGCATGCTAGCATGAGGTGTGGGTTATTATTCTGTAGCATAATTTTGTGGCTGGGGGCACAGGATTTATAGGATGTGAAACACTCAAGTTTAAATGCAAAAGGAACGTTTATGAAAACAGATCACACAGAGAAGGATTCAAACAAAAGCATTTCAATAGAAATCGTACATCCAGAAGAGACAATGAAAATAAAGAGGCCAGATGAGCTAGTGCAACCTGAAAGAATTAAAAAGAATAAACAGAGTCATNAACGTTTATGAAAACAGATCACACAGAGAAGGATTCAAACAAAAGCATTTCAATAGAAATCGTACATCCAGAAGAGACAATGAAAATAAAGAGGCCAGATGAGCTAGTGCAAACTGAAAGAATTAAAAAGAATAAACAGAGTCATCTACAACTTTATCAGAGAAAAAGAAATACAAGAGAGAGAATGACCCATCGATAAATAAGGAGGGAGGAGAAATCGATGTTAGTGGTAAAATGTCTGAACTATTGAACTGCTTTTGTCAAGTCTGTCTTATAAAGAAATAGGGGTCTGGATAATTAGGAAGTAATTAAGGTCTCACTGACTTTGAGACACTATTGATCATAAATAAGTAAATAATTACCAATTGCATTAATAAAATGTGTGCAGTGTAGAAGCAATGCATTCTATAATAAATTTTCCTGATCCAATGGTAATTATTATATCATTTGTGAAGCTAGCAGTGAATTGGGGGAAGAAAAACCCACTTCCAAACATGCACAATTAATTAGCTGGAATGATTTGACCGGAAGAAAATGGACAAAGAAATAAGCTCTTCAGGATAAAATCTGGAAGATTTGCAATCAGTTTATCTAAACAAATAATACCAGCACCCACACACAAATAACACTGTAGAAAAACAATTTAAATTCTGGCCCATCAGGTATGGGATAATGAACTACACGAAGTACAGTTCTTAGTTGCTCATTGTCCAGAACCTGGATCACTCAGGTGATTGGCTACACAGATGTTACAAATGCTAGTTATTTGGGAGTTTAACATCTTCAGAACTAAAATGTTATAGGAAACTTCAGACACTTCCATTTGTGCTCTGTTATGTGGACCTAGATATGAGCTCAGGATAGTATGAATTGGATACATACCTCTCATACACTTTTCATAAATTAATGAATTGATGTAAGAATGTACTGTTTTGGTAATTGCAAGATGGTGTACAGTGGGGAAGAACAAAAGATTTGTAGTCAGAGAGACTTGGGTTAGGATCAGCCCCATGCATGAGCACTTGCTGGCCAAGTTATCTGACCTTTCTGAAGGAATGTAATCATATTTATTGCATATAATCTTATGAAGGTTAAATGAAATAGCTGATATACTACTCTTGGCACAAAGTAGATACTCAACAAATAAAACTTATTGTCATAATAATATGGTAGATTTGAGTGAAACATGTGATATACGTGTTTGCTTGAAAGCTAGAGAGACCAGAATCTACTTTTTGCTCTAATTTTGAATTACATAGCACTTGGCATATTGGTACTTGATAAATGGCAGCAACTAAAATGTAGTTTTTATTTAGCTTTGTTATCTTGGGAAAATTATAGTCTCACTTTACCTCAGTGTGTGCATAAGTTAGGATTAACCTATATTTCTTCAAGCATTTTCTGTGTTCTGAGCGTTATTGGAGCACATCTGATTCCTGAAGGAACTTAAGAGTTTAGTTGCACAGGTAAAACCAATGTATAGGAACAACTAAAGGTAAAAATGGGTGTAAATTCTCATAAGTGCATAGGGGTTCAGAAAACAGATAAGGTAAACCACTGTAGCAACAAAAGACATGACAAGGGAAAACAATGGTACTTACTCTAGGCATTGAAGGTTACTTAAAATTTGGATGAATGAGGAAATGGTGGAGAGGCAAAAGTGCTTTTTGTGTGGCAGGGGGACAGCCTGAGCCAGGGTGAGAAGGTAAGAATGAATGCATCTGGTGATTGCATTTCTGAGACATGGAGCTTATGATCCGGTATAATGTCTGAGGATTGCACATGAATATTTGAAATTGTTGCCATTGTCTTTGAAGATGGATGAGTGGATGTTGAATGAAATGGAGAGTTAAGGTTGGAGGACAAAGCAGAAGGATGCAGTTGCTTGTAATAACACTCTTTCTAAGGTTTCATGGCTTTGGATGAAATGAGATATTTGAATCTCTAAAATGCTTTCCTTCTTGTGAAGCTCTGCAACCATCCATAGAAATATCATTTTCTTGTGTTTCTTTCATTAGTCTATGAGTCCTTTGAGGTGGGAACCATGTTTTGTTCATCTCCATATATAAGCCCATAATATGGGACTTGACACATAATAATGAACATAAAAGACTTATGGGATGGATAAAAGATGCTGTAGGTTATAAACATGAAGGCACACTTAATATTTGTCTCTCAATTATCTCTCTTTTAATTGCCCATTTTATCTACTAAAAGTTCTTATAGTGGCTTGCGCACTGAAGTAGAATACTTGTTAAGAAACAGAAGTTGTATTCCAGAAGGAGAAAGTTTCCGTCCTTTTAGGCACCAAGGCCAAACAGATTATAGAATCCAAATTTCAACAAGAAATTTGGATTTGGTTTCTGGCAGTTGTAACATAGAGAATCACAATGTGTTTTCATTTTCTGATAAGCAGCCTGTAACGTTCAACTGCAGAACAAGGGTTTTCCCTGGAAATAAACTTGAGGAGGAAGTGATCACATGGGACCTTGTAATATTTCAATTAAACATTCCCATGTAGGGTGGGTTATTCAATTGGATATGAGGGAGCATAAAATAGGCTCTAGAGAGAACTGGCATGGAGACCAACTTCATTTCTTCTGGTTTTCCAGATGGTTCATGGATGAAATTTACCCAGTTTAAAAATTTTATTTACTTTTTTTTATTTTGGAAGTGCTTGCATCTGGAAAAAATAACCACAAATTCAACTGTTTAAAAAGTAAAGATATTTAGGTATAGTTAGAGAAGGGAGTTCATATTAAATGATTTTGCTTTGAAACATGGTAAATAACTTGGAAAAGAGCATAAAACACTTTGCAGGGCCATGGCTCATAAATTTATAACATTGCTTTTATTAATTTGGAATCTTCATGAGCTGAGATGAAGAGAGGAGTCCTTGAATTGATTTCCACATTATGCTGATTCTGTGATCATCTGTGTACTAAGAGACCACCCAATTCATCTCTGTTGTAACTAACACCAGATTTTGTCTTGGATTTCAGATCTCTGGCTATGACATGCAACATATTTAAAAAATCTGTTTGATTGATAGTTTAATCATGGCTCCCTATTACATCAGCAGCCAGGCCTAGTATTCTAATTTTGAAGGATTGTTTGCCTTTGTCCTTGTGTCACACAAAGTACTTGAGGCTTGCCAACAGTAGATCTGATTGAAGCTTTATAGATTTCAGACATAGTTGAAGGTTTAAATTTTAGTCTATGTTCTTGTGGCTGTCTTTTAGATAGCATGTGGTTTCTAGTCCTCTTGTTATAAAGTCACCTTTCTGACCATTTTCATTGTGTATTCTTTTCTATTCCTTTATTTCTTCAATATTTATATGAGTGTCAATAATTTTTTACTCTTGAAAAGCTAGTGGAAAAGCTGGTCACCACTTGTTCTTGAACTCAAGAAGGCAAACCTGTATGTAAACATGTTTTTGCCTGGGCAGGGTCATAAAGTCTTCCTTTTGGTCAGTGTTATCATTTTAGACTTTCTATGTGATTTAACAATCAGGCAAGTCCACTTGGTTTTACAGACTGAAAAAAATTAAACCAGGCCTAAAAAATGACAATAACCAAGTACAGCATTTAGTTGAACTTGACATTTGTATTCATCCAGTGATGGTGTTGCTGCTGCTTAGACAAATTTGTTAAACAGATAAGTCTGTCTGCAGAGATCCTCTCCACAGACACCCTCCCTGATCCTCACTCCCTTTATGACATTTTTAGGTTTCCTCACCACTTCTTCCCACATCTAGAGCACCTCCCCTGAGTTGTCCTTTTTGGTTAACGTTCCATGTTTTGAGTTTTCAGTAAAAACCTTAACTGAAGTGTAATCAATATACAATGAACCATCCTTAGTTAAAGAGTATAGTTTGATAATTTCTGACATATATGTACTCCTACGATCACTACAATTAAGGTAATGAACATATCAACCAACAACCAGTTTCATCATGCTTCTTTGTAATCCCCTCTCCTGCCTATCCCTGAGCCTCACTCTATCCTCACACTACCGCTGTTTCAACAGACATAGATTAGTTTTTATTCTCTAATATTTTGCATAAATGGAATCATACAGTATATTCTTTTTTGTGGTTTGGCTTTTTTCATTTAGTGTTATTATTTTGAGATTCATCTCTGTTGTTTTGAGCATCAAAATTTGTAATCAGTAATTTGCTGTTTTTATTACTGAGCAGTATTCCATTGTATTGATATATCACAATTTGTTTATCTATTCACTTGTTAATGGGTATTTGGGTTGTTTTCTGTGTGTGCTTAGTTGCTCAGTCATGTCTGACTCTTTGCGACCCCGTGGACTGTAACCTGCCAGGCTCCTCTGTCCATGGGATTTTCCAGGCAAGAATACTGGAATGGGTTGCCATGCCCTCATCCAGGGGATCTTCCTAGCTCAGGGATCAAACCCAGATCTCCCACTCTGCAGGTGGATTCTGTACCATCTGAGCCACCAGAGAAGGCCCTAAGTTTGGGCTAATAGAAACAAAACTGCTATGAGCAGTATGCACAAGTCTTTCTCTAGAAATATGTTTCCCTATTTTTTAATATTTAGCTAGAATATACAGATGGTGGGGCTCCCCGCTTGTTAACGCAGGAGACATAAGAGACACAGATTCAAGCCCTGGGTCAGGAAGATCCTCTGGAGGAGGGCATGGCAACCCACTCCAATATTCTAGCCTAGAGAATCCCATGGACAGAGGAGCCTGGCAAGTTTTAGTCTATAGGTTTGCAGAGTTGGACATGAATGAAGCGACTTAGCATGCGGGATAC
The DNA here is from genome assembly GCA_006410615.1 of Neotragus moschatus. Taxonomy (NCBI): domain Eukaryota; kingdom Metazoa; phylum Chordata; class Mammalia; order Artiodactyla; family Bovidae; genus Neotragus; species Neotragus moschatus. The sequence continues at coordinate 722,248 of SJYA01000117.1, forward strand.
AGATGGCTGGGTCACATGGTAGATGTCTGTTTAACTTTTAAAGAAACTGGCAAACTATTTTCCAAAGTAATTGTACCATTTTGCATTCCTGCCACTAGTTTGTGAGAATTCCTGTTACTCCACATCTGGTCCAAGCCTTGCTGTTATTGATTTTAATTTTAGAAATTCTAAGAGATACATAGTGCTATCTCTTTAATGCTCATTTCTCTAATAACTAACAATATTAATCATATTTTCATGCTATCTGCCAACTGTGTAACTTCCTGTTGAAATGTCTATTTAAATATTTTGTCTATTAAAAATTGAATGTTTATTACTGAAAATTTTAGACTTCTTTATATATTTTTGATACATGTTTTTATCATATTTGTATTTTGCAAATGATATCTCCTAGCTCAAGCCTTGTCTTTATATTCTCTTAACAGTGTCTTTCTCAGAGCAAAATTCTTAATTTTGATAAAGTCTAATTTACTAATTGGTTCTTTCATAGATCTTGCATTTTGTACTGTGGCTGGGAAATCTTTGCCTAATATATGGTAATAAAGGTTCTCTTCTATAGCTTATTATAGAAATGTTATAATTTTAGGTTTTACATTTAGGTGTACAATCCACTTTGAGTTGGTTTTTTTATACGGTGAGGTATGAATATTTCTTTTCTGCCCATGAATATCAACTGTTTATTATCTTTGTTGAAAAGAATATTCTCCACTGAATTGTGTTCGTATCTTTGTCAAAATTAATTTGCTATTATGTATGTCTAATTCTGGGGTCTCTTCTGGTGCTAGTGCTGGTTTATACACTAGCTCAAAACTTGAAGTCAGGTCATTCTTTTTAAAAAGCTGTTTTTGCTATTCCAGGTCATTTCCAATTCATATAAATTTTAATATCAGCTTATGAATTACTGCACAAAAGCCTATGGGGATTTTGACTAGGATGACATTGAACCTGTAATTTGGGTAGAACTGACAGCTTAAGGATATTGAGTCACATTGATCCATGAACATGGAATATGTGTCCATCTAGAGATTGTCATACTGAGTGAAATAAATTGGACAGAGAAGGAGAAATAATGCATGATATCCTTAATATGTGGAATCTAAAAAGAAATGATACAAATGAACTTACTGAAAACAGAAAGAGACTCATGGACTTAGTCAATGAACTTATGGTTGCTGGGTGGACAGGATCAGGGGAAGGAGTGGACAGGGAGTTTGGGATGGACATGTACACACTGATATATTTAAAATGGATAACCAACAAGGACATACGGTATAGCACACGGGACTCTGCGCAATGTTCTGTGGCAATCTGAGTGGGAGGGGAATTTGGGGGAGTAGGGATACATGTATGACTGAGTCCATTTGCTATTCACCTGAAACTATCACAACTATAATTAGCTACACACCANAGAATCCCATGGACAGAGGAGCCTGGCGAGTTTTAGTCTATAGGTTTGCAGAGTTGGACATGAATGAAGCGACTTAGCATGCGGGATACAGATGGCTGGGTCACATGGTAGATGTCTGTTTAACTTTTAAAGAAACTGTCAAACTATTTTCCAAAGTAATTGTACCATTTTGCATTCCTGCCACTAGTTTGTGAGAATTCCTGTTACTCCACATCTGGTCCAAGCCTTGCTGTTATTGATTTTAATTTTAGAAATTCTAAGAGATACATAGTGCTATCTCTTTAATGCTCATTTCTCTAATAACTAACAATATTAATCATATTTTCATGCTATCTGCCAACTGCGTAACTTCCTGTTGAAATGTCTATTTAAATATTTTGTCTATTAAAAATTGAATGTTTATTACTGAAAATTTTAGACTTCTTTATATATTTTTGATACATGTTTTTATCATATTTGTATTTTGCAAATGATATCTCCTAGCTCAAGCCTTGTCTTTATATTCTCTTAACAGTGTCTTTCTCAGAGCAAAATTCTTAATTTTGATAAAGTCTAATTTACTAATTGGTTCTTTCATAGATCTTGCATTTTGTACTGTGGCTGGGAAATCTTTGCCTAATATATGGTAATAAAGGTTCTCTTCTATAGCTTATTATAGAAATGTTATAATTTTAGGTTTTACATTTAGGTGTACAATCCACTTTGAGTTGGTTTTTTTATACGGTGAGGTATGAATATTTCTTTTCTGCCCATGAATATCAACTGTTTATTATCTTTGTTGAAAAGAATATTCTCCACTGAATTGTGTTCGTATCTTTGTCAAAATTAATTTGCTATTATGTATGTCTAATTCTGGGGTCTCTTCTGGTGCTAGTGCTGGTTTATACACTAGCTCAAAACTTGAAGTCAGGTCATTCTTTTTAAAAAGCTGTTTTTGCTATTCAAGGTCATTTCCAATTCATATAAATTTTAATATCAGCTTATGAATTACTGCACAAAAGCCTATGGGGATTTTGACTAGGATGACATTGAACCTGTAATTTGGGTAGAACTGACAGCTTAAGGATATTGAGTCACACTGATCCATGAACATGGAATATGTGTCCATCTAGAGATTGTCATACTGAGTGAAATAAATTGGACAGAGAAGGAGAAATAATGCATGATATCCTTAATATGTGGAATCTAAAAAGAAATGATACAAATGAACTTACTGAAAACAGAAAGAGACTCATGGACTTAGTCAATGAACTTATGGTTGCTGGGTGGACAGGATCAGGGGAAGGAGTGGACAGGGAGTTTGGGATGGACATGTACACACTGATATATTTAAAATGGATAACCAACAAGGACATACGGTATAGCACACGGGACTCTGCGCAATGTTCTGTGGCAATCTGAGTGGGAGGGGAATTTGGGGGAGTAGGGATACATGTATGACTGAGTCCACTTGCTATTCACCTGAAACTATCACAACTATAATTAGCTACACACCAATACAAAGCAAAAAAAAATTAAAAAAGAATATCTGGCCATGTATATGCCTTCTTCTAACTTTTCTAAGCAATGTTTTGTGATTTTCAATATACAGGTCTTGCATCTTTTGTCAGAAGTATTCCCAAGTATTTCATATTTTTGTGCTATTGTAAATGATGCTGTTTAAAAAAATCTCTATTTCCAATTGTCTGTTGCGGGTAATAGAAATACAGTTGATTTTTTTGTATATTGATCTTGTATCCTCCATCTTTGCTAAACTCACCTATTGTTCTAATAGCTTTTTCATAGATTCTGTGGGATATTCTATATACATTAAGTTATCATGTTGTCTGCTAAGCTAGTTTTATTTTCTTAAATCATATTTGTGATTTTAGTGGGAGCATTCAAATATTCACCATTAAGTATGATCTTCACTGTAAGTATTTTTGTAGATGCCCTCTATTGGGTTGAGAAAGTTCCTTTCTATGTCATGTTTTCTGGGAGATTTTATAATGAATGGATGTTGGATTTTGGTCAAATGATTTCCCTGCATTTATTGAGGCGTTCATATGGCTTTCATCTTTTTATCTGTTAATATGGCCAAATATATTAACTGATTTTTTTTTTTTGTTTAGTATTAAACTAAGCTATGTGGCTTGAGGGATCTTAGTTTCTCAAACAGAGATTGAACCCAGAGAAAGTGCTGATTTCTAACCATTGGCTCACCAAGGAACTCCCCATTTTTTTGGTTTCTTAAGGTAGAAAATGAGATCATCAATTTGAGGGTTTTCTTTTTCTATTATGAGCATTTAGTGTTCTAAACTTCCTGTAACTGCCATTAGCCACATGTTACAAANCAAACAGAGATTGAACTCAGAGAAAGTGCTGATTTCTAACCATTGGCGCACCAAGGAACTCCCCATTTTTTTGGTTTCTTAAGGTAGAAAATGAGATCATCAATTTGAGGGTTTTCTTTTTCTATTATGAGCATTTAGTGTTCTAAACTTCCTGTAACTGCCATTAGCCACATGTTACAAATTTTGACACATTGTGTTTTCATTTTCATTTACTTCCAGATACTTTCTAACTTTCTTTTTGATTTCTTCTTTGATAAATCTGTTATTTGAAAGTGTTCAGTTTTCAAATAGTTGAGATTTTTCTGGATATTTTAACATTTTAATTCTAATTTAATTCTACTTTGTTCAGAGAACATATTTCATATAATTTGAGTCCTGAAGCTTGAATTATTGGCCTAGATTACAGTCTGTTTCGCTGCATGTTTCATTGCACTTGAGAATGATTCTGTTGAGAGTGCACTGTGCTTAGTTGCTCAGTTGTGTCCGACTCTTTGCAGCCCCATGGACTGCAGCCTGCCATGCTTCCCTGTCCATGGGGATTCTCCAGGCGAGAATACTGGAGGGGGTTGCCATGCCCTCCTCCAGGGGATCTTCCCAACCTAGGGATCAAACCCAGGTCTCCCTTATTGTAGGCGGATTCTTCACCGTCTGAGCCACCAGGGAAGCCAATTGAGTGCAATTATCTAGTGTAAATGACACCAAATTGCTGATAGTATGCTTTGGTCAATATCCTTATTGATTTTCTGTTTGTTCTATCAATTATTGAATGATAATGTTGAAATCTCTGCCTATGAAAACTGATTCATCTAATTCTCTTTGCAGTTTTATCAGTTTTTGAAGTTTGTCATTAGGAGCATAAGCATTTGAAGTTTGTTATAGTCTCTTGAAGTGAAGTGAAAGTCGCTTAGTCATGTCTGACTCTTTGTGACCCCAAGGACTATGCAGTCCATGGAATTCTCCAGGCCAGAATACTGGAGTGGATAGCCTTTCCCTTCTCCAGGGGATCTTCCCAACCCAGGGATTGAACCCAGGTCTCCTGCATTGCAAGCAGATTCTTTACCAGCTGAGCCACAATAGTCTCTTGATGAATTTACACTTTTATCAGTATGAGATGGCCTTCTTTATCACTGGTAATTTCTTTGCTTTAAAAAGCAATATTTACTGTCTGATATTATTATAGTTGCTCCAGGTTTTAAAATCAGTGTTAGCATAGTATGTTCCTTCATCTTTTAATTTTTAACCAGGCTATGCTTTTGTGTCTCTTTTAAAAAATTCAGTCTAACAATTGATGCTTTTATTTAGGATATTTAGACCATTCATATTTAATGTGATTTTTGCTATTAGGTTTAATTTTACCATTTACCAATGAAAAATTTTATTTTCCAGTAGATTTTCTATTTTCTAATCTGTGTTTTATTCTTCTCTATTGTCTTTATTTGCTTCCATCTGGATTGAATATTTTTCATGGACTTACAAGTTATGGCTTACTAGCTATAAAATTGCTTTAGGGTTTATAGTGATAAGTTAGAGATGCCACACTTCACATATTGGATGTCAATCTCAGACTATAAGAACTTTGCAATAGTATACTTCCATTTTCCCCTCCTGGGTTTTGTGCTATTTTTATCTAACATTTTCTTTCTATATATGTTGTAAACCTAATAATACCTTACTATCATTTCTGTTTTGAGTAGTCACTTAGCTTCCCTGGTGGCTCAGAGGATAAAGTGTCTGCCTGCAATGCAGGAAACGCGAGTTCAATCCCTGGGTTGGGAGGATCCCCTGGAGAAGGAAATGGCAGCCCACTCCAGTATTCTTGCCTGGAGAATCCAATGGACAGAGGAGCCTGGCTGGCTATAGTCCACGGGGCTGTAAAGAGTCGGACATGACTGAGCGACTTCACTTTTCACTTTATCCTTTAAGGTTTAGAAATAAGAGAAAGATTTGTTAATGCTTGGATATCTGGTGCTCTTCTTTCCTTTGTATGTATGTATACTTTCACCTGGTATCATTTTCCTTCTGCCTGAAGAACTTTTAGTATACATTCTTTCAGCTTTTACATGTCCGAAGAAGTCTTTATTTGCTTTTGTATTTAAAGATCTCTGTGCTGTGTATTCGGAGGAGGCAATGGCACCCGACTCCCAGTACTCTTGCCTAGAGAATTCCATAGACAGAGAAGCCTGGTGGGCTGCAGTCCATGGGGTCGCTCGGAGTCGGAAACGACTGAGCGACTTCGCTTTCGCTTTTCACTTTCATGCATTGGAGAAGGAAATGGCAACCCACTCCAGTGTTCTTGCCTGGAGAATCCTAGGGACGGCGGAGCCTGGTAGGCTGCTGTCTACGGGGTCGCACAGAGTCAGACACGACTGAAGCGACTTAGCAGCAGCAGTAGCAGCAGTTGCTGTGGATAGAACTCTGTGTTGTTGCTGTTTAGTCTCTAAATGTGTCTGACTCTTTTGTAACCCCATGGACTGTAGCCTGCCAGGCTCCTCTGTCCCTGGGATTTTCCAGGCAAAAGTACTGGAGTGGGTTGCCATTTCCTCCTCTAGGGGATCTTCCTGACCCAGGGATCGAACCCAATGCATCTCCTGCATTGGCAGGTGGATTCTTTACCTCTGAGCCACGAGGGGAGCTCTGTAGAACTCTAGGTTGTCTTAAAAAATACATCGAGACTATTGTGCCATTGTCTTTTCTTCTGCATTACTTCCAATAAGAAAGAAGTCTATCTCCCTTTTCTTTTATCCTCTCTATATAACATACAGTCTTTCTTTCCCCTGGCTGTCTAAACTTTTCCTTTTATTAGTGATTTAAGATAATTTAAATATTATGTGCCGTGCTATAGTTTTCTTTAATTTTCTGTGGTTCGAATTTGTTGAGCTGCTTTTGAACTATTGGATCTGAGGGTTTATAGTTTTCATGAAACTTGAGAGAATATTCCTTCAGTTCTTTTTCTGCCTTCCACTCTCTTTCCTTGTTTTTAGGGACTCCAGTTACTAGTATATAAGGTCACCTGAAGTTGTTCTGTTCATTTTCTGTCCTCCCTTCCTCTGTTCCTTTTTTCCTTTGTCTTTATTTTCTGTGTTTCATGTTGGGTAGTTTCCATTACTATGCTTTTAAGTTTATTAAACTTTTCTCCCCTTTGCAATGTCTAATATTTTAATTTTACTTCCATTCCATTATTATTAATTTTTTAGATCTTGTAGTTTTAATCTCTAGGGGTTTGACTTGGATCTTTTTATACCTTCCATATTTTTATTTAACAAGGTCATTCTTTCTTCTTGCGTCTGGAACACATAGAATATAGTTACAATGACTTTTAGTGTTTAGCTACTAATTTTATTGTTTGTGTCATTTCTGGTCGGTTTAAATTGATTTGTTTTCTTGTCTTAGTAGGCTCTGTGCAATGCTGCAGCTCTACTGACCACATCAGACTCTCTAGCTTGCACTTCAGTTCACCCTATCCTGTGGGACCAAGTGATTTGGAGCTGACTGTCCATTTGGGGCCAGTCTTCTAGCTGGGTGGTCCTTCCAACCAGATCCCTCATACTCTCAGCTTACTTCCCTCTCCTCTGCTTGGCTCCTCATTTTCTGCATTCAGAGTGTCTGGTGACCAAGCCTGCTCTGGCTATGTCAGTCAGTAAAAATAATATATTTTCTTCTGCAAATTAATCACATTTATTTTTCACAAGTATTATTATTTTTCTAGATTATAGATATAATTCATGCTCATGCAGACAATTTGGAAATTTTGGAAAAATATATATAACAAATTTAGTTACCTACCTCTAACTACTACTTGGATTTTTATGCTTCTCTTTGTTTTACATAGTTCATCTTATACTATATTCATGCTTTAAATTCTACTTACTTTCAGTTACTTTTCCTACATCACTAAAAAATTTTAATGATTACTGCCATTTCATCATAAAGGAATGCCATAATTTATGTAATTATTTCCCTATAATGGGACATTTTCAGCTTGGTTTCATTTTTCCCTGTTATTTCTGCATAATTTCTTCCTGAATTTGGGATTATGTCTTTAATAGACATAGATAGATTCCCAGAAATGGAACAATAGAAATGAACCTTTTCAGACACTTAAAGCAATGCTAGGTTGCTTTCAAAAATGGTTATAACAATGTACGCTTAAATTCAACCAGCACTTGATGTGACTTTGTTTCACCAGGTAAATGNTTTCATTTTTCCCTGTTATTTCTGCATAATTTCTTCCTGAATTTGGGATTATGTCTTTAATAGACATAGATAGATTCCCAGAAATGGAACAATAGAAATGAACCTTTTCAGACACTTAAAGCAATGCTAGGTTGCTTTCAAAAATGGTTATAACAATGTACGCTTAAATTCAACCAGCACTTGATGTGACTTCGTTTCACCAGGTAAATGTTTTTATACTATATAAATTTATTTATTAAAGAAAGAGATACTATTTAATAAATCTGTTATTTACCTTAAATATTAGTTGAGAAAATTTTTTAGGTAGCTATCTAACTGTAGGAGAAAGTTTTTCTTCTACTTTCAAATCAGTTCAGAAAATTCATTTGCATCCATTTTAACCACAGCCAAGTATATCCTTTTTCTTTCATTTGGAGTCCTACATTAGCATTATTGACAAATTATGCTGTTAGAATGAACACATTATATCTTCCTTAATTTGGGTGAGAGTTTCTTTCCATGATTAATGCCAAGAATTCTTTTGGGATCTGTTCAAGCCTGGTAGAAGCCCTTAATTTATTTGTTTTGTTTATTTAGAATTTATATCTTGCTGACTACTAAACCAGATTTGAGGTGACTTATACATAGCAACAACAACAACAACAACAACAACAACAAAGACCAGTAAGATAAAGAATACAAAGAATAAGGGAAAAATGATAATAGGATCCTAAGTTAATTATAACATCTGGGCATTGATGTTTTAAATCAGTTTTTTGTGGCAGTTTTTTACACACTAGTTTTTTGTTTGTTTGTTTGCCCTTGGGCTCTGCAGGCAGTTTGTAAGCACTGAGTGGGATGAGACAGGTAGGCAAAGGCTGGGAGCTTCCTGGCACATCTACATCAACCTCAGAGGCCCTCTGGGGATGCTGGGGTAGCATTTTCTCACCAGAAAGCACTCATCTATCATATTCATGTTCTCCTAGGAAACCCCTCAGAGGGCACCCTTGCCTTAGAGGACTACTCTCCAGGAGCTCTTGTGGCAGTCGGTGGGCAGCATTTCACAGACCGTTGGCCTCTGTGGTGGGATGACAATTTTTCTCTGACTTCAACAAGGGTCCTTTGCAAACTGGTGCAGCAGGAAGTGGAAGACCACGGCCCTGCTGTTGTGCTAAGAAGTCATTATCTCCAGAGAGAGCAGAAGTAGGGACTGCAGATAATGGGCCTCTCAAGCTGTCCAGAAATCATTACACGACTGAGGAAGAGGCAGCAACTGTTTTAAATCCCATTAGTGGGGCTGATGGGCTGTCTGGGACAGGATGCCTATCCCTGAACCAGCAGCTTAGAATAACTTATTAACCCTCTAATGTTGGGAGCTGTCATTTCCCAGGCTGCAGTTCCAACACTTTTCCAGAGAGAATAGGAAAGTGTGTTAGGTGCCTTACACATAATCTTACTGAACTCTAGCAACCACCTTCTGAAGCTGGTATTAACTCCTTTGTGCAGGTAAAGAGGCTGCAATCTGTTCAAGGTAACAAAGTTAGTAAGTAATGGAACCAAGATTAAAATCTGAATGCCGGACCCTAAAGCCCGCATTCATTTGATACATCAGCTGATTCCAAAATGCTGTGTATATGTGATTGAGGAAGTGCCAGAGTATTGCAGCTCAGGAATGACCTTCACAGTGGGTGACACTAACGACTTGGCTTTGGTGCTAAGCCATGAAACTCACACATTTTTTGCTAACTTGAAATACTCAGAGACTTCCCTGATGGTCCAGTGGTTAAGAATCTGCCAGCCAATGCAAGGGACACGGGTTCAATCCCTGGCCCAGGAAGATTCCACATGCCATACAACTAAGCCTGTGCACCACAACTACTGAGCCCTCCCTCTAGAGCCCGTTTTCTGAGATGAGAAGCTATCACAATGAGAAGGNAGGGATTGAACCCGTGTCCCTTGCACTGGCTGGCAGATTCCACATGCCATACAACTAAGCCTGTGCACCACAACTACTGAGCCCTCCCTCTAGAGCCCGTTTTCTGAGATGAGAAGCTATCACATTGAGAAGGTTGTGCTGGAGTAGAGAGTAGCCTGAACTAGAGAGCAGCCTTCACTCATCAAAACTAGAGAAAGCCCAGCACCGCCAAAAATAAAATGAATTTAAAAAGAAATACTCAATAGCTCTGTATACATTCTATTTTCAGAACTTATCAATACTTAGGCCATTTGTAATCCTCCTTCCCTTTTTAGAAAAAGTTTTCCTTCCTACTCTTTGTTCTGTAATAAGCATAATATAACTCAGGTATGGTTAGTTTCTAGTTTCATAAGCTGGTTGCCCAAGATGGTCTAATGGAAGGGAATGAGGAAGAGCAGCATACATTTAATTTCTTTTAGTTCCACTACCTAATTTAAATTTTTTCAAGTCTCCTCTGCTTTTTCTTAAGCTTGAGGGTTTGGTGTTACAAACTGAGTAGTTCTAATTGTGGCTTTTGGGGAATAATTTTTATTTGTTTAAATGTCTACAGATTATTATTGAAAAGGCTTTGAAATGCTTTCAGAATAGTATGATTACAAATTGGGACTATGATGCTGACTTCTAATAACTTTGTGCTTTACAAAATTACATGATAGTTAAAGGGTCATGGTTCTAGAATATGCTGAAGGTAGGTATCTTTAAAAAATGTTCACCTTTTTTTCATTACACTATTTTATGTATTGAATAATTCATTGCTAAAACATTAAAAAAAGAGTCCTCAGTAACAAAAACATGTTTTCAGTTAAGGACCACCTCTTTTTCTTTTTTTAATCAGAGTATCCTTAGGCTTGCAAAACTAGATTGTATAAACTTGTTTATACAGAGGAATTGCCAATTCCAATGTCTTTGTCACTTTGGTTCCACTTACTTTACAGAATAGTCATGAGGCAAATCAGTGGCCAAAACAGAAATAGTATACAGAAATAATCTGACTCTTAAGGAGTCTTTTTTCATCCAGTGTTTAACTATATTTGTTCCAGGTGCCTATGGTGCTGTGCTGGGCTCGTTAGTAATGTCTTCAGCTTTTAAGATGCAATGTTAGCAAAAAACATATCTTTTACAAGTAACACTTGTACTTGGAAATTTTTTGGAGTATTTGACATTCACAACTATTCTTCCAACTCAACTATGTATTGGAATGAAAGAATGTTCTGGGCATGAGGGCAATGAAATAGACAGATACTGGAATACACGTGATTCTTAACAACCTGCAGGTGGGTTATCCACTGTGTGGCTGTCTCACAAAAGATTTCTCATGCTAGAACAGCTTTTCCTTATAAGAATAGTATTTCCAAGGAGCTCTCCCTTTATATAAGTCAATCAGTCTCTGGATCTTGATTAAATGCCTTATGTATGAGGCATTTGTGGTAGTAGTTAATATGTGTTTATGGAGAATTCAAGGATGAGGAAGACAGAGCTCTAACCTTCAGTGTGTGGGCATTCTTGAAAGGTTTTAAAGCATGGGATTGCATTTCAATAGTTAGAAAGAGGAAGAGTAGACTTCAGGTTGGGGAGAATGGTATATATTTGACTGGCTATAGGATAGTTGTAGTAGGAGCAGGAAGGAGGAAATAAGCATTAGACTGAAGAGAGTGCATAGGAGTTGGTAACTGCTTAGGTGTCGAGGTGGAGCAAAGAAGTGAAAGAAAAAATGATAAAGAACATTGGACTTGGTGATTAGGAGGTAATTTTTGATGTCTAGATGTACAATATCAATAAAACAGCTGAAGATAGAAGTTAAATTATAATGTATTAGGAGTGAGTACATGAATAAAGAAGGGGTTTCAGTCTGTTCCTTGAAAACTTCTGTCAACACAGAGAAGGAAGGAGGGGAGGAATTGATTTTTTTTTTTT
>SJYA01000117.1:745503-757870 GCA_006410615.1 Neotragus moschatus
AGAACACTCCACCCCCTTTAGAATGCATTTTTTTTTCAAGTGCATATAAAATATTCTTTAGGATAGACCATATGTTAGGCCATAAAACAAATGTCAGTAAATTTAAAAGGACTAAAATCAAATGTTCTCTAATTATGTGGAATAAAATTAGGACTGATTAATAAAAGAAATTTTGGGAAGTTCACAAATATGTGGAAATCAAACACTCTTTTAAATATTCAATGGGTGAAAGAAGAAATCACAAAGGCAATTAGAAAATACTTTGATATGAATGAAAATAAAAACACAACAAACTTATGGAGTGCAGCTAAGGCAGTGCTTAGAAATTTGTAGCTGTAAATGCTTATATTAACAAAGAAGAAAGATCTCTAAATAAGCCAACTTTTTGCCTTAAGAAACTAGATGAACAAGAGCAAAGCAAACCTAAAAGAAGCATAAGAAAGGAAATAATAAAGATTAGAGTGGAAATAATAAGTTAAAAAGTGAAAAATAAAGAAAAATAAACAAAACCAGAAATGGGTTATTTCATGAGATTGGCAACATTGGGAAACATTAAAAGGAATAAGAGGATTATAAGGGAATACTATGAACAATTATATGACAACAAATGAGATAACCAAGATGAAATGGATATGTTTATACTCAAGAGAACTGTGTATACGGTAAGTACAGAAAATGAAAACTTGCCCATTTAAAACTTGCATATGAATGGTCATTGCAACATTATTCATAGTAGCCAAAAAGTAAAAATAATATATATGTCAAATATGTTATAAATAATAAAATATGGTGTAATCCTATATCATTTAGTCAATATAAAGTACTGAAGTAATAATAAATGCTACAACACTTAAACAACATGGATAAAGCCAGGAACAAAAGGCAACATATTCCATTTATATTAAATATCCGGAATAGATGCACAGAGACAGGCAGTAGATTAGTGGTTGCTGGGTGTAGGGGATGAGGAGGTCTGCTAATGGTTTATTTGAGGAGTGATGAAAATATTCTGGACTTAGATAGTGGTGAGGACTTGTGTTAGTTTTCTAAGGCTGTGAGGCAGATTGCCATAAATTTAGTGGTTAAAAACAACAGAACTTTATTCTCTCACAGTTCTGGAGGCAAGAAGTCCAAAATCAAGATGTCAGCAGTGTTGGTTCTTTCTGTAGAGGCTCTGAGGGAGAATCTGTTCACCATGGCCTCTTTCCTAGCTTTTAATGGCTTCTGGAAATTCTCATTATTCCTCAGCTTATGAACATTCCAATCTCTGCTTCCACTTAAAAAAAAATCCTTTTATTTTTGGCTGTGCTGCACCTTCACTGCTGCACGGGCTTTTCTCTAGTTGCAGTGAACAGGGCTACTCTGTAGTTGTAGTGAGCAGGCTTCAGTAGTTGTGGCTCCCAGCACAGGCTTCCAGCCTCTACAGCACAGGTTCAATAGTTGTGGCACACAGCCTTAGTTGCTGTTCAACAAGTGGGATCTTCCTGGACCAGGAATCGAACCTGCATCTCCTTCACTGGCAGGCGGATTCTTTACCACTGAGTCAGTAGGGAAACCCCACTTTTGTTTTCCATTAATTAAAAAAATAATTGAGGTATAGTTGATTTACACTGTTTTGTTAATTACTGCNACAGGTTCAATAGTTGTGGCACACAGCCTTAGTTGCTGTTCAACAAGTGGGATCTTCCTGGACCAGGAATCGAACCTGCATCTCCTTCACTGGCAGGCGGATTCTTTACCACTGAGTCAGTAGGGAAACCCCACTTTTGTTTTCCATTAATTAAAAAAATAATTGAGGTATAGTTGATTTACACTGTTTTGTTAATTACTGCTATATAACAAAATGACTCATATACATATGTATGTATGTATACATATTCTTTTTCATACTTTTTTCCATAATGACTTATCACAGGATATTTGAAAATATTTTCCTATGCTATCCACTAGGACTTTATTGTTTATCCATGCTATCTATACCAGTTTGCATCTGCTAATCCCAAGCTCTCAATCAGTTCTCTATATCTGTGATTCTGTTTCTGTTTCATGCTGCTGCTACTGCTAAGTTGCTTCAGTCGTGTCCGACTCTGTGCGACCCCAGAGACGGCAGCCCACCACCTGGGATTCTCCAGGCAAGAACTCTGGAGTGGGTTGCTATTTCTTTCTCCAATGCATGAAAGTGAAACGTGAAAGTGAAGTCGGTCCTCATAGACAGGTTCATTTATGTCGTATGTTAGATTCCACATATAAGTGATCTCATATGGTATTTGTCTTTCTCTTTCTGACTTACTTCACTTAGTGTGATAATGTACTTCACTTAGTATGGTAATCTCTAGTTGCACCCATGTTGCTGCAAATGCATTATTTTGTCTGTTTCTTGGCTAAACAGTATTCTATTGTATATATTTTACCACATCTTCTCTATTCATTTGTTTGTCAGTGGACATTTAGGTCTTGGCTATTGTGAATAGTTCTGCCTTCATCTTTACATCACCTTATGCTTTGTGTTTCTTCTCATTTGTATCTTCTGACAAGAGCACTTGTCATTGGCTTTAGGGCCCACTGGGATAATCCAGAATAATTTCACCCTGAGATCCTTATCCACAACTAAATTAACTACAATCTTAAGGTCATATTCAGTGGTTCCAAATGGACTTATTTCTTGGAAGACTGTTATTCAATCTACCACATAATTGTGCATATTGTATCATACTTTGCCATTTTACATTTATTTTGAAAACAGTTTTTAATGGCTATAAATAAAGGTAGAAGATCTCTAAGCTTTTAATGTTCTTGCTATCTTCCCTTTATTTTTTTGGCTCACAGTCTATATAACAGATACAGGCAAATCGTATAATTTTCAGGTAGTTATAATGTATCGGCTTTCAGAGTCTAATGTCTCAGTAACTTTTTTATTAATATAGCTATATCGATAATCACTTACAAGGTAATTACCATGTGAGATTTAAGATGGAAGTAATTATTGACCTGAAAGAATAAAATGGAAGACCAGTACTCATGAACAGTTTTTAGAAATAACCCAGAGAGTAAATGAATAAAATTTTACCTTCCTTTTTGAGGAGCAGCACCAGAAATTGGGGCTTTATTTAAAACAAGACTTGGATTCTGATTAACTATACATTCTTTAATTCTTAAAAATTTTTTTAAGGAAAAAAAAGTATTTTTTTAAGAAAAAATATCTTAACATATGACATTGTGCAAGTTTAAAGTGTACAATTTTCATTCTCTTTAAAATACAATTTCAATCATCTTTTACTGTGAAGACATTAACATAGNAGCTAGATATTAAGAGCAGTGTAATCTGCCTTAATTAATTAAAGAATATAATAATCTCTCTAAGAGTCATTTGCATTTTAAAGAAGCTTGTTAATTCAAAGAGATTTGTAATTTGGAGAATAGTAGACACTGTAATAAAGAGGTATATGGAAACTTAGACCTTGTTTCGAGAAGGGAGTGGACACCACATAGGCTCTATCTGGGTCATCTGTTTATGCCTACTAGTTAGTATTCCAGATTTTTTTCCTCAAAGTTCTGAGCTTTTTCACAATGGCTTCTAGAGAGGGGCTGGCACATGGCCTGGGTGTTGGGGGAAGGGCAGCTGTGGCTTTTAAATGTACAGGTTCTTTGTAAAACTGCTATTTATAAACTAGGTGGTGCTTGCATTGTGTTTATTTGTTCAATCATGTAATAGAAGATGCACAGAAGATTCATTTGAACATTCATTTCAATTTCATGCTGAGGAAATTCAGGCTAATGTAATTATAATAAAAAGATAGTAAAACAACTCTGCATTTTCAATTGTGGAATGAGCAATTAGAAAGCTAGTTGGAGGCCAGTCTTCTGAAATTCCTTTGAATATAATTTTGATTTGGAGAACATGACCTGGTGGCTATATGAACTTAATCTTTGGACCTACACAGAGTATACACAAAGGGCAAAAAATAGCATATTGACAAACAGTTTCAAATACAAGCTTATCATCCATCTTGATAAAATGAGTCTTAACATGTATGGGAATGTCAACATTGTGCTTTATCCGTTCAGAAATATTATGCCATCAAAGTGCAGTGGTTAAAAAAGTTAGGATTCATTAAAAACTGTTGAAATTCTTAATTTTTTCCTACTTAAGAAATCCAGAAAACATCAAACTTTTTCTAGAAGGTGGTAAGGAAATTAATGTCAGTGACAGAAATACAGTGAATCTAATTAGAAGTCCCTGGGCAGCCGCTCATTAGTGTGGTTAGTTAGTAAATGAAATTTCAGCTGCAGTGAATTAGACTATGTGTCTTCAGTTATTTTTTCTAAAAGAATCACAAAATGTCTACAACTGTTTTTTGTTAGTAGAGTATTTTTTTTCCCACAAACAAAAAATATTTTGGATCTTTGTCATGAAGAAAGAAATGGCCATTTGGGGACAGATTTTCTTAAATGTCTGTGTATTAAGCTTGGGTGAGTGAAACAAAAGCCTATTTTCTCCCATGAGAGAGAGACTTTCATTTGTCTGCTAAGCTGCTTGGTTTCACATGTTTCTTTTGTCAAATCCTTTAATTGATTAATTTTAACCATTTACACCTCTTGACAAGATTTCTCAAAAGAAGAGAGAGAGAAAGAAAACCTCAGCTAGATTGAACAGTTTCTAATAACAGATATACTGGATAGACTGGAACATTTATTTGTCAGTTGCTAAAATGTGGCGCTTGTTTCCTTTATAAAAAGTCACTGCTATGGATACGTGTACCCTTTGCTGCTTGAGAGTTCATGGATAAGAGTCAAATTTCAGTATTTCAGATGTGTTCATAAGGCAGGTATGATAATTAGGCAACTGCTGTAGGATTTGGTATCCTGTCCTCCCCCAGGGTGTTTAAATACTTTTAGATTATACTAGAAGTGTAGCTCTGGGCTCATACCTTTCTGTAGAAACCCTAGAATGCACTGGCTCTGTCTTTGTTACCCACCACTGAGCCATGATTGCAATGTCTAGGGGTCCACAGATTCAGACTGGGGATTTCCTGTAACAATCTTTCAATTGGAGGTGACTTTGTCCCGTGGGAGGTATTAACAATTTTGGTTGTCACAATTCATAAGTGGAGGTTGGGGGAGAGGGCGTGCCTACTGACATCTGCTGAGTAGTGACCAGGGATGCTGCTAAATATCATATACAAAGAATAATCTGACCCAAAATGTCAGTGGTGCTGATGTTGAGTATCCCTGTCTCTCAGCATCAAGCAGACACTGAATGAGCACACACACACACACACACACACACACACACACACACACACAGCATGGATGGTACATGTTTCAGCTGCCAAAATTCCTGCAGAATGCAAGATAGGTGTGCAATGGAATGAAGCCAGACATTCTAAAGACCTCCTAGCCTCGCCATTGAAAAGA
This sequence comes from Neotragus moschatus, assembly GCA_006410615.1. Lineage (NCBI taxonomy): Eukaryota > Metazoa > Chordata > Mammalia > Artiodactyla > Bovidae > Neotragus > Neotragus moschatus. The sequence goes on from SJYA01000117.1 coordinate 750,919, forward strand.
CTTTCAAGATAACTGTTTATTCTTCTACTCTCCTTTAAAAATAATTTACATTTGCTATTCATTTCTCTGTGAAAGTCCTTGGGTGAGCAGCACATGGAACATAGTGTTATACTTTAGGCAAATGACAAACAAATTTTCCAGTATGACTGATATCAAGTATCAGTCACCAAGATATTCTTCAATCTAAAACAAACTAGTGGTTGCCAGTGGGGAGAAAGAAGGAGGGAGGGGCATGTTATGGGTATGGGATTAAGGGGTACAAACTGCTTTGTATAAGATGGACAAGCAACAAGGATATACTGTACAGCACAGGGAATTATAGCCATTATCTTTATAAAATTGAACCATATTTGATTTACAATATTGTGTTAGTTTTAGGTGTACAGCAAAGTGATTCAACTTGACTCCATAGGTACTGAAAGCTACTGAAAATGGTGTAAAACTTTGGCATAATTCATTTGCTGTGTAAGTAATATGCTGCGTATGACTTAAATCAAGAAATCAAAGAAATGCAACATGCTCAGAGAAATGCAACATATGGAGAAGCAGTGGCAGATATTTATGTGATGTTTTGCTTTGCCTATTTTCCTGAGCTGTTAGAGCATTTGAAATTATGTTGTTCATACCAAATACTTTAAAAATTGTGTAAACTCTGGTAGTGTGCAATTTGCCTAAAATATTAACACAAAGGATTAAGCACAGAAGACAGGAAGCACCATGCCTGCGTCTACAGTCTGTGGCGAATGTCTCCTTTGTGAATTTGTGCATGCCTTTCTTTTCTCCTGGGCTTCCCTTGTGGCTCAGCTGGTAAAGAATCCACCTGCAGTGAGGGAGACCTGGGCTCGATCCCTGGGTTGGGAAGAACCCCTAGAGAAAGGAGAGGCTACCCACTCCAGTATTCTGGCCTGGAGAAGTCCATAGACTGTATAGTCCATGAGGTCACAGAGTCAGACACGACTGAGCAACTTTCACTTCACTTCTCTTCTTTTCTCCTGTTCCATGAACACTTTTACCATGTCTGTACTTCCTATTCTTCACTTCTCTTACCTTCATTCATTTATTTCGTTTTTACTTTTAACAGCTTAATTGAGGTAAAATTTATATACTGTAGAATTCATTCACTGTAAGTGGATAATTCAGTGATTTTTAGGAAATTTCTGCAATTGTGCAATCATCATCATAGTCAAAGTTTGAAATACTTCTTTTGCTCCAGAAAGTTCCCCTGTGTTTGCTTATAGTTGATTCCTGCTCCTACTTTTAGCCTCAAGCAACCACTGATCTGCTTTTTGTCTCTACAGTTTTGCTTTTTCTAGAAATTTCATGTGAATGGAATTAAACTGTATGTTGTCTTTTGAGTCTGGCTTCTTTCACGTGATGCAATGCTTTTGAGATTCATCCACAAATGTGTATCAGTTGTTCATTCCTTTATGTTGCCTAATGGCAGTGGTTTAGTCACTAAGTCGTGTCTGACTGTTGCGATCCCATGGACTGCAGTCCACAGGCTCCTCTGTCCATGGGATTCTCCAGGCAAGAATACTGGAGTGGGTTGCCATTTCCTTCTCCAGGTGTTACCTAGTAGTACTCCATTATATGAATACAGTATATTGTCAGTGTGTTAAATAACAAAATACCACAGACTTGGTGGCTTATAAACAACAGACATTTATTTCTCACAGTTCTGGGAGCTGGAAAGTCAAGACCAAGGTTCTAGGAAATGGGGTGTCTGGTGAGAGCTTACTGCCTTGTTCATAGATGGCTGTCTTTTCACTGCACCCTCATATGTCAGAAGGGATGAGGGCTCTCTTTTTGGGGTCTCTTTTATAACTCTTTTATATGGGCACTAATCTCATTCATGAGGGCTCTATTCTCAAGATCTAATTACCTTTCCAAGGCCCCATCTCCAAACACAACCACACTGGATTTGATTTCAACACATGAATTTTGGGGGAACATAGACATTCGGTCCATATTTACATTTTATTTACCATTTACCTGGTACTGGATGTTTGAATTGCTTTTACTTTTTGGCTTTTATGAATAGTTCTGCTATGAATATTTGCTTCTCAGCTTTGTGCTGACAAATGTTTTCATTTCTTTGCATATATACCTAGGACTAGAATTGTTGGATCATGTAGTTAGTCGATGTTTAACTTTCTAAAGCATGATCAAACTGTTTTCCAAAGCAGCGGTGCCATTTCACATTCCAGCCAGTGATGTATGAGAGTTCCAATTTCTCTGCACCCTCCCAACACTTGGGATGTCCCTCTTTAGATTTCAGCCCTCATAATGGGTATGCTTCTCTGCTTTTTAGTGCCTACTTCCTTCCTTCCTTTTTAACCTCTTATTGTTTTTCTCCCCAATTAAATGGCAACCCACTCCAGTGTTCCTGCCTGGAGAATCCCAGGGACAGGGGAGCCTGATGGGCTGCTATCTATGGGGTCGCACAGAGTCGGACACGACTGAAGCAACTTAGCAGCAGCAGCAGCTGCTTAGACTAGTACTGCAGATATTTTCGCTTGTATCAAATCTAATTGCTGACCAATTCTTAGCAAATAGTTAAGAAATAATGTGGTGTGGATTCAAACATTAATCCCCTTTGGCAACCTATTCTTTAAAAAAAAATTTATTTATTTATTTATTTGGCTGCATCAGGTCTTAGTTGTGGCATGTGGGATTTTCATTATGTGCATGGACTCTCTAGCTGTGGTGCAGGGGGTCAGTAGTGGCAAGGCGCAGACCCAGTTATTTTGTAGCACATGGGATCCAAGTACCCTGATCAGGGATCAAACCCACATCCCCTGCATTGCAAGGCAGATTCTTAACCACCGGACCACCAGGGAAGTCCTGGCAATCTATTCTTCATAGATGTTCATGTTTTTCTTACAAATGCTCTGGTTTCCCATGTTGCAGACTAGAACAAGCAGCTTTTAGGACCACAAAATGTACCAGTTTAGAATGAATAAACTCTATAATCAGACTTTAATGACATTATAGTCACACCAGTAAGCATGTCCCTCTGGGCACCCAAAAGTGCTTACCATCTCCTCTATCTGTTCCCAATGTGAAGGGATTGGAGGAGTTCCTGTGTGCCTTCAGTTAAGAGGGTAGATACACTTTTCTAGTGATCTGCTCTTTTATTTTTCTTCCCTGGGTCTGAGGCGAATGCCTGTGAGGTGAGTTTCTCATGTTCTGCATGGTTCCCAGACCACTGTAACTCAACTTTGCAGGGAGGGTGTCAGCTAGCCTTTGGGAGCAGGACCTCTGCACCCAGCATGCCCACTAGCATCATTTCTTGAGCTTTAAAGAAATACCCTTGTTCCAGTCCTGCCCCAGACCAGAACCTCAAATGACTCTGGGAATGCAGAAATGGCTGAGGGCCTTGTTTCCTGTCCTCAAAATAGATTTTTCAGAATTTAGTACTTGAGGTTATAAAGATATGGGAAGAAACAGGCCAAAATAATTACAACACAAAGTTAAGAGTACACCCCCCGAAAGCCATGCTTTCAAGGTAGCCGTGAAGTTGTGGAGTTGGATCTGGATTTGGACTCAGAAGACCAGAATAAGCATTCAGACTCTGTCCTTGCTAAATATTCATAAGCCAGTCTGCTCCTAGCTTGGCCCTTCCTGGCTGCAATCTGGGAGCTCGGCCTTACCTATGATAAGTGTTAAGATCAAAGGGATGATCTACCTGGAAGTACTTTAAAATGATATTTCTTTCAGAGCACTTCACATTTGCTAATTATTTATTTTCATCATATTTTGTTAAGTTTGTCTGGCCTCACTTTACCACATACAATTTGGGTTTATTTTTATTTTGTTTACCCTCTTTCAGTTGGGCTAAGAGCATTGGTTCTGGAGCCAGATTGCCTGTGGACAATCCCAATCCAGCATTGGTTTGCTGTGGGATCTTCCATTCTTGTCCTCCTTTAACTTCAGTTCTCTCCTTAGTAAAATGAGCATAAAAATACTCTCTTGTTTCATAAGAATGAAAAAAGGTAATGATTATGAAGCACTTAGCACACACCTTACATATTGGGGCCTCAGGAAGTGTTAGTTTTTCTTCTTACTAGATAGAGTGCTTAAAAAATCCAGCAAGATCAGGCATTTTATGGTAATGGCTGAAAGGGTATTTATACCCTAAATGGCCCATTGCAAGAGATTTTAAAGTCTTGGGTGGTAATTCAACCAGCCTCAGGGTATGTTTTTCAGACACCTGCTTCAAGTCAATGAAATGTCAATATTTGTAAACAACTTTATTTGGAGTTTATTTTCATGATTGCATTATTGATTTTTCCTTCCAAAGAGAGCATGTCAAGGAAGCATTTCGTACAAGTTTCAAGTTCTAAAACAAGGAATTACAATGAACATCTTGCATACTGTCAAATTATAAACTTGTATGGATTGCAGAAAATCCATTTCCCTAGAATTGCATATATTAAATTACCAAAATGATACATTCTATAAAAACTTTTTATTATGGAGATTGTCAAATAACCCATAATTCATAAGGTCAGGGAGAATACACATGAACCCACATGTGCCTAAAACTAACCTTCAACAATTAACAATGTTTAGGCATGACAAACATTTGAAAGTGTTATATAAATGAGAGGTAAAGGAACTGCAGTTAAAGTGAACTGATATATTCTTGTTGTTAAAAAAAATCCAAATAATACAAAAGTGTGTGAAGAACAAACAAAATACCCATATTTCCAACTATTTTTAAAAATACACCTTTTAATAAGGTTGCTGTTTCAGTCAGGACTTATAAAGTCAAATAGTGTCATGATTTAATGAGCAATAGATAAAAATTCTGGTCAGATTCTCAGTGGNTGAACTGATATATTCTTGTTGTTAAAAAAAATCCAAATAATACAAAAGTGTGTGAAGAACAAACAAAATACCCATATTTCCAACTATTTTTAAAAATACACCTTTTAATAAGGTTGCTGTTTCAGTCAGGACTTATAAAGTCAAATAGTGTCATGATTTAATGAGCAATAGATAAAAATTCTGGTCAGATTCTCAGTGGGGATGGTTCTGACATATCAGTTACTTAGAAAATCTGATCTTTTCAGAGTAAAGCCAATTTGCTGCCATTCTGTTTTAGATCACCATAATTCACTTGTTTCTTGATAGATATGGATTACAAATTTTACAAGTTTTTGTAATGGCTATAGATGGAAATAAAGACATGCACAAACAGCAAAATAAATGACTTAACAACCATAGTATGCGATGGTTGTATTCTAATGATGCTTTGGGTGAGGGATTACAAGTGTAAGAAAAAGAATGCTCATTATCTCCTGCTTAGGTTCAAGGACATCGTCTTTCTGGATGAAAGGTGATTTCAGTATTCTATTTTAGCCCAGATTCTGGGCCATACATTGTCAATTATGGTTTGAATTTTTCCCAAATTAGGTACATGGTCATTTCACTGTGTGAGAGAAAATGGAAATTCAGGTCACATTTCAACTGGAGTTCATTTTTCAAATCACACCTTCAGAAGCAACATCGACATAACCAACTGGTAGCTTTAGCCTTTCAGAAAGCCCTTTTCCACTGTCCCAATGTCCTCTGAAGATGCTATTTGTTTATCTTAGGCCATGGATATAACATGACATTTTATTTTAGATTTTGCAGATGTCTTAAGACCTCTATATACTTTTCTTTTTAAAAATAAGTGATTGTTTAATGGTTTTTAATTTGGTTCCCCTAATTAATTCTAATGCTTTCTAATTAGACTTTATATGCAATTTTCCAGAAATATTTGACAAGACATCTTTTGCACTATCCATAACATTTTCAATGAGTTTTAAAGAGGTTTCTTAAAGAAGTATTAAAAAATATTATACAAATTAAATTTAGATTCTATATACACAGTATGTTCTAAAGTATTACTGACTAGATTAGTTCAACAATTGGGCCACACAGGATGTTTCATAAAGTTTAGACACTAGAATAACATCTTAAGGCAATAGTAATTTGATTTTTTCCTAAATGTGTTGCCATAGATTTTCCTAAATGTTTTACAAACAGTTATTAAAAGCACATTGAGAATCCGAATTCCCTTTGGGCAAAATGTTTTAGTACTTAACTTTCATTTAATTCAAAATTACATATGGTTAGAGTTGCAGAAAGACATCAGAAAATCATAACCAGCTATCACAACACCACATATTTAAATCAATGCAGTGTGGTCTCATCAGAGGCACCTCAAGGTGCCTAATAATAAAAATAAATAAAAATAATCAGTATTATTCTTCTCTACACTACAAAAAAGGGAATATTTAAATTTTAAGTTTGTTCTGAACAATTTACAATTTTCTCTGAGATGCTAATGAGAAACTTCCAGTGACTGGTGAATTTTTGCAATGGGCTCACTGCCAGAGAGCGAATAGGAGGGCTCAACAGGGAACTGTTGAAGACTGGGGGATGAGGAGATCTGTCTAGAGAAAACAGTGATTAAGAAAAGTCCCAGATCACAGTCACAAAAAAGCTTCATTTATAAAATGAAAACATTTAGGATTACCTGAATTGGAACTTGCACAATTACATTTTATATTTTGAAGGATATGCAAATAGGTAATTGACTGACTACTAATGTATTTGGAACTCACTGAAGAAGAAGCGTATGAAATGAGCCAGCTGGTGGATGAAAAGAACTGAAGAATTATGTTTTATTTCTATTTAATGTTTCATTTTAATTGTGCCTCTAGGTAACAGGTTTATAAATGGAAAGCCTGTCTTTGTATGGAAGGTAGAATTACTCTTCTAAAAAAATTTAAATTTAAGAGTTGAAAAATACCTTCAAGAGAATGAATTATCAAAGAAGAATACAGAGAGAATTTGCCAATGCAAAATTATGCTATTTCTGTACCCAAAACTTTGTATAAAAATGCAAATTAAAGTTAACATGTGTTTTAGTTGGCTTAAAGCAAAGGCAAGCTTA
>SJYA01000118.1:0-89053 GCA_006410615.1 Neotragus moschatus
AGAGGCAGGTCAGGTTGTCTGGTATTCCCATCTCTCTCAGAATTTTCCAGTTTATTGTATTCTGTATTTTTGTAGTCTTTTCTTGTTTGTCCAGTACTTTCACAGACATAATTCTAACATACTTCCTAGTAGTACATTTTATACAAACATCCATATGTCCATATGGGTTATGATGCTTACAGCATAATAACAGTTTAAACAGATGGTAAAGAATTTTGCTTGCAATGCAAGAGACCCGGGTTTGATCCCTAGATTGAAAAGATCCCCTGGAGAAGGGAATGGCTACCCACTTCAGTATTCTTGCCTGAAAAACTCTATGGACAGGGGAGCCTGGTAAGCTACAGTCCATGGGGTTGCAGAGTTGGACATGNATGATGCTTACAGCATAATAACAGCTTAAACAGATGGTAAAGAATTTTGCTTGCAATGCAAGAGACCCGGGTTTGATCCCTAGATTGAAAAGATCCCCTGGAGAAGGGAATGGCTACCCACTTCAGTATTCTTGCCTGAAAAACTCTATGGACAGGGGAGCCTGGTAAGCTACAGTCCATGGGGTTGCAGAGTTGGACATGACTGACTGACTAATACTTTCATATACATATATATATATATATATACTAAAAATTAAAATATACAGATTTTTATATGTTTATATCTAACCTATTTTTGCTCATTTCTTGTTTGACTAGAGAAAGGAAATTTTTACGACATGCCTTTAATGAACCATTTTTATCAAAATGGCAAATGAAAACTTTTCCAACTTCCAGGTTCTAGCTACTAGCAACTAATAACTATACGGACTTTCCTTTACTATGATCCTTTTTGCTGATATGATTTGGAGCCATCTGCTAAAGTTAATGGATTTAGGACAGCAAAATTCCTATACAAAAATTTTAAACAAATTATGTATATACAAATATATTATTTTAGTTAGAATGTCTGATATTCAAATAGTGACAGAGCATACTAAACCGTTTAGATCCTGTATCTAAAAAGAGTCATAAGAAAACATTTATCATTTTGTTTGTAATATTTTAGTGGGAATCTTAATGCATACATTTTGTTAAAACTGCTTTGTTTCAATTATTATAGTTGGAAATAGGGCTGGACCCACAGAAGTTGAGAAGGACCAGGTGATAAGTAACTCACATGATTGGTGTTAAGATAGTGGCACTGCTGCTGCTGCTGCTGCTAAATCACTTCAGTGTGAGTATTCAAGATTTTTTATATTTAGGGCAGTTTTCAACTTGTCTACATTGAATTTCCCAATAACTTCCATTTTTCTTCAAAATCTGTGCATACTCAAGCTAAATCCAAAGCCACAATTAGCTAAGATAAAGATTAATGAGGTTTTAGAAAAACAAAGATTACTCGTAGTACACACTGTCTCCAATATAATTATAGCTTAGCATTTTGGTCACTAGTGACTTTTAAAACAACTGTTTTGTAGCAAATCTTAGCCCTTCTTCATTTAGCTAGAGCTGAAAAACAGAGCCAGAGTTCCAGCCTCAAAATGACAGGAGTTTCCAGGAGAATAAAGCATATTGATTTATCACTGAAAATACTGCTATGTGACCAGTTTGGGAGTGTGACCATGGCGTCAATCTGATACAAATGTTGTTGATTAGATGCAACGCAATGAAAGTTAAATAGAGTGGCAGGTTGTCAGCACTTATTTTCCCTGCCTTCCAGTATGTATTGCAGGAGGCCCCACAGCTCCAATATGGCTTATATAATGCTGACGGCATAATAATGATTTCACTGTGGATGCCCACTCTCACATTCAGGCTTGATTTAGTGCTTCAGCCAGAATAACTCATTTTATAATGTCTGGAAGAGCAGGTTGTCCACTAATAGGCATAGCAATGAGTCTTATTTTTAAAGTCACTGCTTTTCAGCAAGTTATATGTTTCTCTAAAGATTCACCACTGGAAGCACAGTCCTGCACAAAAATCCTTCACACAATGCTTTGATATTAACTCACAAGCAAGCTAAAGAGTTTAATGCTAAAACGATAGGATTTTGTTTCAAAATTTATAACCGTATATTGGAAAGTTCCTCTTAAGAAATAAGAATGCATACTGTGATAACAAAAGGAATGATTGGCTAGTTTCCTCTGTTAGGGATTGCTTAAATATTTACTGATTCAATTAAAAGAGTGGCGACTCTCTGGTTGTACTGCATAAAATTGCTTTATATTTTTGGTGAATGGTAATAGACTCTACTCTTTATAAATAGTAGTCAAGATTTGTCCTTTTGAAAAGATTTTCTATTATTAAGTTGTCCATGCCTAAAAATACTTTCTTCCTCTCTGGATGGTGTATGCTAACTTACTAATAGAAGAAATAATCTTGACATAGTACACACACACACATCAGTGTACAAACACACACAAGAACTCAAATGTAGAGCTGAGTTAATCATCAATGTGGTTCAAGAAGTTTCACCGATCTGACTTAAAAAAGTAGTTTATTTAATTTTCTTTTTCATCTCTAATTCATGTTTTTATTCCCTTCATCTCTGTATACACCCACTTTGATTAATACGTGTCAAAGTTTATGTATATGTTTTTATGATGTTTTAAATGATGTAGGACAGAATATAGTATGTATTATATATATATATATAATGTTTTTCTCCAAGATAATTTTCTGTTTCTTTAGTTTTCAACACAGTTTTATATCCTGAATAGCTATAATTTTTATATGTCAGGGATAAATATTCCATATGTTTAATTATTTATGTCATGGGCACCAAACATTGAAAATTAATAGCTGCAGCAAACCTTTGGTAAAGACATCTAAGTGTGTACTGACTGTATATCAACTCTGTTGAATGACCATTGTGTAATTGCAATAAAGACTGCCACAGTGCACTATAGACATTTCATTTTATATGCTACATGTATCTCAATTTTAAAATTATCTTTTCACTTTCTTAAATAATTTGTTGATGAATAGAATGTATTAATGCCTCTTGGTGCCTTATTGGTTACACTTTTGAGTCTCATTTATAAAGTCTTTTCCAAGCTCATAAACTTAACATCATTATTTTCTCCTCCCAAATTTGTAATTTTGTCTTGCATATTTGAAACTTAATTTATTATAAATTGATGCATGTGTTTTGTATGAGAAAAGGGTCTAATTCCAGTAATTTTTTCATCATTCATGGTAAGTTAAAAACTCTCCTTAGTGATTACCAAAGCTAATTCTGTCATACATCTCTTGCTCTGCCATCCAGTGAGACAACTGCTAAGGTCTCACCATCAAGTAGGACACCTACTCTTGTTGCTGAGGCCACTGTTTAACTGTAAGAACTCTAGGTGGATGTCAGTGTTCTCTTCATTGATACTTTGCTAGAAACTCCCGGGTGGCACAGTGATAAAGAATCCTCCTGCCAGTGCAGGAGATTCCAGAGAGGTGGATTTGATCCCTGGGTTGAGAAGATCCCCTCGGGAAGGAAATGGCAACCCAGGCCACTATTCTTGCCTGGAAAAACCCATGGATGTAGTTGTAAAATGTCAGAAACAACTGAGCAAATAAATATACATTAGTAATTTGCTGAGAAATATGGCTTTATCCTGACTATTGAATTCAGTTACATGTTTTTCTACCTCTACTGGCAAGACCACATGCATTTTAATTTGAATATATTAGCAAAGTGTGTGTATGTTAGTTGCTCAGTTGTGACTGACTCTTTGCGACCCCATGGACTGTAGCCTGCCAGGCTGCTCCATCCAAGGGATTCGCCAGGCAATAATACTGGAATGGGTTGCCATTTCCTTCTCCAGGAGATTTTCCCAACCCAGGGATCGAATCCAGATCTTCCACATTACAAGTAGACTCTTTACAGTTTCAGTCACCAGGGAAGCCTTTATTAATGAAGTAAACTTTATTACATCTTTTTTTTTTTTTAACATTAAATCAACTTATATCTTAGGGAACAAATTCATTTCCAAATTTGCCAAAAATCCATTCTCTTTTGTATATATTGCCAAATTTATCATCATCATGCTCAGTTGCTAAGTCACAACCCTGGGACTGTAGCCTGCCAGGTTGCACTGTCTATGGCATTTTCCAAGCAAAAATATTGGAGTGGGTTGTCATTTCCTTCTCCAGGGGATCTTTCAGATCCAAGCATCAAACCTGAGTCTCCTACATTGCCGTCGTAATCCTTACCACTGAGCCACAAGGGCAGACACTTATTGCCAAATTAATTTCCCTGATTTTTTAACTACTTTTGCACCAATATAAATTATTGAGATTAGCTGTTTATGTGCAATCCTAATCAAACCTGTGTATCAATTTGTATGGAAACTCCATAAAATGAGTTTTGGAAAATATTTTCTTTTTATTCTATACCTTGGATTAGTTTGGACATTATTGGGATTATATTTTGCTTCAGAATTTTGTTGGTTGTGCTGGTAAAATTATTAAAGTTTTCATTGGTGATTGCAGCCATGAAATTAAAAGACACTTACTCCTTGGAAGGAAAGTTATGACCAACCTAGACAGCATATTCAAAAGCAGAGACATTACTTNAGTCCCATCACTTCATGGGAAATAGATGGGGAAACAGTGGAAACAGTGTCAGACTTTATTTTTCTGGGCTCCAAAATCACTGCAGATGGTGACTGCAGCCATGAAATTAAAAGACGCTTACTCCTTGGAAGGAAAGTTATGACCAACCTAGACAGCATATTCAAAAGCAGAGACATTACTTTGCCAACAAAGGTCTGTATAGTCAAGGCTATGGTTTTTCCAGTGGTCATGTATGGATGTGAGAGTTGGACTGTGAAGAAGGCTGAGTGCCGAAGAATTGATGCTTTTGAACTGTGGTGTTGGAGAGGACTCTTTTTTTAAAAAAAAATAAATTTATTTATTTTAATTGGAAAAGACTCTTGAGAGTCCCTTGGACTGCAAGGAGATCCAAACAGTCCATTCTAAAGATCAGTCCTGGGTTTTCTTTGGAAGGAATGATGCTAAAGCTGAAACTCCAGTACTTTGGCAACCTCATGTGAAGAGTTGACTCATTGGAAAAGACTCTGATGCTGGGAGGGATTGGGGGCAAGAGGAGAAGGGGACGACAGAGGATAAGATGGCTGGATGGCATCACTGACTCGATGGATGTGAGTCTGAGTGAACCCCGGGAGTTGGTGATGGACAGGGAGGCCTGGTGTGTTACGATTCATGGAGTTGCAAAGAGTCGAACATGACTGAGCAACTGAACTGAACTGTAGAGAGTTTAAAATATGTTAGACATTCTCCCCTTTTTGTTTGAGTTTCTTAAACTCCCTTTCATACATTGCATTTTCCTGTTGTGATTTTTTTTCTGGATTTTTTTTTCCAATTTTATCATCCACATAATTATGTTATATTTTCCTAGTCTGTTACTTAAATTTATTGCTCTAATATTTGGTTTTAAACAGTTTACTGTATTCATTCCTAGATTTTCTCCCAAATATCTCTTTTTCATATTTTATTTTCTTATTACATTTTTAAAATATCTTAGAAAGAATGCAGTTTACTGTATTCTAGTAATTGTAATATCTAAAATTTTTACAATTCTATATATCCTGTGTCTTGTTTTTGCTGCTACATTTTGGAAAATGAGAAGAATATGTTTATGTTTCTGCATAGCTACAAGCTTTCTGAGTATAGAAAACTGAAGCTGTGGAAGTTAAAAAGATGATTGCGTAGAGATCTCCAGAAAGATTTGTCTCCCCAAAGGCTATTGTTTACATTTAAAGAGGGATAAAACCCAGAATCATTAACAACCAAAGGACTGTAACCAAGCATTACCCTATAGGGTCTTCCCAGGACAGACCCCACCATGTCCTATACTTATCTCTTGTCTGTAGAAAAAGTTTAGCCTCCTAGACCTTCCCTGAGTTCCAAAGAATAAATTTAATCAGATAAATAAGAAAATGCAGAAATAAAGGAAAACAATCAAACAAGACAAAATAATAGTAACTTAGCCATCAAACAAAGTCAAGGACCTTTTGCTCATCTTCAAAGGCTATAGATAATATTCTGATAATATTCTATGTCCTTTGAGCTGTTTGGTAGGTACTAAAACCCATACAAGGTAGAAGTTAATTGCATGCTGATCACAAGCACATAGATCCCAGAAATGTTAGAACCAGAAGGTTGATGATATTGACAGTCAGCCACTTCACCACCAATTGATCAAGAGAATGTCTATAAACTAATCATGCACTCCACAGCCCTCTCCATCACCATCTTTAATAACTTTTTCTCAAATCTATTAGGATGCTCAAGACTTTTGCTTGATGTCCTACAATAAGTGTTACACTTTCCTTCACCACAACCTGATGTCAGTAGATTGACTTTGCTACAGGCAGACCAATAGACTCAAGTTTGGTTTGGTAACAAGGTTTGCTTATATGAAGAGGATTCCTTTCTCTCCCTTTTCCTAGTTGATAAGGAGAACAGCTAACCTATATATCTTCCCAGATTCATAATTTAGGGAATGCTAACCTTTATCAACTCCCCTCCTGCACTTTCAAGGTATAACCATATACTTCACACTATATCACCCTGATAGGGTGAAATGAGGGAAGGGCAATCTATGTTGTTATTGCTTTAAGTAAAAACAGTCTACCTTGACTCAAAAATCTTGTTTTTGCTTTCAAAATAAAACAAGTTAAACTTATTAATGACTTTTGTGAAATTTTTAATGTGACCTGCCCATTTTTATCTTTAAAATATATCAGCACAAATTCTTTGAGACTTGGATGTAGATGAATTTCCACAGAGAAAATGTATTTTTCCTTTTTATATATTCTCAGGGAAATGCTTCTAGTGTGTGATTGTATGCCAATGATTAATTTTCTCTGCTTCAGTTTTCTCAGTTTAAAATTTTAAATAAAAATATTTTATGTAGCTTTTGCATAAATAATAATAATATTAAACATATAAATGCAGGGCTTAACAATCATTTATCTATTAATATTAGTTAATATAAATACTCATAGTAAAATTTTACCAGCTAAGTTTAAAACATCTTCTAATAATGAGGATTATTTGGAAATGCTTGCAAATGCCTCAAGTTATCTTCATATCATAAAAAATGAGAAAAACAAGATCACAAGATCATTTATTGTGGCAAACCACTTGTACAACATTATCCAAGTTGGTATAGATAAAAATATAAGCCTAATCCTTACTCTGAATGATTCTATAATCTAGATGGGAGAGAGAGTATATGGATGTAAAGAGAATAAGCTGCAATCCTAAGAAACTGTGGTAGCTACAAAATTAACAGAGACGATTATTAACACTATAACTTTAGAGTGGAATGAAAAATGTTTACAGAGTGGAGTTGTTGAGGAAGGCTTTAAGGAGAATTTAGACTCTCTGAAACATTATTGGAGTAAAGTTCTTACACAGTAAAAATAGTATGCTATTTTTTGGGTAGAACAGAATAATTTGAATGCAATTTTAAATTTTATTTATATATTTATTGGTTGTCTTGGCTCTTTGTTGCTGCTTGAGGGTCTTTTCTAGTTAAGGTGAGTTGGGGATACTCTTGTTGTGGTGTGCAGGCTTCTTATTGTCGTGGCTTCTCTTGTTGCAGACCACAGGCTCCAGGGCATGCAGGCTTCAGTAGCTGCAGTGCACGGGATCAATAGTTGCAGCTCATGGGCTCTAGAGTGTGGGATCAATAGTTGTGGCACATGGGATGCCATAAAAGGCATGGGAGGTCTACCGAGAGCAGGGATTGAACTTATGTCCCCNGTGACAATATACAGCCTTGATGTATTCCTTTTCCTATTTGGAACCAGTCTATTGTTCCATGTCCAGTTTTAACTGTTGTTTCCTGGCCTGCATACTATAGTCATAGTTAAATTTCAATATAGGAGAGAAAATGGAATACTGAAATCTAGAACAATTTCAAATCCTAAAAGGTGATGCTCTGAAATTGCTGTACTCAATATGCCAGCAAATCTGGAAAATTCGGCAGTGTCCACAGGACTGGAAAAGGCCAGTTTTCATTCCAATTCCAAAGAAAGGCAATGCCAAAGGATGCTCAAACTACCACTCACCTCACACACTAGCAAAGTAATGCTCAAAATTCTCCAAGCCAGATTTCAACAGTATATGAACCATGAACTTCTATATGTTCATGCTGGATTTAGAAAAGGCATAAGAACCAGAAATCAAATTGCCAGCATCCACTGCATCATGAAAAAAGCAAAAATTTTAGAAAAAAAAAAAATCTACTTCTACTCTATTGACTACGCAAAAGCCTTTAACTGTGTGGGTCACAATAAACTGTGGAAAATTCTTCAAGAGATGGGAATACCAGACCACCTGACCTGCCTCCACAGAAATGTGTATGCAGGTCAAGAAGCAGTAGTTAGAACTGGAGATGAAACAACAGACTGGTTCCAAACTGGTAAAGGAGTATGTCAAAGCTGTATATTGTCACCCTGCTTATTTAATTTCTACACAGAGTGCATCATGCAAAATGCCAGGCTGGATGAAGCACAAGCTGCAATGAAGATTATCAGGAGAAATATCAATAACCTCAGATATGAAGATGACACCACCCTTATGGCAGAAAGTATAGAAGAACTATAGAATCTCTTAATGAAAGTGAAAGAAGAGAGTGAAAAATTTGGCTTAAAACTCAACATTCAGAAACCAAGGTCATGGCATCTGGTCCCATCACTTCATGACAAATAGATGGGGAAACAGTGGAAACAGTGACAGACTATTTTGGGGGGCTGCAAAATCACTGCAGATGTTGACTGTGGCCGTGAAGTTAAAAGACGCTTGCTCCTTGGAAGAAAAGTTATGACCAATCTAGACAGTTTGTTAAAAAGCAGAAGCATTACTTTACCAACAAATGTCTGTCTAGTCAAAGCTATGGTTTTTCCAGTAGTCATTTATGTACATAAGTGTTGGACTATAAAGAAAGCTGAGCACTGAAAATTTGATGCTGCTGAACTGTGGTGTTGGAGAAGACTCTTGAGAATTCCTTGGACGAAAAGGATATCCAACCAGTCCATCCTAAAGGAAATCATTCCTGAATATTCATTGGAAGGATTCATGCTGAAGCTGAAACTCCAATACTTTGATTGAAGGTGAGAGGAAAAGCGGATGGCAGATGATGAGATGGTTGGATGGCCTCACCAACATGATGGACAGGAATTTGAGTAGTCTCCAGGAGTTGGTGATGGACAGGGAAGCCTGTCGTGCCGCATTCCACGGGATTGCAGAGTTGGACATGACTGAGCAACTGAACTGAACTGATAATACTAAAAAGAAGACAGAATGGGGGAGAGAAGTAACAAACAAATAGGGTAATTATATGACAAGCGTTTATGGCAGACATATATAATTGCATTAAGTATGAAAAGACTTAATAATTCAAGGTCAGATATTATTAAACATAATAATGGAACAATATAGGCATACTTCAGAGATTTTACAAGCTTGGTCTACATCACCACAATAAATATCACAATGAACAAAGTCACACACAATTATTTTTGATTATAATTACACTATACAGTAGTCTTTGTCCAATAGCAGCTTGTCTAAAAAAAAGTACCTACCAAACTCAAAAATACTTTATTGAAAAAACATTTGCCAACAATCATCTGAAACTTCATGAGTAGTAATTTTCTCTCAGTGTTGATAGCTGCTGACTGATCAAGGTGGTGGCTGCCAAAGGCTGTGGGGACGTGACAGCTTAAAACAAGAAGACAATGGAAGTTTGCCACATCAATTAACTCTTCTTTTCACAAACAATTTCTCTGTAGCATGTAGTGCTGTTGATAATATTTTCTCCACAGTGAAACTTCTTCAAGATAGGAAACAGTTACGTCAAACTCTGCCAGTGCTTTAATCAACCAAGCAACTGATATAATATTCTAAATCCTTTGGTGATATTTCAACAATCTTTATAGCATCATCACCAGAAGTAGATTCCATCTCAAGAAACCACTTTCTTCTCATCAGTAAAAAGCAACTCCTCATCCATTAAAATTTTGCTATGAGATTACAGCAATTCAGTCACCTCTTCAGGCTCCACTCCTAATTCTGGTTCTCTTGCTATGTTTACCACATCCGCAGTTACGTCCTCAACTGAAGTACTGAATCACTTAAAGTCGTCCATGAAGATTAAAATCAACTTCTTCAAAACTCCTGTTAATCTTTATATTTTGACCTCTTCTCATGAAACAAATGTACTAAACAGCATCTAGAATTATGGATCCTTTCCAAAATGTTTTTGATTGTTGTTGCTCAGCCACTAAGTCATGATTGACTCTTTGTGACTCTGTGGACTACAGCATGCCAGGCTCCTCTGTTTTCCATTGTCTCCCAGAGTTTGCTCAAATACATGTCCATTTAGTCAGTGATACTATCTAACCATCTCATCCTCTGCAGCTCTCTTCTCCTTTTGCCTTTAATCCTTCCAGCCTCAGGGCTTTTTTTCTCAATGAATTGCCTCCTTGTATCATGTAGTCAAAGTATTGGAGCTTCAGTAACAGTCCTTCCAGTGAATATTCAGGGCTGATTTACTTTAGGATTAACTGGTTTGATCTCCTGCAGCCCAAGGGACTCTAAAGACTTCTCAAGCACCACAATTCGAAAGCATCAAGTCTTGAGAGCTCAGCCTTCTTTGTGGTCCAACTCTCACATCTGTGCAGTACATGACTGCTGGAAAAAACCATAGCTTTGACTATATGGACCTTTATGGGCAAAATGACATCTCTGTTTTTTTAATACGCTGTCTAGGTTTGTCATAGCTTTCCTTCCAAGGAGAAAGAGTCTTTCAATTTTATGGCAGCAGTCACCATCCACAGTGATTTTGGAGCCCAAGAAAATAAAACTTGTCAGTTTTTCCACCTTCATACCTTCTGTTTGCCATGAAGTGATGTCCATCAAGTCGGTGATGTCTTCCAACCATCTCATCCTCTGTCGTCCCCTTCTCCTACTACTCTCAATCTTTCCCAGCATCAGGGTCTTTTCAAATGAGTCAGTTCTTTGCATCAGGTGGCCAAAGTATTGGAGTTTTAGCTTCAGCGTCAGTCCTTCCAATGAACATTCAGGACTGATTTTCTTTAGGATTGACTGGTTTGATCTCCTTGCAGTCCAAGGGACTCAAAAGCATCAATTCTTTGATGCTCAGCTTTTTTATAGTCCAACTCTCACATACATAAATGATTACTGGAAAAATCACAGCTTTGACCAGATGGAACTTTGTTGGCAAAGTAATGTCTCTGCTTTTTATTATGTTATCTAGGTTGGTCATAACTTTTCTTCCAAAGAGCAAGAATCTCTTAATTTCATGGCTGCAGTCACCATCTGTAGTGACTTTGCAGCCCCCAAAATAAATTCTCTCACTGTTTCCACTGTTTCCCCATCTATTTGTCATGAAGTGATGGGACCAGATGCCATGATCTTAGTTTTCTGAATATTGAGTTTTAAGTCAACTTTTTCACTCTCCTCTTTCACTTTCATCAAGAGGCTCGTTACTTCTACACTTTCTGCCATCAGGATGGTGTCATCTGCATATCTGAGTTTATTGTTATTTCTCCAGGCAATCTTGATTTCAGCGTGTGCTTCATCCAGCCTGGCATTTTCCATAATGTAATCTGCATATAAATTAAATAAGCATAGTGACAATATACAGCCTTGTCCAATTTGGAACTAATCAGTTGTTCCATGTCTTGTTCTTACTGTTGCTTCTTAACCTGCATAAAGGTTTCTCATTTTTCTCTAGTTTTTCTTAATTTTAAATGTTTGCTTCTGATACATAGAGGCTATTCTAATATAATATTTGTACTGAAATTTCTAGACCAAGTTTAAATGATCTCTTGTTATTCTTGAGTTATTTTAATGTAATATAAATATTTTGCATAATTACATAACTAATATACATGACAAAAAAGAATAGGTCATACTCTGTACACATGCAAAACAAATCACTTGTTTTTAAATCTCTCCTAAAGGGATGCAACGAAATATACTAGCAGTGTTTAACAAAATTTATAGCTGAATGACTTTTACTTCTGAAGTTAAAAAATTGAAATTACATCAAATATTATACTCTAAGTATAATACAAATGAGAAGTATATAGTGGTGTTGGGATAGCATATGAAAAAGGTCAGTTCTTAAATATAGAATATTTTTTCCCACTCAATAGGAAAAGCACTGCCCTATAATTTACCCATCATATTGCTACACAAAGAGAAAAGAAATTACTACCACTAAGACAGTAAAGTAAGCACAGTTTAAACTGTTTATAATACTTATAAGTTAACTGAGTATAAAGTTTACTTCACAAGTGCTTGAAAGCAACTGTTACAACAACTCCTAGTGAAATAATAGAATAAGTGTACTTTAAAGATTTCCCATGATCAGAGGAAAAATATATATAGAAATAATTAAAATACTAGTTTTTTTTCTTTTAAGCATGTGAATATGATAATTGGGGGAACTAAAGCAAATGCAATTTTTTAGTGAAACGGGGAAAGTGAAATCTCATTTGGATATTTCAAGACAGCATGGGGAATATATATTATTCTCTCCTATAGTCATTGTCCAGACAGAAAGAAATATTATGACATGCTTTCAGGATGAAAATGGTAAGGTGGAAATACACTTCTTCCCTTAAAAGACCCTTCAAGTCTTTCAACAATAGAGATGTTTTTATTCACTCTTATATTCTCAAGGCAATTATGAGATTTTAGAGAACAGAGAAGACGTATATTTTACCGCGTGCCTCCTCAAAGAGCACAAATCAAGCCTAGCTTTGTAGAATAGACTGTATTTAGTGGCTTTATATCATAAGTCTTTGAAACGATGTCTTAGAAAAGCTAAGGGTCTGAGTTTCCATTTGAGACATCAGGAATCCCCCCTTGTTTCTGTAAGGCCAAATCATGTAACCTGTAACAAGCTCAGTCACTAAGCTTGTTACACAATCATGTAACAAGCTTCGGGTTCTTTAACTCTGAGAAACAATTTTGTGAGGTATGTTAAATGATTAAACTAAATGACCAGGTAGATATACCCTTTAAAGTATTTATGGTTATAGATGGCATTATAACCATCTATAAGATGGCTTTCCTGGTGATTCTGTGGTAAAGAATCCTCCTGCAGTGCAGGAAATCCAAGAGACTCAGATTTGTTCCCTAGGTCGGGAAGATCCCCCTGGAGGAGGGCATGGCAATCCACTCTAGTCTTCTTGCCTGGAGATTCCCATGGACAGAGGAGCCTGGCCAGCTACAGCCTATAGGGTTGCAAAGAGTCGGACATGACTGAAGTGACTGAGTATGCACACACATGGCACATGGCATTAGATACAGCTTCCCAGGTGGTGCTAGTGGAAAGAATCCACCTGCCAGTGCAGGAGATGTTAGAGACTCGGGTTTGATCCCTGGGTCAGGAAGATCTCCTGGAGGAGGGCCTGGCAGCCCACTCCAGTATTTTTGCCTGAAGAATCCCTTGGACAGAAAAGCCTGGCAGAATACAAAGACGTTGACATGACTTAGTGACTGAGCACATGGCTTTAGATGTTTTGAATTACTTCAGTTCAGTTCAGTTGCTCAGTCGTGTCCGACTCTTAATTGTACCTAATTCTTTTCACTAAATTTGCACACAAAAAGCTTTCAAATATGATGGAAATCTATGAGTGAGGGGAATACTGACACAATATATAGAAAAAGCAGAAAAAGAAAAGATCATTAGATAAAGAGATAGATGACTCATAATTAGATAGGTACATAGTGATAGGTGAAAGAAAATAGAGAGAGAAAAAAAGAATGAGAAAGCAGGGAGAGAGAAGGGAAGGAAAGGAAAAGAGAGGTGAGAGCAAGAAACAATAAAGACCATAAAAATGTGAAATGCTACTTAGCTAGACTTTTATCTGGTTAATGATACTGGCAGTAAATACATTTCCAAGTTTAGGTAGTCTCCTATATCATACCTATAACAATCATTTTAGGAAATATGTGTACTTTTATTATCTTTGGATTGGTTGCCCAAATCTTGGCATGGTGCTGTGCACACAGTAGGAACTCAAGAAACATTTTCTTTTGAGAAACTATTAAGATAATTTCCAAACATACTTATTCTTTTTGCTGAAATTTCCAGCATCCTTTTCCTTATGGTTTTACTTGGAATAGGGTCTTCCCATGTAGCACAGTGGTAAAGAATCTGCCTGTCAGTGCAAGAGACACAGGAGATGTGGGTTTGATCCCTGGGTCTGGAATATCCCCTAGAAGAAGAAATGGCAACCCACTCCAGCATTCTTGCCTAGAAAATCCCATAGACAGAGGAATCTGGTGGGCAGGCTATAGTCCTTGGGTTCAAAAGAGTCAAATATGGCTGAGCACACACACTGGTTACGGAGAATATGGAAAGAAAGCAACTTTCTCCCACTTACTAATAGCAATCTTGAAACTAATGCTTTCAGCTCCACATGAAAATCATGTCTTCTTTATAGCATGTATTATCAAGAAAATACATCCTGACTTCCCTGGTGGCTTAGACGGTAAAGCGTCTTGTCTGCAATGTGGGAGACCCAGGTTGGAGCCCTGGGTTGGGAAGATCCCCTGGTGAAGGAAATGGCAATCCACTCCAGTACTATTGCCTGGAAAATCCCATGGACAGAGAAGCCTGGTACACTACAGTCTGTGGGGTCGCAGAGTTGGACACGACTGAGCAACTTCACTTATCAAGAAAATAGGAAGTCCTGCCTCACGATATAATCCTATTGTTCATCATTCTTGGACTCTTAAACGTTGATGAACTCTACACTCGAACCCTTCCTTCTACTCTGTTTGCTCATACCCTTTCAAAATGAACATGCCACCCAANCGACTGAGCAACTTCACTTATCAAGAAAATAGGAAGTCCTGCCTCACGATATAATCCTATTGTTCATCATTCTTGGACTCTTAAACGTTGATGAACTCTACACTCGAACCCTTCCTTCTACTCTGTTTGCTCATACCCTTTCAAAATGAACATGCCACCCAATTCCAGACCTTCAAAGTGCTGTCATTTCTCCAACCTCATGCCTCCTACACTTGGGGTCTCACCCTAACCAGCATCATCCTCCATAACATAACTACTTTTCTAAGTTTAATGACCAACATTCAACTAAGATCATGACTTTTTGCACTTTACTTTTCACTTTATCAATCTGTTCTTCAATTCCATTTATATATCTATATTATGATATTGCTTTTTGCTCCTAGTATATCACCTTTTCATGTTCCCAGTTGAATCCCATGCAACTCAGATCCCTGGTCACTGAACTTCTCTATCATAACCGACCTTTCCTTTCACATACTTCTATCCTTCAACACAACTGGCTAAAATTCCAATCCCAAAACAGTTTTACCATCTCTTCAGTCAAATTTTTTACATTGTTTACCCTCAATTTTATCTTTCTAAAGCTAAAAATTTCTCTGGTTCCTTTTTTTAAAATAGGAAACATAAAATGATTTAATTATGTTTCTTCTGCATTCTGAAGTATTTGTAAAACTGGACAATTTTCACCCAGTATATTGGTTCCATCTATTTGTTTTTAAACTCCTCAAAGTTAATCATTACTATTACTAGGTGAATACTTATTTAATATGACCAATTCATTTATCAACTTCCTAGCTCATCATTGTTTACTAAAGTTCGTTGTTTCCTCCTTGCTTCCTCTATTTCCTTTTTGCTAGAGTATATCCGTTGGTAATTATTTCAGTGACAGCTTATGAAAGAACTCTCAGACTTTGTCTGAAAGAAATTATTATTTTGACCTAGTCTTCACTGTTATTTTCCCTTCATCATGTTGAAGATACTATTTCATCATCTCTGGCATTTCTCATGGGTTTGCTTGGGTTTGTTTAATCAACATTCTTTCGTAGGTAACATGTCTCATCTAATTTTTTTTTTTTTTGGTCTCATGAAAAATTTTCCCTTTGTCTCTGATATCCTGAAATATCATCAGTCTATGTCTAGGTGTTAGACCTATTTTTATTATTCTACATGAGACTTACTGCTCCTCTTCAACCTGAGAGATGACTTTCAATATATTTTCTCTTTGGATAGTGCCTCTCCTCTCTTCTCTTTTATTCTTTCTTCTGGAACTCACATTATATATTAGAACTTTTCATTCTCTTCTCTCTCATGCATACTAAAAAAACTTTATATTTTTATATCAGTTTTAGATTTATGACAAGTTGAGAGAAAAGTGTGTAGATTTCTGATACACTTGTGCCCCTACACATGCATAGCCTCTCCTGTTATCATTATTATTTATCATATTTTTTTTTCTTTTAAGTCAAGGATGAGTCTATGTTGACACATCAAAATCACTCAAATTCCATAGTTTACTTTAGATTTCACTCTTGGTGGTGTACATTCTATGGGTTTGGACAGAAGTATAGTGATATATATCTATCCTTATACTGTCAGGCAAAGTATTTTCGGTGCCCTAAAAATCCTCTGTGCTCTGCCTATTCATTTACCTCACTTCTCAGCAACCATTGATACAGTCTTCATAGTGTTGCCTTCTACAGAATATTGTATGGTTGGAATCATATACCAGGTAGCCTTTCTAGATTGGCTTCTTTCACTAAGTGATATGCGTTTAAGTTTCCTCCATGTCTTTTCATAGCTTGATATGAAGTTTCCTTTTAGTGCGGAATTTTATTCCTTTCTTTGGATGGACCACAGTTTGCTTTTTACCCATTTACCTACTGAAGCACATCTTAATTGCTTCCAAGTTTTGGCAATTATGAATAAACCTGCTAAAAACTTCTGCGTCCAAGCTTTTGAGTGGATACACATTTTCCACTCTGTAGAGTAAATACTGAGAAGTACAAATGATGGATCCTATGATAAGAGTATGTTAAATTTTATAAGAAACTGAAAAACTGAGGACTTAGTAGATACAAGCCTATTTAGATCATCTGTTTCTGTTTGTGTAAGTTTTGGTAGATGTAGCTTCCAAGGAACTGGTTCATTTCATGTAGGTTATCAAATATGTGTGCATAAAGTTGTTCATAGTATGATTTTATTATTCTTTTAATTTCCTTGGAATTTGTTGGGATGTAGCCTCTTTCATTTCTGATATGAGTAATTTATGTACTCTTTTTTTCTCAGTTAACCTGAGTATGTTACTGATCTTTTCAAGTAAGCTTTATATTTTCTTGATTTTCTCTATTGGCTTCTTGTTTTTAATTTCACTGATTTTTTGCTCTAATGCTGGTTTCTTTTTTCTGCTTACTTTTTATTTAATTTGTTCTTTTTCTAGTTTCCTAATATGGGAACTTAAATTACCGACTTTTAGATCTTTTTTATTTTCTAATATATGTATTGCTTCCCCTGTGCACTGCTTTCACTGCATTCAAAATATTTTGATAACTTATCTTCCTTTTAAACATTCTTTTCAATTAATTTATTTGTTTTAACTGGAGGCAAATAACTTTACAATATTGTGGTTGTTTTTGCCATGCATTGACATGAATCGGCCACGGGTGTATGTGTCCCCCATCCTGAAACCCCCTCCAATCTCCCTTCCTATCCCATCTCTCTAGGTTGTCCCAGCGCACCGACTTTGAGCGCCCTGTTTCAAGGATTGAACTTGGACTGGTGACCTATTTCACATATGGCAAAATGTATGTTTCACTGCTGTTCTCTGAAGTCATCCCACCTTCACCTTCTCCCACAGAGTCCAAAATTCTGTTCTTTATATCTGAGTCTCTTTTGCTGTCTCACATACAGGGTTGTTGTTACCATCTTTCTAAATTCCATATATATGTCTTAGATGGGAATACCAGACCACCTAACCTGCCTCTTGAGAAATCTGTATGCAGGTCAGGAAGCAACAGTTAGAACTGGACATGGAACAACAGACTGGTTCCAAATAAGAAAAGGAGTACATCAAGGCTGTATATTGTCACCCTGCTTATTTAACTTATATGCAGAGTACANTAGTTCATCAGGCACTCTATCTATCAGATCTAGGCCCTTAAATCTATTTCTCACTTCCACTGTACATTACTACTGATAATTAATAGTAGAAAATTAAGTGCATACTTTATTCTGTACAAAACAATGTTATTTATTGCTTATGTTATGAAAATACACTTGTTGATAGTCTTTACAAGTTATCTTAATCAGTATTATTTTAGTTGCATTTATTTGATAGCAGAAACATAGAACCATAGATTACTTGGTATGGTTTCAAACTGTAGAAATAGGTGAAATAATATCATATACACTTTAGATTTTTCATACTCAGTTATTTTTACTCAATTATTTCATAGTCTTTAACATTATAAACATTAAAAACATTAAAAACAGAAAATAACCTGCGGTCTTCATGGGTGAACATTCTTGCTCAGGGCACAAAGCTTGATCTTATTGTCTTTAACATTAAAAACAAAACTCCATGAAAATAACCAGCGGTCATCAATTATTTCATAGTATAGTTATGGATGGGATTAATGGAAGATTAGAAATGCGAAAGGGATTTCCTGGTGATTCAGTGGTGAAGTACCCACCTGCCAATGCAGGAGACATGGGTTTGATACATGGTCTGGGAAGATCCCACATGCCGTAGAGCAACTAAGCCTGAGTGGCATAACTATTGAGCCTGTGCTTTAGAGCCTGAGGACCTTAACTACTGAGGTTACACGCTGCAACTGCTCGAACTTGCCAGTCCTAGAGCCCATGCTCTGTAACAAGAGCGGCCACCACAATGAGAAGTCCACTTCTTGCAAGGAAGAGCAGCCTCTGACTGCCGCAACTAGAGAAGGGCCCGAGCAACAGTGAAGACCCAGCACCACCACAAACAAATAAATAAGGCTTAAAAAAAACCTGTGAAAACAAACACTAAAGTCATAGCAATATAAATAATTCAAATTCAAGCAGAAAGACAAAATGACTGAACATTAAACATTAGTGTGTTCTATGGAAAGTTAAAGTACAATTCCCCAAAAGAGAAGAAAGACATCAGGAGGAAAAATTTAAAGAAACAATAAAAAAAATGAGAAGCCTTAAATTATATTTATGAAGCTCAAGAAATATGACAAAAACTACAAGAAACATCAGAATCAAACNTGGGATTAATGGAAGATTAGAAATGCGAAAGGGATTTCCTGGTGATTCAGTGGTGAAGTACCCACCTGCCAATGCAGGAGACATGGGTTTGATACATGGTCTGGGAAGATCCCACATGCCGTAGAGCAACTAAGCCTGAGTGGCATAACTATTGAGCCTGTGCTTTAGAGCCTGAGGACCTTAACTACTGAGGTTACACGCTGCAACTGCTCGAACTTGCCAGTCCTAGAGCCCATGCTCTGTAACAAGAGCGGCCACCACAATGAGAAGTCCACTTCTTGCAAGGAAGAGCAGCCTCTGACTGCCGCAACTAGAGAAGGGCCCGAGCAACAGTGAAGACCCAGCACCACCACAAACAAATAAATAAGGCTTAAAAAAAACCTGTGAAAACAAACACTAAAGTCATAGCAATATAAATAATTCAAATTCAAGCAGAAAGACAAAATGACTGAACATTAAACATTAGTGTGTTCTATGGAAAGTTAAAGTACAATTCCCCAAAAGAGAAGAAAGACATCAGGAGGAAAAATTTAAAGAAACAATAAAAAAAATGAGAAGCCTTAAATTATATTTATGAAGCTCAAGAAATATGACAAAAACTACAAGAAACATCAGAATCAAACTTAGAGTCAATGATAAAGAAAATATCTCAAAAGAAGCCAGAGGGAAAAAGAATACTACATCTAGAACAAAATAAGTATGGTCTTCATGGGAAAGAGTTCAGTCAAAAAGAAATTGGAGTGATATCTGGAAAGTTTCGGAAAAATAGTCAAAGAAGCAAGTTCAGTTAACAAATTGTGAAACATGTGAAAATCCTATTTCTCTCAAAAAATTGAAATTATAATTTAAATTCTAAAGAAGAAAACCTTCCAGAGTCAGATGACCTTAATAATAAGATTTTGATAGACTGTTTCTAAAATTCATATATAAATAAAATTCAGCTAGAATACCAAGAAAACTCAGGAACAAAAAAAAAAAAAAGTTGGAGGACAACCACTTGTTTTTAACACTTGACTATCAAGATGAGATAGACAAACATGCTAATGCAACAGAATAGAGGGCCCAGAAATAGACTTATACAAAAGTCTATTTTCACATTTTTTCCCACAAAGATGCAAAGAAAAGTCAGTACAGGAAGAATAGACTTTTCAACAAATGGTGTAGAACAGGGATATCCATAAATGAAAACAATGAAGAATACAGAAAATTCAGCTCATAGTATACAATAGTGCTAAGTGCAACATGTAAATATCTAAAACTTCTGCAATTAAGTATAGAATAAAGTCTTTGCAATCTTCTGTTATGCCAGGATTCATTACATAAAACAAAAGTGTGATCCATAAAATAATAAAAAAAACTCTATCAAAATTAAAATTTTCTGCTCATTGAACCTAATGCTATTAAATCAAAGAAAAAACAAGTTCCAGATGGGGAAAAATATTTGCAGACCACATATTAGGTGAAAACTTATAGCTAGAATATGTAGAGAGAGTGTTCTTATAAACACAAACACATTAAAGTATGGGCAAATGATTTGAGCAACACTTTATCACAAAAGCTTAGTGGATAACAAACGAGCACATAAAAAGATGAACAATATTATCAGAGAAATAGGAGTTAAACCACAATGAAATACCACTACACAATTATCAGTATGGCTGGAATTCGAAAGACTGACTTTATCAAGTACTAGTGGGATTTGGAGTGACCAAAACTCTTACACCCTGCTGGTGGAAATGAAAAATGGTGCATTCACTTTGTATGACAGTTTGCCAGTTTCCTCAAAAGGAATTATCATGATTTACATATGATCATGATTCCACTTTTCAAGTTTTTAGTATTTACACAAAGAAATGAAAGCATGTGTCTATTGAAGTGACTATATAATAATGTTCATAGAAACTAAATTTGTTAATAAATTTTTAAAAATTTATAGTAACTACAAACTGAAAATACAAATGTCCATCATTTTATGAACAGATAAACAGTGGTATATTGATGAAGTGGGATGCTACTTAGCAATACTAAGAATTAGACTGTTGATATGAGAAAGTGTTGATGATCCTTCTAACTTAGGACTATTACCCTCTCATGAAAACCAAGAATTAATTATCTGATTTTTTTTATAATTCTTTTTATATTTTATAGGTAAAAAGAAAGGCTATAAACTCAGAGATTCTGTCAGTATTTCAGATATTTAATAATTTGATCAGTGTTTTCACTAGTCTTAAAAAAGGAAAATCTGAAAATTCAGCAGGACACAGAATGTGTAAAACCCAATGTTTTTTAAATTGTGTTTTTTATACACTGTATATATAAAGCTATTATGTGGAAAGATCTTTCAGATCATTTTCAGACCTGCACTATGTCTTTTCAGGTATCCATTCTATATTCTGCATAAGCATTACAGACTAAAAGAAAGTCAACTGCTACCTAGGTAGTTTATCTAATGTATCTAATGGCAACACTACAAAAATGGAATTATTTTTTTCCTAAATTACAAGTTAAAAAAATCAGAGCACTTCCCAACACCATACACAAAGATAAATTCAAAATTGATTACAGACCTAAATATAACACCAGAAACTATAAAACTTTTAGGGGAAAACACAGGCAGAACACTCGATGACATAAATCAAAGCAAGATCCTCTATGACCCATCTCCTAGAGTAACGGAAACAAAAGCAAAAGTAAGCAAGCGAGACCTGATTAAACTTAAAAGCTTTTGCACAGCAAAGGAAACTATAAGCAAGGCGAAAAGACAACCCACAGAATGGGAGAAAACAATAGCAAATGAAACAACTGACAAAGGATCAATTTACAAAATATACAAGCAGCTCATACAATTCAACACCAAGGAAACAAACCACCCAATCAGAAAGTGGGGAAAAGACCTAAACAGACATTTCTCCAAAGAAGACATACAGATGTCTAACAAACACGTGAAAAGTTGCTCAACATTACTCGTTATGAGAGAAATGCAAATAAAAACTACAGTGAGATATCACCTCACACCAGTCAGAATGGCCATCATCAAAAAGTCTACCAACAATAGATGCTGGAGAGGGTGTGGAGAAAAGGAAACTCTCTTGCACTGTTGGTGGCAATGTAAATTGATACAGCCACTGTGGAAGACGGTATGGAGATTCTTTAAAAGACTAGGAATAAAAGCATCATATGATCCATCAATCCCAATCCTAGGCATTTACCCTGAGGAAACAAAAATTGAAAAAGACACATGCATCCCATTGTTCATTGCAGCACTATTTGCAATACCTAGAACATGGAAGCAACCTAGATGTCCATAAACAGATGAATGGATAAAGAAGTCATGGTACATATACACAATGGAATATTACTCAGCCGTAAAAAGAAACTCATTTGAGTCACTTCTGATGAGGTGGATGAACCTAGAACCTATTATACAGAGTGAAGTGAGCCAGCAAGAGAAAGATAAATATATTCTAACACATATATACAGATTCTAGAAGAATGGTACTGAAGAACTTATTTACAGAGCAGCGATGGAGGAGCAGACATAGAGAATAGACTGATGGACATGGGGAGAGGGGAGGAGAGGGTGAGGTGTATGGAAAGAGAACTATGGAAACTTACATTACCATATGCAAAATAGATAGCCAATGGTAATTTGCTGTATGGCTCAGGAAACTCAAACAGGGGTGCTGTATCAACCTAGAGGGCTGGGATGGGGAGGGAAATGGGAGGGAGGTTCAAAGAGGAGGGGATATACCTATGACTGATTCACGTTGAGGTTTGACAGAAAACAGTAAAATTCTGTAAAGCAATTTTCATTCAAAAATAAAAATAAAAAATTAAATAATGTGCCACCTTAGACACCACTCTCCTACATCATACAGACTTTCAGTTCAGTTCAGTTCCATTCAGTCGCTCAGTCGTGTCCGACTCCTTGCAACCCCACGAATCGCAGCACGCCAGGCTTCCCTGTCCATCACCAACTCCCGGAGTTCACTCAGACTCACGCCCATTGAGTCAGTGATGCCATCCAGCCATCTCATCCTTTGTGATCCCCTTCTCCTCCTGACCCCAATCCCTCTCAGCATCAGAGTCTTTTCCAATGAGTCAACTCTTCCCATGAGGTGGCCACAGTACTGGAGCTTCAGCTTTAGCATCGTTCCTTCCAAAGAAATCCCAGGGCTGATCTCCTTCAGAATGGACTAGTTGGATCTCCTTGCAGTCCAAGGGACTCTCAAGAGTCTTCTCCAACACCACAGTTCAAAAGCATCACTTCTTCAGCGCTCAGCCTTCTTCACAGTTCAACTCTCAAATCCATACATGACCACAGGAAAAACCACAGCCTTGACTAGACGGACCTTAGTCAGCAAAGTAATGTCTCTGCTTTTGAATATACAAACTAGGTTGATAATAACTTTTCTTCCAAGGAGTAAGCGTCTTTTAATTTCATGGCTGCAGTCACCATCTGCAGTGATTTTGGAGCCCAGAAAAATAAAGTCTGACACTGTTTCTACTGTTTCCCCATCTATTTGCCATGAAGTGATGGGACCAGACGTCATGATTTTCATTTCTGAATGTTGAGCTTTAAGTCAAACTTTTTCACTCTCCTCTTTCACTTTCATCAAGAGGCTTTTTAGTTGCTCTTCACTTTCTTCCATAAGGGTGGTGTCATCTGCATATCTGAAGTTATTGATATTTCTCCCAGCAATCTTGATTCCAGCTTGTGTTTCTTCCTGTCCAGCGTTTCTCATGATGTACTCTGCATAGAAGTTCAATAAGCAGGGTGACAATATACAGCCTTGACATACTCCCTTTCCTATTTGCAACCAGGCTTTTGTTCCATGTCCAACTGTTGCTTCCTGACCTGGATACAGATTTCTCAAGAGGCAGGTCAGGCGGTCTGGTATTCCCATCTCTTTCAGAATTATCCACAGTTTCTTGTGATCCACACAGTCAAAAGCTTTGGCATAGTCAAGAAAGCAGAAATAGATGTTTTTTTGGAACTCTCTTGCTTTTTCCATGATCCAACGGATGTTGACAATTTGATCTCTGGTTCCTCTGCCTTTTCTAAAACCAGCTTGACCATCAGGGAGTTCACAGTTCACATATTGCTGAATCCTGACTTGGTGAATTTTGAGCATTACTTTACTAGCATGTGAGATGAGTGCAATTGTGCGGTAGTTTGAGAATTCTTTTGCATTGCCTTTCTTTGGAATTGGAATGAAAACTGACCTTTTCCAGTCCTGTGGCCACTGGTGAGTTTTCCAAATTTGCTGGTATATTGAATGAAGCACTTTCACAGCATCATTTTTCAGGATTTGAAACAGCCTTTAAGGGAAAAAGAAAAAAAAAACCTCTCTGGAAGAAACAGGGCCGGGAACCTAAGGAAGGGAGCTCTTAGTATAATCTAGTATACTCATGCCTCCTGGATTTACTCAAAACAGGCAAAAATTACAGAAAATGACAAAACTATGAACTAACTATGTAACATGTGGAAGGTAAGTCTACCTCTTTAGAATTCTGCATATCACTGAAAGGTGAAAGGCTAGGTCAAAGAATCCTAAATTTTCTTTTACTTCCAGAATTACATAAGGCTGTGAGTGCTAGGCAAAGTGAACTTCAGATACAGTGAAACACAGAGGTCTAGGGAAGATGTGCTTTCTTAGTCAAAGCAACAGGTTAAGCTTCTTGAATAAATTAATAGATAGATGTTTGATCCCTGTTCAACATTCAGAAAATGAAGATCATGGCATCTGGTCCCATCATTTCATGGGAAATAGAGGGGGAAACAGTGGAAGCAGTGTCAGACTTTATTATTTTTGGCTCCAAAACCACTGCAGATGGTGATTGCAGCCATGAAATTAAAAGACACTTACACCTTGAAAGAAAAGTTATGACCAACCTAGATAGCATATTGAAAAGCAGAGACATTACTTTGTCAACAAAGGTCCGTCTACTTAAGACTATGGTTTTTCCAGTGTTCGTGTATGGATGTGAGAGTTGGACTGTGAAGAAAGCTGAGCACCAAAGAATTGATGCTTTTGAACTGTGATGTTGGAGAAGACTCTTGAAAGTCCCTTGGACTGCAAGGAGATCCAACCAGTCCATTCTGAAGGAGATCAGCCCTGGGATTTCTTTGGAAGGAATGATGCTAAAGCTGAAGCTCCAGTACTTTGGCCACCTCATGGGAAGAGTTGACTCATTGGAAAAGACTCTGATGCTGAGAGGGATTGGGGTCAGGAGGAGAAGGGGACGACCGAGGATGAGATGGCTGGATGGCATCACTGACTCGATGGGTGTGAGTCTGAGTGAACTTCGGCAGTTGGTGATAGACAGGGAAGCCCGGCTTCACTGCTGTGAATCATGAGGTCGCAAAGAGTCGTACATGACTGAGACTGAACTGAACTGAACTACAGTCAGAGCTCCCAAAAGACATTAATATCTTCTGGAGTTTGTCTTCTGCGAGTCAGAGATTGTGCTGTAAGAATTATTTTTTCTATTATTCTATATGTTATTAAGTTATCTATTAAGGGATATAATTATTCACACAAAAAATGAATTCACTTCACAGTAGCTTTTAAATGTACTTTATAATATATGAAGTATTTTTAATTAGAGGTCATCTGTAAAAACTCAGTTTATTAATGTAGTAGCCTTTTATAGATGAAAATTGGCTCCAAATTTGTGATCTACAAGCCTAGAATCCTCTTCAATATAATATAATCTACTGTAAAAATATTTAACAAAAATTAAATAGAGTTATTGGATAAGAAGATTTATATCCCTATTTATCAGCTTTACAGTCCATTACTGGTGAGCAATTCATATTATTTTATGAAACAAAAAGACATATTAATTTGTTTCTATGATCTAAGTGTATAGTCAGAATCAAACTACTAACAAATTTTGACTAGCAATTTTGTTATATATCAGTTAATTAAAATAGCTGATATTTAATTTGATTATGTATATTTACTGCATTTAACCATTATAATAAGAGAGCTCCCTCAAAAATAATATTTAAAATTTATCATGAAATTTGAAGATTTTTATAAATTGCCGAATAAATCCTTTCATGCTTTGCAAGGCAGCGTGGCTCAGTGACTCACAGAGAGACTGAAATTTGAAATTCTAATCTCAGCTTTTAATTCACATACTGAGTGATGCTGGGCAAAGCACTTAACCTCACTGATCCTTCATCTGTAAAATTGGATTTGTGGAAACATGGCTGTAAAGAGCTGTAAATAAACATAAGTAGCTATTAGAGAATGAATTCCAACTTTATTCCATAAAAATCAAAAGAATTAAATGCTATTGTTTATCATGAAACATTCACCCTACAGCAAGCAGTTAACAGAAGTGCTATGAGTCATGGACTCTTTGTCAGCCTTTGAAACTCATTACTCTAACATAAAGCTGATGAAATAATAAAAACAGCATTGATTAAAATCAGATCATAAAGATCAGGTTGAATTCAATATAAAGATAGAACATAAGTCTCAAAATATCAAGAATATTGCAATTCATATCTGTGATTATGCTTATTTATTGCTGTAAATATGATTTGATGCTTCTTGTACCTAACTTGGTTGAGGCAGAATAGGTGTATATATCAAATAAGTGATACCATTAGCAATATATGCTAATATTAGGGAAGAATAAATTTTAATTTCTTTGCTTCCATGAAATAAGCTAATAAGGGAAATACAGATATTACATCAGGACCACTCTTCCTGATGAGAGTTCCAGGGCAGGCATGATAGGAGCTGGGGGAAAATGAGAGGTATGATCCAAGGTACTTCTAAATAAAAGGCATGGCAGTATCCCCTGATGATAAGCTTCTTCCCACTTATCTCAGGTGTTTATGTTTCTTGTGAATCCTGAATCTGAATTAGGTACTTTTTACTGAGTTTCAAAACCATGAATTAATTTTTCTGGAAGAAAAAATGACTATGTTTTCTTAGTGATTTAATCCATGATTTCAAACTGTAACTTCTTATTGATTATTACCATTAGTATGTAGCATTTTTTATTGGAGTATAAGTGCTTAACAATGTTAATTTCTGCTGTACAACAAAGTGAATTAACTCTATGCATATATATATCCCCTCCTTTTTGAACCTTTCTCCCACCTACTGACCCATCCGACCCCTCTAGCTCATCACAGAGCTAATGTATAGAATAAAGGTACAGATGAACCTATTTCCAGGAAAGGAATAGAGACTCAGACAGAGAACAGACATGTGGACATGGGGAGAGGGGAGGGGAGAGCAGGGCAAATTGAGAGAGGAGGACTGAAGTATTTACACTACTCAGTTAAATAGACAGCTACTGTGACTCTGCTATAAAGCACAGGAAGCTCAATAGTGCCCTGAAACATTTTAATGAAGTCATATAACATGTGAAACCACAGGATTTAGTTGTAAGAAGGTGCTACCAACTACCATCAGAATAAGAATAGGCGTCCATCAGTGCCTTCTTTCTGTCTATATTCTTTCTACATTTTTTGGTAAGATTTTGACATATATCGGAAAAAAAAAAATCTCTCTTCCCATAACTAACCATGCCAGAATTTATACTGTTAACAAATCTAGCATTTTCTTAGTCTGAAAATGGCAAAATGCCTAACTCTCCATATTTGCCTACCATTTGTCAACAAACTTGCCTTCATCTGCTCATTTGGGGAGGAACAGGTTTTAGCCACATAACTTCTGGGTATGAGTTAAATAAGAGAGAGGTCATTCACTGATCAATAAAATATCATGACTTGAGCCTCTGACATTGTTCAGTTTCTTTATAGCCATCCCTGGATACAGAAACTGAAGATCCGACCAGAGGCTTGAGCATTCACCTATCACAACTGAAGACAGCCAGCAGTTCATCAAAAGCATGTTAACTCAAAGAGTATTTAAATTCTCTTTGTTAAATTTGCCTTTAATTGTAGGTAATATAAAATTATTAACCAAACCAACAATACCAATTGAGCTTATTTTCCCAGTGATTGAAAAACAAACTACAA
Organism: Neotragus moschatus; assembly: GCA_006410615.1. Taxonomy (NCBI): domain Eukaryota; kingdom Metazoa; phylum Chordata; class Mammalia; order Artiodactyla; family Bovidae; genus Neotragus; species Neotragus moschatus. The sequence continues at coordinate 28,121 of SJYA01000118.1, forward strand.
CTGCTACAACATAAAATCATCAAAAACAAAATATATTTCATCTCAAATTCTGTTTGAGAAAGTAGTAAAACATAATTTTTGACATAGCAGATTCTTATTTTTTATTGTGTGTTTGATTACAAATTTTCTTTATATTATTAATATTTTATATCTTATGTGCTTAGCTTTATAGTTATTGAACTTCTATTTATTATTCTTCCATAGATTTTCTTACTTTATACTTAGTTAAGCATATTTTCTGACATTAAACAAAATGGTAACTTAGAATACAATAAACATATAGCTTACTGACATGTGACAATAAATTTAAAACTTCCTCTTCTATTATTAATTTAAACTATTATAAATTTAAACTTCCTATATTATAAGGATAATACTGATATACTTCTATTTTAAAATCACTTTAAATTCTGTAATAACATAACTTGTCTGATATACTTATGAACTTGCTAAGGAGAAAATGATCATAAACTTGACTTCTGCAAAACAATTATTTCCTTGATATTAATTGCACATTTGTGTATTTTCTTTCAAAAGTAGCTTGCAATTTAATGTCTTTGTGGATAATAGATTAATTACAACATTAGTCTAATGAATTATTTAAAGCAAATTATAAAATCAAGAAACACTAGCATATGCTTATTAGAAATGTAGGAAGAGGCAGGGCTTCAGGATTGCACAGAAGTAGGTGAAAATTTCAGTCCCTCCTTATTTCCTTATCAGTAAAGTAGAATAGATTGTTTAGTCATCAGGGTGTTCATGGAAATTAGAGATAAAAACATATATTTTCTACCTCAGAATTGATGAGAAGAGTCAACTCATTGGAAAAGACTCTGATGCTGGGAAAGAGTGAAGGCAGGAGTATAAGCGGGCAACAGAGGATGAGATGGTTGGATGGCATCACTGACTCAATGGATATGAGTTTGAGCAAACTCAGAGAGATAGTGAAGGACAAGAAACCCTGGCATGCTGCAGACTACGAGGTCACAGAGTCAGACATGACAGCAACTGAACAGCAACAAACCCCAGAACTAGCTATAGAGGGCACTAAACAGATATCAACTCAGGTTCTTACAGTTATAGCTTAACTAGATGCTAATGACTGACACGACTTAGCAGCAGCAGCAGTAGCAGATGCTCATTTAATGAGTTTTGCTTGAGTTTCTGAGTGAGCTGCTGAGGCAGAAGAGGAAGTATATATATGACAGATTTGTTCTCTCAGTGTTTCTGGGGAAGTCTAGACTATGGTATTTGTTAACTAAGCTTTGAGAGAATATGGGATAAAAATCCATTCTCAAGAACACCCTGGGTGTTACCATTTTCCCACCATATGGAGAAAGTCTTTAGTGAAAGAGAATGAATCCACCCTGTAGAGAGAAGCAGATGCCTCTGTTTGTGTGTGTGTGTGTGTGTGTGTGTGTGAAGAAAACGTAATCATCCTGTGTTTCTGAGTCACTTTCATATTTGTTTCTGCTCTTCTTTCAGTTTAATAATTTTTAATCTCTTACTTATAATTTGTGAGCCAATGAAAGCCTCCACTTTTAACCTAAGTGTGGAAGTTGGGTTTCTGCCACTTGCAAAGAAAAAGAAATAATTATTTCTATTACGCCTATGATAGATGAACCTGGAGAAAATCTACATTTAAGTATCAAAAATTTTTACTAGGTGTCTGAGACAGAGAAAGTCACGACCACTTGAATTTTCATATTCTTCTCCTATAAATTGGAAACCATTGTCTCTGCCTTATGCTATCATGCTTTGTCAAAATTATGCATTTTATTGTGATGATTTCTACTAATAGCAATCGTTAATCATTTTTTCTCTATGTATTCATATGCGTATGGTCAGGAAACTATTGCTTTTATGTGGGAGGAAAAGATATCAACTACTGAGTTAACAAAGCCAAACCCACTGAACTAATTTAAGATTATGACTCAGAACTTCCTGGGTTCTAACTGTGGCTTCACTGTGCTATTATGAGATCATACGTAAATAATTCAAAAATAATTCAACCTTTCTGTTTTCTCATAGATGATGAAAGCCGAATTTGATCTCTCCATTGATGTAAAATGCCTCTTAAATTAGTTTGTTCATATTTATTATTTCTCTTCACTTAATGTCAATTACTAAGTTCAAGAGTATCCAATTTACGTGCAATTATTTCTCATTAAAATAAGATACTGTTTTCTTCAGATTTATCAAGTATTTTTTTCTTTTTCTCCTTTCATATCCTTGACTTCTCTTACTGGTATAAAAAATTTAAAAACTCATCAGCAGTTCAAAATAAATTTATATTATTTTAAAACACAGTATCAAATTCACAAACTAAACTTAGGATTCACTTAGGTATTTCTATTGTCTCTCAAAATAAGTATGGAATATTTTCAGCCTCGCTTTCTTAAGTAAGCCATGCAATTGGTTGTTACCAGGTAATTAATAAGAACCTATTCTATTTAAGGGATCAAAAAAAAGAGATACATATTTGACAAGTTGCATTTTCCAGTTCAGCTGCTAATTTTTAAAACAAGGAAGAGGAAATCTCAGCATTTCTTTAAGAATAAATGTCACTTTGTGATACCTACACAATGTGTGTATGATATATATAGACATTCGCAGTATCAAAAATAAAAGACAAGGTGACGTAGGCATGATACTACCTCACTGTCATATACTTACTTAGGAATTAGGATTTTATGATAATATGGCTAGTCTGGGGACTGGAGTTGGTACTGGGAAAAGAAAACGCACCCTGACACCAAACCCAGATGATGATTTTGTATTTTGTAACTTTTAAAATATAGGCATTATCATTTCACTTACTCAACATGAGTTTCCTAAGCTTTAAACCAAGAGGTTTGGCATAAACTATTTTTAGTATCCTTTTGAGCAATCCTAGTTTCAGCTATTTTGATTACATTACAAAAGATGTATATCCTTCCAAATATCAAATAGAACAAAATAGAGGTAGTACATATCTTTTCAGAGCATAATGCAATGTTTCAATTAATATTTATAATGTATTAATAATATTAACAAGTAATTGAAAACCTGCAAATTATTCAAATATATGATAAATTGTTCAACAACCTAATTTTCATGAGTTAATACATATGAGTTTTTTTCTTACATCGCATAGGAAACAATAAACATAATTTTATGGATGCAGACAAATTCTCTATTATATATTTGCTGATAGCAGATTAATCCATATAGAATTGCTTAAGAAATGTTTTACTCAATATTGTTTATATACTAGAATTAAATTCTAGGAATTTATCTTAAGGAAAATTCAGATTTCCTACAAAATTTATGGACAAGGATATTCTTTGAGGAATCATTGTGACATAAAGACAGAACTCTACAAAAGTATAAACTGAAAGAAATGTTTTCTCCCCAACACATCCCACTTAAGAGGCTAGTACTTCTTTCATTATTTGCCTTTCACTTTAGAAATTATCTATCTGCCACTTTTCTTAAGCGTATTTTCTATTCTTACAAATCATATCATATATTCTGTACTTCAATTTTATATATTTATACAGTGAAATTTATTTTGAGTCCTGATGGCTTTATAAACTCTCACCATTGATTTAACAACTCCCAGTGGTTCCCTATGATAGGCATTTTGAAGTTTCCAGTTTCAGAATGTTATAAGCAATGCTTCAATTACTTTTTAAAGGATATACAACAGGAAATTGCTTTCAAATACTTGTTATGTTATTATACGTCACAGTGAAGAAATATCACAATCAATAAATTTGAATTACTAGACACTTGAAGTGTTTTCTCTATTTTTATTCTGAAACTCACCTGAAAAATGATGCAATGTCATTTTGCTTAAAGAAAGGTAAAAATTGACTTTTAATAAGATTACCTTAAAGACTGATGGGTGCAAAAGGTGCCTTGCATTTCAGCTATAAATAATGTAACACCCATAAATAAAATGAAACTGAAAACTCACATGTTATAAGAACTATTATATCAAAATTCCAATGATTTCAGTTCAGTTCAGTGCTGTCTGACCATTTGTGACCCCATGAACTGCAGCACGCCAGGCCTCCCTGTCTGTCACCAACTCCCAGAGTTTACCCAAATTCATGTCCATTGAGTCAGTGATACCATCCAACCATCTCATCCTCTGACGTCCCCTTCTCCTCCTGCCCTCAATCTTCCCCACCATCAGGGTCTTTTCAAATGAGTCAGCTCTCCAGTGATTTACTTAAGATTAATTTTTCAGATAAAATTTTAAAATTTATAATTTTAAAATATATCTTTTTATAGAGATGTTCTCCATATTGGAACCAAACTGGAATTAAGGCATATTTGTAACAATAACTGTTTATGCACAACATTAGAATTTAAGCACATTTTACATTCCTTTAATTCCCCTGAAGAGCAAGAGTTTTTACACATAGCAATTGAAAAACGAGATTGAAAAACTAGTTTTCCTTATTTTATCTCCATACTAAATGATTTTTACTCAAAGATGGGCTTAAGGACATTGAAAATGTCATGAAATATTGACAAACTTCAATGTATTTCACTAGGATATCAAAGAGCTAATGGCTGGTTTAGGAAACATGTTTTAAAAAAAAACTTTGATTCTGCATTAACATAAACCTTATTATCCTCGCAAACAACTCTTCATTTAATTGTCATATTTATACATGTTAAGGAAACAATAATTTGTTTGATTATGTATAGATCTTTTCACGTTCACCTTCATCCATTTTTAGTAGTTGAGAAGGCGCTATGAAACTTCAATCAGAGTTCCTGGTATTACTGGTGGACAAATGACTGGTAGCGTTCCTTATTTCAATGGCGAACTAAAAGTACTAAAAATATGTTAACAAGAAACCTTGCATAAATTAAGATGATTACGCATCTATAAAACTTAGCACAGTTCCTGTCGCAGCAAAATACTCAATAGTTATTATAATTAATTTCTTTAAAGTATTATATCATTGAATCTACATTCTAAATATACTATGCTGCTGCTGCTAAGTCGCTTCAGTCGTGTCCGACTCTGTGCGACCCCACAGACGACAGCCCACAAGGCTCCCCCGTCCCTGGGATTCTCCAGGCAAGAACACTGGAGTGGGCTGCCATTTCCTTCTCCAATGCGTGAAAGCAAAAAGTGAAAGTGAAGTCGTTCAGTCACGTCCGACTCTTAGCGACCCCATGGACTGCAGCCCACAAGGCTCCTCCGTCCGTGGGATTTTCCAGGCAAGAGTACTGGAGTGGGTTGCCATTGTCTATAAATGTAAGCAAACCATTCACAAGCTTTGTGATTTAATTACTATTAGTTTTGAATTATATGTAATATACAGTCAAAAAAAAAAAAAAACCACATTAATTTACTGTGACACCTCACAGTACACATGCACAAACAGCCAGAACAAACACTTGGACCAGAATACAGTCATCCTAATTCCTAGTCCAGAAATTATCCCTTCCCTACAGCACTGGTTAACAGCATCTACATACCCCAGAGATGTCATCTGTAACACAGACCTCTAGGTCCTCATAGTGCAGTTCCTGGACCAACAGCATCAGCCTCACCTGGGAACTTGTTAAAAATGTGAATGTTTAGTCCTCAGTCCAGACCTACTGAATCTGAACTCTAGGGATCTGATCCAGAAGTATATTTTAGAGGAGCCTTCCTGGTACCTGTGACGAATACCCTAGTTTGAGAGCCACTGTGTCTATGCTGACTATGAGGATGTGGCTCATCAGAAAACTCCAAACATGACAATAAGTTCTTGTGAATGCTCAGCTCTGTGACAAATCCCAGGACTCAGTAACCCCTTTAAACAGGAAGAACTTAGTTTCTACCCCATCCAGCAAGGGAAACTCATCAACTCCTGGTAAGAAATGACCCAGAGAAAAATAGAGAAGAAATATATTTCCCTCAGAATTAAAATAAAACAAAGAAAATGAAAAAAAAAAAAAAAAAAGAAAAGATTCAGCCAAATTGACCGAGAAGAATCACATTTCATTGCTAAAAAGTTGAATCAACAAATACTTCACATGTCTACTGACACTCTTATCCTAAATGCAATAATTCTGAGGGACAAAATTATCAAGAAGCATAATAAACTGATTAGCTGTTGGTTTTAGAAGTTTGCTCTTAATTTATAAAAAAGGAATTTATTTTTTTATTTCTAAAGCTTATAAAATGAGTAGTGTTGTATTTTCTATTCTGTTTCATATGGTAACTACTGGCCATATGTGGCTATTTAAATAAAATTTTAAAATTACTGAAACTTAAATAAAATTTAAAATTTATCATCTCATTTCTGTAGCATCATTTCAAGTACTGAACAGCTGTATATAGCTACTGGATACTATATTAGACAATGGATGTATAGAACATTTCCATTATCACTGATAATTTGCTGAATATCACTGATTCAGATAAATAAATTCCATGATTCATACTATGTGTAAGTACTTTAATGATAGGAATTTTTCATTTATTTATTTCTTGGCCTAATTACTCAACTATTTATTTCTAATCTGCTTTGTAGTATAAATAACTTAATGCAACATAGATAAAATATGAATAAGCATCTGAAGTAATTGATAAACCAACTGTGTAATTGTAAAAACAGACAAGAAGAAATATTAAAGTTATTAGACAAAAACCCATGCCTTCTGCACATCTTCTACAAGTAAAATTGGAATTTATAGTTTCTAACAGCTAATTTAAGGAGGCTGAAAAAATATTTTAAAAATTTGGAAAGTTCATAAAGAGAAACTAGTAAGTAGCCCATGCCCCTAGGAGAAGCAGAGCTATTCAAATTCAAAGACCCAACATTTATTTTGTTACTTCTAATAAAAAGAACATTAGATAGGAAAATACAGTCTATCATTAGCTCTATATTAGAATGAGAAATTTATTCAAGCTATTTCATATAATGTCTTCCATGATAGCAGCTAGAATCACATTGATGCTCATTTAGAATTATAAACACTATGAGATAGCAAATTAATGGCTATATTTGGCAAACGGATGAAGGGTCCAAATTCAGAGAACTACTTTAGAATAACTAATCTTATAAAGCCTCTTTTTGTTATTTGATACATATATGATTTTTATATTATCATAGATATAGTTAGTCTGCTAAAATATATATATTCACATAAATTTGCACACAATATAAGGGTTTCATATAATTTACATGCATGTGTTCACACTCCAAGCATTTATTACCTAAGTAATAGGAAGAATTATATTTTGTTTAAGATATATTGTATAAAGACTATTTCTCACTCACAATTTGGATAGGTGTAATTTATCAATGATATCAAGGTTATGTTCTTTAAGAAGTTCCAGAACATTGTGTTGCATTTTCTGGTTAGATAAGGTTATATGCTTCACATACCAAGCAGGAATGTGGTTGTGTTGACTTCTAGTTTTGTAACTTGATGAGATTGAAAATCATGTGTATCTGAAAGGAAAATCAGCCTACCTCTCAATATAAATAAGTCGAAGGAATGATCATGAATGGAAACCTTTGCAAAAACTCAGTAAATGCTTGCTCAGTGGCATCACTAGCAACTAGTGGTTAACTATACAGTCCATGGAATTCTCCAGGCCAGAATACTGAAGTGGGTAGCTTTTCCTTTCTCCAGGGGATCTTCCCAACTCAGGGATTGAACCCAGGTCTCCTGCATTGCAGGCAGATTCTTTACTTAGCTGAGCCACCAGAGAAGCCCAATGGTTGACAACTAATGTTTAAAGATAATTGATTTTTACAATCAGAACCAATGGTACAAAGTCAGGCTGGATGGAGGTGTCCTAGAGCAGGTAAAAACTCTGATTTCATCCTGTCCATTTCAATGCAAACTACTGTCATCATATTTGTAGAAGTCACAGATATGAGAGATAGTGGCTAAATGACTGACAGAATCTAAAATTTTAAAGAAATTGAATAAGATTAAAACATTCAAATGTGATTGTTAATGCTTAACATGCAGAAAGGTGTTAATGTGCATCTAGATGATAAATTTAACTAACCAAGTGCACATGGGAAGATTTTTGCCTTTACAGCAACTCTTACAGGATTCTGTTTAAGTGCAAATTCATTACAAGCCATAAATGATATCACTGCTACAAAACCCAATACCATTTTTGTCTGTAGTAATAGAAACCTCATAAAAAATTCAAAGAGGGAATGAGAAGTTTTCACTGGGCTCTGCACTGATATTTTGTTTGATTCTGAGCAGTACATTCAAAGCAGACACGGCAAGTTACTGATGTCTGAAAACATGTGCTAAAATTGATAAAAATTCTGTGAACAATGTCACCTGCATAGTACATGCAACAACAAGAGACTGAGGCCACACTCAGAGCTGCTGAATGGGATCCAATCTTGCAAGCTAGGGATGATATTTTGAAATGGTGGTACACAAAGTCAAGAATCTAAGGTTATTAGGGTCAGTTATCCTTATAGTTATCTTCTCTTGGAGAAGGAAATGGCAACCCACTCCAGTATTCTTGCCTGGAGAATCCCATGGAGGGAGGAGCCTGGTAGGCTACCGTCCATAGGGTCGCAGAGAGTCAGACACGACTGAGTGACTTCACTTATCCTTATAGAGCAAAGTCATCTTCATATAGAAGGGGCAACAACTGTCTTCCAGCTAAAGACAGTGCAATTGCAAAGAGAAAGCAAGGCCCCATTCCTAAAGGGTTTGACTTTCTGAGGTAAATGTTAGGGCAGACTCTGAACCAAACCAGTCATGTATTCAAGACCAGGTAGAAAGCCTATGATTTAGAACTGTGGTGCTAACATAAAACTAGACTGCTACTTTCAAAGATAAATATATGAGCCTATTTAAAACATTGCTGCTTAAGTTTAGATAAGAATTTACATCCATTATAGCAAATATGTGAGAACTGGACCAAATTCCACCCTCCTGCATCCTTGGCAAATATTGCCATATATTCTTGACATCCTTACTCATTGAAGAGATATCTTTAAAATGACTTTTACTTTTAAAACAGGACTTCAGATCAACATGACATTTAGAAGAATTAGCAGATAAGATGAAACGTAAGGATTGGGTAAATTGGGCTCAAAGAAGGTTGCAAAGGTTAGAAATGAAAAAGTGAATGTGAACACAGAAAATTCATACTGACATTCTCCTTCTGGAAGGGAGCTCTCATCCACAGTTCATGAAAATGTTTCCTTTCTGAGACAGGATGGCTAGAATTGAGAGTCAGAGTACACATGATGGTTAAGTGCCTGGACTCTGGAACTACTTTGAATCCTGACTCCATCAGTTAGCACCTGCATTAGGTTAGCAAATTCTATAGCTTCTCTATACCATTCATTATCTGCAAAACAATATAGGGATGCTGTGAGAAGCAATGAGTTAATACATTTGTATCCGTAACAGCATTACCTGGCACAAAGTAAATGCTCCAGATATATCACTTATTATCATTATAAATATTTAAATATAATTTTAAAGCAGTCTTTATGCAAAGCAATGTAGTGAAGTATTTTAGCATAATTCTGGAGTGAGATTGTGCTAGATGTGAATTCTGGCTCTTCCATGTATTAGTGGGGTGATTTTAGCCAGTTTAAGCATGTAACCTCCCTTGCAGAAGGGATAATCCTACCTCCTCCCTCTTAATTTGTTGTCAGGTTTAAGCACAACACACACAGACATACATACATATGTAAAGAAATTATAGTACAGAATTTGGAAGAGAGCAAGATCTTGATAAATGAAAGGCATTAGGATTGTTGCTATTACTACAAGTTATCGACTTTGGTCAGCTCACTGTTTCTTCACTATAGAATGAACAAATGTTTAGGTCAGTAGAATTATAAACTTAATTTGAAATCAACTTTATTGGAAGTTTAAATCCTTGCTATATTTGCAAGAATATAAAACTTTTGACTCAAAAACGTTAATTTTCCCATATGTTGCCCTCCTTTTCAGCAAGAAGGAAGGCAAATCTGAATAATAGCAGCTCAAAATATTTTAAATATTAATATGTGGTGACAATGATAATTGCATTTCAAAATGTCCAAACAGCAGTTTCAAAGAAACAACTGTAGAAGGTGTGTTATTGTTATTTAGGAAAATTGCCTCAAACTTTAAAAGCCTTTGGCTTTTAAAATGTTTCCATAGTAATACTCAAAGCTAAAAATAACTGAATAATGCATGATCAAAGGAGTACTTTTAATTGCATTGCTTTCACTTTAATAACTTGAAGTACCAAATTTAATAACCTCAAGCATTGGTGGAGTCTATCTAAATGTCAATGAAATGCCTATTAAAACAGAGATAAACAAAGCACAGATACCATAACATGTGTAGCCTGATTCTGATAAGTGGTAATAAAATTTAACTGGGTACATTTATAGTGAATCTTATCTAAAAATCCCAGTAACTTTTAGAAATGCTAATTTAGTCTATCTATCATCCTATTTATATTAGCCAGATAGGTTTTGCTACCATATTAGGGCTTCCCTGGTGGCTCAGAGGTTAAAGCATCCGCCTGCAATGTGGCAGACCTGGTTTACATCCCTGGGTGGGGAAGATCGCCTGGAGAAGGAAATGGCAACCCACTCCAGTATTCTTGCCTGGAGAATCCCATGGGCGGAGGAGCCCTGTGGGCTACAGTCCACGGGGTCACAAAGAGTCGGACATGACTGAGCGACTTCACTTTCACTTTCACTTGGGCTCAGTAGCTTTAACAAAACAAGTTTAGTTCTTACTTATCCTACATGCCTAGTGTGGGTTTCCATGGAGGCCTTGGCTCAAAGCTGTCACTCACAAACCAGGCTGTTTAGAGGCTTCATTCTGATACATGTTTCCCGATTACTATGGTGTGAGAGGAGAGGGAAGAAAATTGACCATCAGAAATGAATATCTAGTCCAAAAGTGAAACCCATTTCTTCCACTCACACATCAGTGGCCATAAGTAATCACAGGTCTATGAACAATCTCAGCAGACAGGAAATTGTGTGCTTAGCATTTGATATTGGCTAAAATTACCAAGTTGATTATCTATGTGAAATGTATTCAATTATGCATCATTTTATTCATCTTTCTTTGTGAAGTACATTGTTTATCTTTTTCAAAATATCCATGGCAACTTTGACAGTATTCTTTAAACTTTGACTCAACCAACATTTGAGATATTGAAACATCAAACTGCATTATAAGGATCATTGAACATAGGAGCAGTTGAATATGAATCTGGAGGGGGGAGGGGTTCATTTTGGAAAGATCAGAATTTGCCAAAGGAGAAAGGATCCAGGAGTACAATAATTCACAACTATAGGTGCTAGAATTTCATGCCTGTTGAACCAAAACTCCACAATAAGAAGATATCGAATTGATCACACTAGAGATGTTTTCTAATTCTTTATGATCAAACATTCATGGGCTAAGATTTATTGAAACACACCATTGGTATGAAAGAGTCCATGATACTTCCTAACTATGAGATGCTATATCTCCAAAACAAAGATTGAAATGGATCACTCTTTCCTTCTGCAAAACTAACTTACACATAAAATAAAAAGAATTGTCACATTTCAACTCTGTAATTATGTTTCAGTCATTAGATTAAATCTGCAGAAGTTATTTAAAATTGCTTCTTTCTCATGTAAATATTATTTTGAAGCATATTGTAATGAACAGACACTCATTTTATACAGTATGGCTGAGTCATAGTTGCAAAGCAAACCTATGGGCTTGCTCTTACAGTTTTAAACTCTGGTGCATTCAGATATCATTTATTTTACCACTATAGCAAACCATTCTAAACATATTATCCTGAGAGAAGAACTATCTGATAGTACTTCAGGGGATCTATAATGTTTCACAACACAGTTTGAAACGTTCCAGAAATATAAAGAAAATGTTTAAAAGAGTTATCGCCTGCTTTCAAGAGAAGCAGTATTTATTTTAGTTAGGTGAAAAACTCCTCATTTATAGACAGGTTCTGTTATAAAATTTTATTTATAGGTCTGTTAGTTGGGATTCTAAGTATGTTTTCTCCAAGGTGCACTACAATGTTATGTCTAGTTGTTGCTTCCTGAAAAATTCCACTTAACTCATATTGTATCTAAGCTAAATTACTGATATAGTCCCTCTGAACCCTGGATCTAATATAAAACTTACCAGAAGATGCAAGAGGGAGAAAAGAGAGAAATGGAGTCTTTTAAACATTGAAATAAAAAAATAATTAAAAAATGCTTTTATTCTGGTTCTTCCTATATAATTTTTTCTGCCTCTAACCTCCACCTATTCTTGCCCTCTGCCCAGGTTCAGTTCAGTTCAGACTCTCAGTCATGTCCGACTCTTTGCGACCCCATGAATCACAGCACACCAGGCCTCCCTGTCCATCATCGACTACCAGAGTTCACTTAGACTCACATCCATCGAGTCAGTGATGCCGTCCAGCCATCTCATCCTCTGTTATCCCCTTCTCCTCCTGCCCCCAACCCTCCCAGCATCAAAGTCTTTTCCAATGAGTAAACTCTTCACATGATGTGGCCAAAGTACTGGAGTTTCAGCTTTAGCATCATTCCTTCCAAAGAAATCCCACGGTTGATCTCCGTCAGAATGGACTGGTTGGATGTCCTTGCAGTCCAAGGGACTCTCAAGAGTCTTCTCCAACACCACAGTTCAAAAGCATCAATTCTTCGGCACTCAGTCTTCTTCACAGTCCAACTCTCATATCCATACATGACCACTGGAAAAATCATAGCCTTGACTAGACGGACCTTAGGTACTTATGTCATATATTTGTATCATTTTAACCTTTAGAATAGATCGTGGTGCTTCAGAATTAGCACATTATGCAGAAATATGAAAGTAAATCCAAATAACTTTCTACATTTTCTCTGATCTTAGATTTTATGGAGATAAAATAAAATAATTTGTGTGAACATTTCGATGACCAATAAATATAATATCTCAGTAAATGATTCTACGGGCAGCTCTTAAAAAAAAAAAAAATGGGCATCCCTGGTGGCTCAGCGGTAAAGAATTATCCTTTAATGCAAGAGACACCTAGTAGATGACGCAGCAGATGACAGTTCTATTTATGGGTTAAAAAGATCTCCAGGAGGAGGAAAGTGGCAACCCACTCCAGTATTATTGCCTGGAAAACCCCATGGACAGAGGAGCCTGGTATGCCGTAGTCCAAGTGGTCACAAAAAGTCTAAAAATACTGAGCAACTGACCAGGCATGCAACAAGAGAACAGATAATTCAGAGATAAATTTGTCTCTAACAGAGATGAATTTCTGTTAATAGCCTTAACATTAATAGAACTTTCACAGTAATCTGAACTTTTCCTCAGTTCTACAAACTAATTAGAGATTTTAAAACTTTATTGCTTCATCTACATCTTAATCTACAGATTGTATAAAAGCTATATTCATTTCACAATTATAAATTTATTTGTGGAATTGATTTATCTAGACTGCATCTATCATAAGAAAATAATACAATTAAAGCATTGCTTTCATGAATATACAAAAATTGTAGAGGTTTGAATTATGTAAATTTCAACATGTAATTTATTTGTATAATTGATTTATTTTGTATTTCTATAGACATAGGTAATTTAAACATGTTTAACAGTATTTTGTTAAACTTTTAAAACTAACACCCAAAAAAGATATCCTTTTTATAATAGGGGACTGGAATGCAAAAGTAGGAAGTCAAGAAACACTTGCAGTTGGAGGCAAATTTGGCCTTGGAGTATGGAAAGAAGCAGGGCAAAAGCTAATAGAGTTTTGCTAAGAGACTGCACTGGTCATAGCAAACACCCTCTTCCAACAACACAAGAGAAGACTCTATACATGGACATCACCAGATGGTCAACACTGAAATTAGATTGATTATATTCTTTGAAGCCAACAAGCTCTATACAGTCAACAAACACAAGACTGGGAGCTGACTGTGGCTCAGATCGTGAACTCCTTATTATCAAATTCAGATTGAAATTGAAGAAAGTAGGGAAAACCACTAGATCATTCAGGTATGACCTAAATCAAATCCCTTATGATTATATGGTGGAAGTGTCAAATATATTTAAGGGACTAGATCTGATAGACAGAGTGCCTGATGAACTATGGAATGAGGTTCATGACATTGAACAGGAGACAGGGATCAAGACCATCCCCACGGAAAATAAATGCAAAAAAGCAAAATGACTGTCTGGGGAGGCCTTACAAATAGCTGTGAAAAGAAGAAACGCAAAAAGCAAAGGAGAAAGGAAAGATATAAGCATCTGAAAGCAGAGTTCCCAAGAATAAAAAGCAGAGATAAGAAAGCCTTCTTCAGCGATCAGTGCAAAGAAATAGAGGAAAAGAATAGAATGGGAAAGACTAGAGATCTCTTCAAGAAAATTAGAGATACCAAGTGAACATTTAATGCAAAGATGGGCTTGATAAAGGACAGAAATGGTATGGACCTAACAGAAGCAGAAGATAATAAGAGGTGGCAAGAATACACAGGAGAACTCTACAAAAAAAGAGCTTCATGACCCAGATAATCACAATGTTGTGATCATTCACCTAGAGCCAGATTCCTGGAATGTGAAATCAAGTGGGCCTTAGAAAGCATCACTACAAAGCTAGTGGCGTTGATGGAATTCCAGTTGAGCTATTTCAAACCCTGAAAGATGATGCTGTGAAAGTGCTGCACTCAATATACCAGCAAATTTGGAAAACTCACCAGTGGCCACAGGACTGGAAAAGGTTAGTTTTCATTCCAATCCCAAAGAAAGGTAATGCCAAAGAATGCTCAAAATANTCTCTCATTTTCTTGAAGAGATCTCTAGTCTTTCCCATTCTGTTCTTTTCCTCTATTTCTTTGCATTGACTCATATCGATCGATTTGGTAATGCCATCCAACAATCTCATCATTTGTCATCCTCTTCTCCTGCCTTCAGTCTTTTCCAGAATCAGGGTCTTTTCCAAGGATTCAGTTCTTCGCATCTGGTGGCCATAATATTGGAGTTTCAGCTTCAGCACCTGTTCTTCCGATGAATATTCAGGACCGATCTCCTTTAGAATGGTTGGATCTCCTTGCTGTCCAAGGGGTTCTCAAGAGTCTTCTCCAACACCACAGTTTAAAAGCATCAGTCCTTCAGAGCTCAGCTTACTTTATAGTCCAACTCTCACACCCACACACAACTACTGGAAAAGCCATAGCTTTGACCAGATAGATGTTTGTTGGCAAAGCAATGTCTCTGCTTTTAATATGTTGTCTAGATTGGTCATAGCTTTTCTTCCAAGGAGCAAGTGTTTTTTTTAATTTCATGACTGCAGTCACCATCTGCAGTGATTTTGGAGACCAAGAAAATAAAGTCTATCACTGTTTCCATTGTTTCCTCATCTATTTGTCATGATGTGATGGGACCAGATGCCGTGATTTAGTTTTCTGAATGTTGGGCTTTAACCCAGCTTTTTCACTCTCCTCTTTCACTTTCATCAAGAGGCTCTTTAGTTCCTCTTTGCTTTCTACCATAAGGGTGGTATGATCTGCATATCTGAGATTATTGATATTTTTCCTGGAAATCTTGAATCTAGCTTGTGCTTCATCCAGTCTGGCATTTCACATGATGTACTGTGCATATAAGTTAAATAAACAGGGTGATAATATACAGCCTTGTCATACTCCTTTCCCGATTTGGAACCAGTCCATTGTTCCATGTCCAGTTCTAACTGTTGCTTCTAGACGTGCATACAGATTTCTCAGGAGGCAGGTCAGGTGGTCTGATATTCCCATCTCTTTAAATTTTCCATAGTTTTTTGGGATCCACACAGTCAAAGGCTATGGTGTAGTCAATAAAACAGAAGTCAATTTTTTTCTGGGACTCTCTTGCTTTTTCTATGATTCAATGATGTTGGCAATTTGATCTCTGGTTCCTCTGCCTTTTCTAAATCCAGCTTGAACATCTGGAAGTTCTCAATTCATGTACTGTTGAAGTGCAAAAATCCATGTCTCATGGCTGTTAGTAACTTTTCATGGTTATTGATGAGTGTGTTGTATGGTAGAACTATAAATATAGATGAAGTAAGGTAATTTTATTTGGTCATGTGTTTTGATCTACCAAGTATTTCTCTAGCTTATTGCATTGTTTTGGAGCACTGGCACATTGCCCTAAATACTTCTAGGTTTTAGGAAAATAATAGGGAACCAAATTTGATGCTCTTCCTCATAGAGTGTACTTCCTTGTGATTAGTCACTCAATCATGTCCGACTCTTTGCAACTCATGGACTGTAACCCACTAGACTCCTCTGCCCATGGGGATTCTCCAGGCAACAGTACTGGAGTGAGCTGACATGCCCTCCTCCAAGGGGTCTTTCTAAACCAGGGATCAAACCCAGGTCTCCCACATTAGAGGTGGATTCTTCACTGTTTCAGCCACCAGGGAAGCCCAGAGCACAATTCCTGATGAGTTGCTTATCACTAACTCTGTCACAGAAGGAAATCAAGTGTTTATGGTAGTCTTTAAAACAAAAAAGAAAAACATAAGTTACTTCTACTTAGGTTTTATTAAGTAATTTTAATTGATTTTTAGCTATTTAAGTAATTTGCTTTGGACTTTGAGAGCAAGATCCATTTCTGTCTACCTCATTTATTTCAAAGATGAATAATTGTATGTGTTAGGTTAATTGCTGCTTTAATTTGCATTATAACTTTAATTTTGCTCTTATGGGTAGAGTGAATTAATTCATATTTGTGCCAAAAAATCTAGCTTGTTCTTTTTCTAGTTTATTTGTCAAAACAAATATTAGATTAGTACTCATAATTTGCCTGATAGATAATTTTCTTGTTACTCTGTATCTTAAATATTTGGCTGCAACACAAGTTATTATTTGGTGTTTTTTAAAATATAAGAATTTACGGTAACGTGTTAAATTCAAAATATGCTATTACTGGGGATTTCTCCAGTTGTTAGTGTTAGTCTAGTGGCTGAGACTCCATGTTCCCAATGCAGGGGGACTGGGTTTGATCCCTGGTCAGGAAACTAGATCCCTCATGGCACAATTAAGAGATTGCATGCTGTAACTAAAGATCCTACATGCTGCAACAAGTATCAAAGATCTGTGTGCCATAACTAAGACCCAACATGGCCAAATAAGTAAATATATAAATCTTTTAAAAAATATATGTCATTACGATTTCTAATCTGTGGACATTGCTAAGCTTTATTTGAGCGATACAAATTTTAATTGAATCATGATAATTACTACATGATTAAAACTGTGACCTGAAATAATAACAAGAGAGTAAGAATTAATGCAAAAGGCACATGAAGTCAGCATTTACCGTTCAAAAGCATGAGTTGGAAAGTCACTAAAGTCACTAAGTCACTATACAAAATAATTTGTCAAGTATGTTTGAAAACCTTGCGTTCAGCCAAACTGAACAGATCTCTTTGCTGAATAATTTCTCTGAAATTGTATTATGCTAATGTGCAATTTAAAGTTTTTGGACTGACATTGCCTTCTCAGCTTTTCTCTGTGATGATGATGGTTATGACAATGATGATTCTTTTTATCCAACATGCTTTAAAAAGCCACAGGATACAATTTTAGAAGCAAAACCTTTAAATAAAGCCTTTAAACAAGGTAATACATTTAATTTGTTCTGGATTATACTCACAATACTTTCAGAATTAAAAATATGACTACATAATTATATTTAAATAATGAATGATATAGGTACAAAATTTGTTTCTAGCTTGTTTCTGAAAACAAGGAAAATCTGGGCATAGTATAAGGGAGGGGACCCATGGTGTTTTATATATAATCCAGGGCCTTGAAAAATTTCCAGGCTGCCTAAGTTTTGATTAAAAAAACCATCAAACAAAAACATAGTTGTGAATAAATCAGAAAGAGGGCAGAGGTATAGAAAAAATTGAAATTAGGGAAGAAAGGGTTAGAGTTAGTAGATGTGGAAAAATAATGGGAAAGAGGCAAAAACATAATTTAAAAGTCTTGTGTATGATAAAAATAAATAAATAGAAATTATTGGCATAGGAATAGATAGGGACCTGAATTTTGCCAAATGATTGAGAGGTGAGTTGTACAGGCAAGATTTGTAATCCAATGCAAATAATTTAATTGAACAACTAAGTCTATCAGACCACCTCTCCAGATTCTTACAGTGACAATTGTTGCAGGATGTAATGTATTGAGATCTCCAGTAAAGCTTGCATATCTTTACCACTTCAAAATATACATGTAAAATTTAATAAATTTCATTTCATGCAGTAGGCAATCATTTCCTGAAAATCTTGCTATGGAGTTACTGAAATATTTATCAAGTTGGATGTTATAGTTATTTGCATTGATGAGTACCTTTAATTGCATTTGCATATATGTCATTATAATTATTCAACTTGCATATAAATTGAATGATTGGATTATTTTACTGGAATACTTCAGAGAAATTACAGAATTCTAAAGAAAGGCATATTTTAACCTGCAAATACATGACTAAATGTTCTTGTAAAATGTATTTTATTGTGCAATATATCAAATACACCAACCTGGTGTATCTAACAGACATTTTGAGTTTAAAAGACAAGTAATAAAATAAATACACTTGATGCAGTATAATCACAAATAAAATATTGTCAGAATATTTGATGCCTTCAAAGTAACTCCAGCCAAATTCACCCTTGGTGGTGGTTTAATTGTTAAGTCTTGTCTGACTTTTGTGACCCCATGGACTGTAGCTCACCAAGGTCCCCTGTCCATAGGATTTTCCAAGCAAGAATGCTAGAGTGGGTTTCCATTTCCTTCTCCAGGGGATCTTTCAGACCCAGCATTTGAATCCAGGTCTCCTGCACTGCAGGCAGATTCTTTACCAACTGAGCTACCAGGGAAGCCCGTAAATGCACCCTTATTCCTCCAAAAATTGCCAACCATATTCAAATAACTTGAATTCTGAATCCACTTAATTACAAAATAATTACACACAGAGAATATACATATAGAGAAAAGCAAATAAAGAAAAATATAAATCTTTATATATAAATCTAAAATATAAATATGAATCAAAAATATAAATCTATCACAAAACAAAACCCCTGTAATTTCCAACCATGAAAATAAATGAAATAGTATGAGTAGCATCAAAGCCCATCTTGTACCCTCTCTCAGTCATCACACCCCACCCCTCCCCAAAGTTAACAATATGCTGACTTCTGTGGCAATGATGATTTTGCATTTTTTTCAGAGTCTTTTCGTCTCAATATGCATGTTTTAAGACTTGGGCCTAGTTTTTTAGACTTTTGAACTTCATATAAATGCAAACAATATAATAAATGTTCTTTTGGATCTGGATTTTTGGTTCAGTGCTATATATCTTAAATTTATCCACGTTATCATGTATATTGGTATTTTATTTATTGTAGTATAGAATATCACTTATGCCTACTCTTATAAAAATTACTTAGTGCACATACACAATAAACTCTTTTGTCTATTTCTAGGTGTGAAGGTGCAAGGTCATATAGCCTATGGACCAGTACTCATAAATATAGAAATCTGCTTTCTAAAGTGATTGTACAAGTTGTCTCTAAGTAGGGTAAAAAGCAATCAGAAGCATATAAAGTTTCCTATCTATATCTTTATTAATACTTGCTTGTGTTTTTAAATTATTTTTTAAGTGTAATAAATCTCATGGTCATATACATTATGTTTGAAACTATTTGTTTCATCTATAATTTTAATTAAAATTTTATCATATGAATTTTTAAAGTGAAAATTTTTAAGTGACCTATTCATACAAATGGGCTTCCTTTGTGGCTCAGAGGTAAAATACCCACCTGCCAATGCAGGATATGCAGGTTAAATCCCTGGGTCCAGAAGATTCTCTGGAGAATGAAACAACAACCCATTCCAATATCCTTCCCTGGAAAATCCAAAGGACAGGGAAGCCTGGGGGCTACAGTCCATGGTGTTGCAAAAGAGTCAGACACAACTTAGTGACTAAACAACAAAAAAACAGCAATATATACAAATAAGTATCTATAGCTCATTGAAACTAGAAATTAATACACCTTCCAAAACAGAAGTCAAATCATGGAACAGACTATTACCAACATCTCAGAAGAAGTCTGTCCCCTTTCAGTCATTTCTACAGGTAACTGTTTTATCAATAATCTCAGATATGCAGATGACACCACCCTTATGGCAGAAAGAAGAACTAAAGAGCCTCTTGGTAAAGTGAAAGAGGAGAGTGAAAAAGTTGGCTTAAAGCTCAACATTCAGAAAGCTAAGATCATGGCATCTGGTCCCATCACTTCATGGGAAATAGATGGAGAAACAGTGGAAACAGTAGCTGACTTTATTTTTGAGGGGCTACAAAATCACTGCAGATGGTGATTGCAGTGATGAAATTAAAAGATGCTTACATCTTGGAAGGAAAATTATGAGCAACCTAGACAACATAAACAAAGGTCCATCTAGTCAAGGCTATGGTTTTTCCAGTAGTGATGTATGGATGAGAAAGTGGAGTGCAGAAGAATTGATGCTTTTGAACTGTGGTGTTGGAGAAGACTTTTGAGAGTCCCTTCGACTGCCAGGAGATCCAACCAGTCCACCCACCCTAAAGGAGATCAGTTATGGGTGTTCATTGAAAGGACTAATGTTGAAGCTAAAACTCCAATACTTTGGCCACCTGATGTGAAGAGCTGACTCATTTGAAAAGACCCTGATGCTGGGAAAGATTGAGGGCAGGAGGAGAAAGGGACGACAGAAGATGAGATGGTTGGATGGCATCACCGATTCAATGGACATGGGTTTTGATAGACTCCAGGAGTTGGTGACAGACAGGGTGGCCTGGCGTGCTGTGGTCCATGAGGTCACAAAGAGTCAGAAACGACTGAGCAACTAAACTGAACTAACTGAATACCATAGGTCAATTTGCCTGAAGGTACCAGTACTTTACTTTTTCCTGTATTCATATTCTTATCTGATAATTTCTCAGCACTCTTCTATTCTAACTTTGGCTTGGCTATGGGATGGTAGCAAAAATTATTTAAAGAGACTTGAAATGCACTTGTTTGATTGGATTTGCTTTTGTTTTTGCTCTCAACTATGAACGTGAATCTGAGTGAACCCCAGGAGTTGGTGAGGGACAGGGAGGCCTGACATGTTGCAATTCATGGGGTCGCAAAGAGTTGGACACAACTGAATGACTGAACTGATCCACACAAAAACTTCCACTGGGTAAAATGATAGAGAATGAAAGGCACATGAAGAAGAATATGACCTCTCAGTGTCCCTAGATGAGGCCATCTATTTCACTGATGCCTGGTCTTGTTTGTTACTTCCTTTCTTCTATTTTAATTTCTCATCTTTTTTAAGGTTCTTGAAGTAGATACTTAGATCATTGTTTTTTTTAGACATTCTTTTTCACTAATGTGTACTTTTTGAGGATACGTCTTCCTCTAAACACTGTTGAGGAGCACCTTTCAAGGACTGATGTATTATAACTTAATGTTAATTAACTTGAAATGGTTTTTCATTTCCCTTGTGATATTTTTCTTTACCCTTAAGCTATTTGTAAGTATATTCCTTAATTTTCTGTCAGCTTGGGTTTTCTGTTGTCATTTTGTTACTTATTTATTCTCATCTCACTCTACTCCAGAAAATTCTATGGATGATTTAAATTTAATAGAACTGAGATGAAGTTTATTGTATGCCATTTTTAATAGTTTTGCATCATTTGTCTGAAAAAGATCTTATTGTTTACCACTGTTTAATGTGATGTTTTATAATTTCTAGTAGATTGTTTTATTATGTTGTGTTTTTCATAAAATCTATTTCCTTTTTCTTCCTATTTGTCATTTATGGGGTGAAATATATCCATATTTCTTCCAATGACATGGATCTTTTTATTTCACTTTTCATATCAGTAGGTTTTTTTTTTAAATTATTTTGAATGTATAGTATTTTATGCATATATATTTATTATTTCAGTAAATTGACCTTGCATGCTAAATCACTTCAGTTGTGTCCAACTTTTTGTGACCCTCTGGACTGTAGCCCACCAGGCTCCTCTGTCCATGGGATTTTCCTGGCAAGAAAACTGAAGTGGGTTGTCATTCCCTCCTCCAGGCGATCTTCCCAACTCAGGTCTCTACCCTGTGTCTCTTATGTCTCTTGCATTGGCAGGCAGGTTCTTTACCATTAGTGCCACCAGAAAAGTCCCATAAATTGACCTTGGTACATTAATATTAGAACAAATGTCCTCTATTTGTCTGTATTAACTATTTTTTGCTAGTGACTCTATCACTAGCGTAGTTATACCATCTGAGTTTGTTTTATCTACATTTTCTATATTTTTGAATAAATTTTTGTATCTACTATACTCAACTTTTTTAATTGGGGGATTTACTTTTGATGAAATCATAGGTTTGTGATGAAATTCCACAGCTCTAAACCCAAGAATCAAGATGGCTTGTCTTGCTGCCCAATGAAATGAGTGAACGTTATGGATGTTGTTTTCAGACAGAACCATAAAATTTCTACTTGAGATTCCTGTAGAATTCCCTTTACTCTGGCAAACCAATCATGGAAGTATGGAGTCAGAGCTTCCATAAACCTTGATTGTTAGGTGAGGATGATGTAGAGAAGAATATCACCTCCAACAATCCATAACAGACAGGTACCATGAACAGGAAATGAATGTTTTAAACCTCTGAAATTTTGACCAGTTTCATCATAGTCTGCCTTTCGTAATACAAGAAGTTTTAAGTTACGGATTTAATTACAGCATTATTTAAAATTTCTACTTTATCTTATGTCATTTTTTGTCATTTTATTTTTCTAAGAGCTCTCATTAAAAAAAATTAATATAAATTATTTGCAACATACTATCATGATCTTTGTAATATTATCTCTTGTTGTGGTTTAGGCACTTCGTCGTGTCCAGCTCTTCTGCAACCTCATGCACTGTAGCCCACCAGACTCATCTGTCCATGGGATTTCCCAGGCAAGAATATTGGAGTGGGTTGTCATTTCCTTCTCCAGGGGACCTTCCTGAACCAGGAATCAAATCTGCATCTCCTGCATCAGCAGGCAGATTCTTTATCACTGAGCTACCAGGGAAGCCCAATATTATCTGTAGTGATGACATTTTTTGTGTTTATGGCAATGTTTTTGTGCTTTCTCCTTATTTCTAGTTGATTAGTCTTGGAAGTATCAATCTTACAAGGTATTTTCTTGGTTAATTTTCTCTGTTAAGTGCGATATACAAAAATTTCTGCTTTTATTGACACAGTTAATATTTACTTACATCTGCATTCTCTGGGTTTAGATTTCTTCTTTGATAACTTCTTAAAATAACTCATTGATTCTACAGCCTTTCTCTTTTTCTAATATATGACTTTATCTTGTTATTTTTTCTTTGAAAATGGTCTTATCTGTGTCCTGGATACAAATACGCTAATTATGTTTCAGTTCAGTATATTTTTTACTTTCAAAATAAATTTTCTTTATGATGCATATATGTAGACATTTCACCTTAATTTCTAAACATAAAGGTGTTTTTATTCTTGATGTTGTTTTCTTTCTAGATTTCACTGTGGTCAGAGAAAATATGACAAATAATTTTAATCCTTTGAGATCTGAAGTCTCTCATGAGAAATCAGAGCTCAGAGTATGCTCTCATAGGACTCTTTGCCTAAATTTGCACCACTTGTGAGTCTAAAGTATCCTCAATGGAGAATTTGATTTAAAGTGATTATATGTGGCTAGTGCCCCTGCATGTCTGACAGAAGCAGATGTGGATCCCATCTGGACATAAAGTATTCCCAAAGAAAACATTTCAAGGAAAATGAGCGGACAACAGCAGGCTAAAAAAATGTTTGAGGAAACTGGGTACTTGGGGTTTAGAAACAACAACGGAAATAATAAAAACCAGGGACACACTTTCTGAAATGTTACTCATTATCATTTTCTGACATTGAATATTAATAGCTGTGCTGATGCATTAAAACAATGAACAAGACTTTAAAAAAGAATATAAATAAATGTCAGGTCTTTTAAAAATTAAGAAAAACCATGGTTGAACAAAATTTTATAAACTGTAACAATATATTTATTCATAATCTAGTTGAGGCAGACAGAAAAATAAAAGGAGAAGTTGGAAGATAAGGAGAATTGGGTGGGAAGTTCTAAAATACATCCATTTACATCTAGAGAGATGAACTAGAATAGAGAAGGAACAACATGTGAGGAGTTAATAAAAGCAATAATGATCAAATCTAATATGTGAAAAATAATATCAGAAAATATATTGCACAATATAGACAAAAATTGATTAGAATTTTTCACATTGGTAATAAAGAATGTATATAAAATAAACAGAATTCTACTAAAAGCTTAGATAGAATATATTACATTTGAACAAGATAGCAGAGAAAAGCCAGTTAATTAAACACAGAAGGAAGACATGAGAGGCTCTCAGGAAGTGATTAACCATCAAGAAATTTAAAATTAAAAAAGTCCCACAAGAAAGTATTTGAACTAGATTAAATTACTAGTGTTCTCCAACAAATTATCTATCAGGTCTTCCTAATACTATTTTTAAATAAAAACCTCCAGCTCCTTAGACTCAGACAATCCCAATGACAATCCCAGTGAGTGTAGACCCTTAAATAATAAATCTGCTACCAAATCAAACTTGAAATAATATAGAAGCATAATAATAGCAAATTGCTTAACTTAGTAATGAACACAGTATGCAAAATCCTAAAGCAAATAGCATAATTATTGGTGAAACTAGATGACTCCCTTTTGAAATCAAATAAGGTTACCTTCTCTTATTCTGCTATTTAATAACATGGTCTTGACATACCTGCTAGATTCAACAACTGAAAAGATAAAAGATATACTTATTGTAATTGAGGAAAATAAATGATCATTAGATAAAAATAAAATATAATAATAAACAATGTGGAGAAAAACAAAATATTGAAGGGTTTGAACTTGTACAAGGTTGTCAACTACATAAGTTGTAACTGTATAAATAATATAATAAACATAAGGTATGATTCACATGCTAACAAAATCTAGCAAATGTGGAGACATGAACTAAGATCATGTAAATCCACACAGAATTTTAAAGACATTAAAAGACAAAGTAATTTATCTAACTTAAAAGAGTAATATTCTATACTCTTTGATAGGATATTTTATAATTATAAAGATGTAAATTATCCTCAACTTAGCCATTACATTATTTATTTTATGAGTCCATTTTCACACCTTCAGTTCAATTCAGTTCAGTTCAGTCACTCAGTCATGTCCGACTCTTTGCGACCCCATGAATCTAAGCATGCCAGGCCTCCCTGTCCATCACCAATTCCCGGAGATTACTCAAACTCATGTCCATCAAGTCAGTGATGCCATCCAGCCATCTCCTCTTCTGTTGTCCCCTTCTCCTCCTGCTCCCAATCACTCCCAGCATTAGAGTCTTTTCCAATGAGTCAACTCTTCACATGAGATGGCCAAAGTTTTGGAGTTTCAGCTTTAGCATCAGTCCTTCCAATGAACACCCAAGATTGATCTCCCTTAGAATAGACTTAGAATGGTGGGCAAAAAAAAAAAAAAGACTATCAAGACTGAACATTGCTGAGGACATAGAAAAAATGAAATTTTCATAAACTCTTAACAAGTTATAATGTATTTTACCCTATAACCCAGAAATGTTATTCCTATTTTCTAACCAAGAAAATACTTGAACAAGAATATTTTTAATATTCTTTTTCCATAATAACTTCAAACTGGAATCATCCAAATATTCCTAAGAAAAAACTGAATAAACAAATGTTTGTGTACTTATGTCATAGATTACTACTCTGCTTTAGAAGGGAACACAATGTTGATAAGAATATGACATGAATCTCAACAGCTGTATGTGGACAAAAGTACATAGTTCTTTATATGAAATATTTAGATATATAAAATAATAAGTGTTATACAGATGAACAGTTGCTGTCTATTTGCCTTGGGAGGGGCTGGCTGGCTTACAAAGACTGAGAAAGAACACACGAGTGTTTTGCACTGACATAGTCTATATTTTGATAGGGGAATGTTTACAAGGGTGTAGTGGCTCACATGGTAAGAATATACAGTGTGGGAGACCTGGATTCAATCCCTGGGAAAATCCCCTGGAGGTGGACATAGCAACTCACTCCGGTTTACTTGCCTGGAGAATCCCATGGACAGAGGAGCCTGTCAAGCTATGGGCTTGTCCATGGGGTCGCAAAGAGTCGAATACAAATGAGTGACTGAGCACAGGCATTTGTCAAAAGCCACTGAATAGAACATTTAAGGGTTTCCATTCTACTCTACTTAAATTACACTCTAATTCAATAATACATGCATTTAAAACATGACAAGAACATAAACAAATAAAGATAATGTACATTAAATTCTGTAGGATGATTTGCTATGGACATTCTGTGGAAAAGAAACAGAGAATAGAAAAAAAATAAATGGAAAAAAGAAGTGAAAAATGAAGTTACAGGTTAGCAAGAAGGATGATAATATGTTATTTAATGAATATGATTCTGAAACCTAAAATACCTGATGTCCGAAAAGAAAATGAAAAACAAAAATGTGTTTTTAGAAACTCAGTGTTTCATGGATATTTTCACATATCTACAAAGCAAGGAGTTTCTGATCAAAGTTACCATCATTCTGTGTTAAAAAATGATTGACTGATAACCATGACTTAAAGTTGGAAACAGTAAATTTATTAGGAAAGATTGGCAGATTATTCACCTTTAGAGCCATTTATGTACCTTTCAAAGAGTAGTAAACATAGGAAAATCTCAGAATATGGGGGTGGGTTGCCATTCCCTTCTCCAGCGGATCTTCCCAACCCAGGGATCAAACTTGGGTCTCCTGCATTGCAGGCAGATTTTTAACATTTGAGCCACATGGGAAGTCAATAGAATACACTGGGAATTCATAATTTTTCATTTGATTCAGTGATATAGATGGAAAATTGGTGTTAATAGTTTCTTTGAGAAAGCTGATGTCTGAAAGTTTTATGCTATGTGCAATTGAGAAAAAATACTTGATACATGAGATTCACTAATTATATGTCAGACAGGATTATAATTGACTTCAAACTTGCTAAGTTACTGGACTAATGTTTGGAACATGTGCTTTCAATGGAGGCAAAAGTGTGTGATATTTGTTCAAAAACTAGATGCTTTGAAGAGACAGATATAACTTAGATCTTATCTTTCATTGCAGTGTACTCCAAGAACTTAATATATAAAGTCAATCATCTTTTAACACAGAATGCCAGTAACTTTGATCAGAAAGTCTTTGCTTTGTAGATTCTCCCTGATGTAAACTCGTCTACCTTCCTTGAAACAATGCATCATATCAGGTCTCTATTAACCATGCTTTTTGTCCTCAACTCCTCATCCCCACCTCTATTAATACTTTCTTGTGGCTCTTCTTAACTAACTGGTGAAAAGTCAGAGGCTTAAAATAGCAGAAATTTATCCTCTCACAAGTTCTGACACCCAGAATTTCAGAATCAAGGTGTCAGCAGGGCTGCACTCCTTCTTGGGGCTCTAGAAGAGAACTCTTCCTCACCTCCTCCAGCTTCTAGGGGCTATTGGCATTTTATGGCTTCTTGGCTTGCAGTCCCACTACTCCACTCTCTGGCTTTATCTTTGCACTGACCTTTCTCTTTTTCTAGAAAGGTAAAATTTATAAGGTCTGTGGGGCAGAACGTGAACATATCTTTTCGGGGTCCTCCATTCAAACCAGTGGCTTCCCAGGTGGCACAGTGGTAAAGAATCCACCTGCCAATGCAATAGATGCAAGAGACGTGGGTTCAATCCACGGGTTGGAAAGGTCCCCTGGAGAAGGGAATGGCAACCCAATCCAGTATGTTTTCCTGGAGAAAACCATAGATGGAGGGCCTGGACGGCTACAGTCCATGGGGTTACAAAGAGTCAGACAAGACTAAGGGACTGAGCACACACACATTCAATCCAGTACACTCTCCTTCTTCCGTGAGTTGCATTCTCTACAAGAATGCAGAGAGTTAGATAAGTTAGGACAATCTTAAAACAGAAAAGAAATGACTTTCTTTTTTCTGTTAACTCAGTATCAGTAGATACACAATGAAGGATGTACCAATATGCTATCCCAAAATAGTATTATATAATATACCACTGTCACTTCCAATTAATCTGTGTCTTTTATGCATTCCCCTACCTATCAGTTTACTGATCTTCCAGACTAGCAGATCTATTCTAATTTAAGAGACGGAAAGTCAGTAGAGTCTGATTTTGTTTTTAATTAACTGTCAACTATTCATCATGAAAATTACTTCCAAATTCTTAAAAGACATTTTCCATCTCTCTAAGTGTTGTCTTGTAAATTCTTATCTTTGATGTTTTATTCACATGTGATTTAGTAGAAACTTATGAGAAGCCACACTGGGAGATGTCAGCTAGAAGCTACTTTAAATAAGATATTTGAATCAAACTTCCATGATTAAGAGAATGGGTGATTTTTATTTATTATTGATGCTCTCTTCGATATTGTTAGTAACTTTAGGTAATGAATGCATCGTTGACGAATTCAGAATCAGTCAGTTCAGTTGCTCAGTTGTGTCCAACTCTTTGTGACCCCAGCATGCCAGGCTTCCCTGTCCCTCATTAACTCCTGGAGCTTGCTCAAACTCATGTCCATGAATAAGTAATAATCAACAATAGAATTTAAAATTTTCGCAGCTATTCAACATCAGTTTCCCTACTTTTCTAAAATTTTAAATGTAAAATTTAAATTATTCTAGATTTTTCCCATAGCAGATTGTAAATATTCAATAAAGTGTTCTTACCTCATCAAACTATTCTCCTGAAAATCAAGTATTTTATCTAAACATGAATGCATCAACAGTGCAATGGTTCAGTTCAGTTATTGTTAAGCATTTGTCTACCTTTAGGAACAGACTGTGTAATTTCTTTGCCATGAAGTACAATGCTTAGCAAAATAAAAGAGAACATATTTTTCTTTTCTTTCCTCATTCAAAAATGTACACAGCTAATATCTCTGAGTTGTGAATACATTCATCTCTTTCTAATGTTTTCTCTAGGTCATAAAATTGATTAAGATATATCATACTATCAAAAGAAAGCATGCATATAGTCATACAGAATTCAACACTGCCCATCTTTAATGCTTTGATATCATTTTATATCTACATCTTTATTAATATTTTAGACATATCATATTGAAAATGCAACTGCGTATCCTAATATATCAAGTTTATGATCAGTCTAGCTCTATCAAGATGTTTCAGTGGTTGATGGCATTAGTTATTCATTCAGTATTTTCAAACTGCCTAAGAATGGACTATTAAGTAAATAATATAGTTTTCCAAAATTATTTTTGTGCACATTTAGAGTGTAATCTGAAATCATTCTTTGAGACTATGCTTATTATAGAGCTCATTCCCACCATGGGAGTGTTTCTGAGAGCTATTATGCCACTCTGAAAATACAAAGAGAATTTGACTCAAACTGCACATGAATAAATTAAACTGTATGATTTATTTCCATAGGAGGAAAGAGAAAAAAAAAATAGTTCAAGTTATAGTGTCTCACTTTGTTAGGTAACACATACTAACAAACTCTCAATACAGTGAGTCAATAAGAGGAAAAATGATATTTTACAAAATGCATGGTTTCAGAGATGCTGAGAGCAGCTCCACGTGCATGAGCAGATTCCTGAGGAAGTACAGAGAGGATCATAAATTTTATTTTTATTGGTCCCCGTAGCACACATCACCACAGTTTGACATTCTCAGTTCTGATGCCTCAACACCACTGCATGGGAAGCCAAGTCTCTCTGATCATCAATGAGTCCCTGGGAGAAAGTTAGGTACTTTGAGTTTCTAATATTATATACTTTAAGAAATGAAACTCCAGGGTCATGAAAAAGCCAATGTATCTCCAGGCACTCTCAACTTACTCCCCAAAGAGTCCCCAAAGACTGTTCTGGAAAAGTTTAGCTTAATATTAACCAAGTACCACAGACCATTTGAACTTTCGATATGTGTCATAAAAATTTCATTAAGGGATATTAACTGACTTTGCTAATGTCACCAAGCTTTAGCTAATGAAATAACTTTATGAATGCATGCTTTTTCCAATTCTTCTGCCCTTCTTCTGCTTCTCCCTAGTTGTCTCTCCTTTCTGTACTTCCAAGATGTCCGTATCACTATACAAGGTTAATCAGGGTGTGTTTTGCTCAAGATAACACCACACGGGGCCTCTGAGAGATAAAATCAGTCTGAGAAGTTTAGTATGAGACTGAATGTATTAATGTGCCAAAAACATATCTAAATTTTTTTTGCCAATATAAGTGTGTTATTTTAAGTTTTATCAGTTCAGTTCCATTCAGTCACTCAGTCGTGTCTGACTCTAAGCGACCCCATGAACCACAGCACACTAGCCCTTCTTGTCCATCACCAACTCCCAGAGTTTATGTACGTAAACTCATGTTCATTGAGTTGGTGATGCCATCCAATTATCTCATCCTCTATTATTCCCTTCTCTTCTCACCTTCAATCTTTCCCAGCATCAGGTCTTTTCAAATGAGTCAGCTCTTCGCATCAGATGGCCAAAGTATTGCAGTTTCAGCTTCAAAATCAGTCCTTTCAATGAACACCTGGACTGATCTCCTTTAGGATGGACTAGTTGGATCTCCTTGCAGTCCAAGGGACTCTCAAGAGTCTTCTTAACATCACATTTCAAAAGCATCAATTTTTCAGCGCTCAGCTTTCTTTATAGTCCAACTCTCACATTCATACATGACCACTGGAAAAACCGGAGCCTTGACTAGGTGGATCTTTGTTGGCAAAGTAATGTCTCTGCTTTTTAATATGCTGTCTACGTTGGTCTTAACTTTTCTCCTAAGGAGCAAGCATCTTAATTTTATGGCTGTAATCACCATTTGCAGTGATTTTGCAGCCCCCTAAAATGAAGTCTGCCACTGCTTCCACTCTTCCCCATCTATTTGCCATGAAGTGATGGGACCGAATGATCTTAATTTTCTGAATGTTGAGTTTTAAGCCAACATTTTCACTCTCCTCTTTCACTTTCATCAAGAGGCTCTTTAGGTCTTCTTCACTTTCTGCCATAAGGGTGGGGTCATCTGCATATCTGAGGTTATTGATGTTTTTCCTTGCAATCTTAATTCCAGCTTGTGCTTCATACAGCCCAGCGTTTCTCATGATGTACTTTGCATATAAGTTAAACAAGCAGGGTGACAATATACAGCCTTGACGTACTCCTTTTCCTATTTGGAAACAGTCTATTTGTCCATGTCCAGTTCTAACTGTTGCTTCCTGACCTGCATACAGTTTTCTCAAGATGCAGGTCAGGAGGTCTGGCTATTTCCATCTCTTTCAAAATTTTCCATAGTTTATTGTGATCCACACAGTCAAAGACTTTGGCACAGTGAATAAAGAGAAGGCATACACATACCAAATCAACGTTTTCATCCTAAGAGAAAAAAAGCCGCTGGAGGGAGAATCACAAATCTCAGTAACCTAATAACTACAGTTTGGTTGTCTGGGGCCCTTGATTCTTTTTTTTTTTTTAATATGGACAATATTTTTTTTCTCTTTCAATGAAATATTAATTAGCAAATAGTTGTATTAAACTATAATATTAAAGCAATGAACATATGCATTCAAAATTTTAAAATATTAATTTATTGTCTTGATGTACTACGTTTAGTAAATAATTTAAACTAGCTAGTTACCTTATATAGTCTATTCACCAGAATCTAGTAAGACAGTGTGATCTTTTTTATGCATAAGTTAGTTTGATATTCAAATGTTTCCACTGTATGATTTTTAAGCCAGTTTAAATCTATTTGTTTTAAGATTCTGAATTGTCTCATCTGTACTATTCTTGTGGGGCATCCTCTAAACTCATAATTGTCTTAAGAAATTAAATCATAGTCATTCTTTATCACTTTCCTATTTTAGATATTTATTTATTGAACATTTTCATGCACTTATACTTGTCTGTATAACATTCACACAAGAGAACAGAGAAGCCCACAATATATGTCTTCAAAAAATTTTTCCTAGTTAGGAATCGATGTAGACAATGTTTAAAATCTTTACTGGATTTATTACAATATTGCTTCTGTTTTACATTTTGGTGGGATCTCAACTCCCTCACCAGAGATTGAATCTTCACTCTCTGCATTGGAATGCAAAGTCTTAAACGCTGGACCTCCAGAGAATTTCTTGAATTTATTTCTTGAATTTTTATTCTTCATTTAGTTCTTTGTAGTCCTTTGCCTCTTCATCTCATGATGTCAAACGCTAAACATTTTACTTTTAGTCTTTGATACCTCTCATTCCCCTCATTCATCTAATGTTTGTTTGTTTGTTTTTGTTAAGGGGATTATTCAAAGAAAACTGCATGTTTTTTGATCTTCCCAGGTCTTTTTACCTCACATGGCAGTTCACTACATAGAAACCATAAAACTTTAATTTTTCATATGAAATTACATTTTACATAACACATTATGCTAAAAATTTTTAATTCATTAACCCTGTAAATCTCATCCATCTCACTTTGATTTCTTTTTTTGGAGGTTAAAAAATTTTCAATATTTTATAAAGACTCTTTTCTAGGTTCTGCCTTTCTACGAAATTGAAACATTTTTAAAGTTTTTTTCAATTTAATTTTAAGTAGGTTACTCATTCAAATAGTCAAGAACAACAAAAACAACACCACAAAATACATAGAATACACTCTTGACCGTTTCCTCTCATCTATGTTCCTTATTCACTCATTTCTAATTTCAACCATTTGCTGGAGACGTAAGAATCCTTGTTTCCTTGTCTGTGGTTCCTTTTTCTTTAAGAACAGGCATATAGATATAAGTAGAAATCCACATTACCCCCAATTTATACAGAAGTATTGTATTATATCCACTGGACTGCCTTTTTTCATGTCATATATCTCAGAAGTCTTTTCATATCAGAACATAAAGAGCTGTCCCGTTGTTTTGACAGCTTTAAAGTATTCCATTAAAGGATGCTCCTTCGTTTGATTAAGCAGCTTCTGATTGATGGGCATTTAGAATACTTCCAGTCTTTTGCTATTAGATACAGTTGTGCTGTATCCTTCCTTAAGCATGCAATTTTATTTGTAGAATTAATATCTGGATCTATTGGTATATGTATCTGTTTTGCTAGATCATACCAAATTTCTCTGTGGGGAGGATTGTAACAATTTACAGTTTTTCCAGTGATTTGAAAGTTTGATTTTTCTATCAACTCCATTAACAGAGGGTAGTATTAAACTTTTGGATATGGCCAGTCATCAAGGTGGAAAATAGTGAATTCGTATATTTCTCTGATGACAAATGTAATGGCTTATTTTCTCATATGTGTTAGAGGCTTTTATATTTTCTTTTCTGAGGACTATACATGAGCAGCCTTTGTCCATTTTTTTTTTCTATTGCGTTTTTGGTCTTTGCCTTACTGCTTTTTATGGACTACATGTTTGTTCCTGTCCAAAATGTGTATATTCAATCTTTAAGCCTTGGTATTCTAGTATTTTGAAATGGATCTTTGGGAGATAATCAGAGTTAGATGAAGTCATGACAGTAGGGCTCTCATGATGAAATCAGTACCCTTATAAGAATGACAAGGAGAGAGCTTCCTCTCTCTCCAAGTGCAGGCACCAAGAAAAGGCCCTAAGAGCACACAGAAAAAGTGACCAAGCCAGGAAGAGAACACTCACAAGAAACTGAACTCTGATGGATCTTAGTCTGGGACACTCCAGCTTCCAGCATTATGAAAAAAAATAATTTCTGTTAAGTCATACAATCTATGATATTTTGTTATGGCAACTAGAGCTTAATAATACAGATTTTGGTACCTGAGAACTGAGGCACTGCTATAATAAATACCTAAAAATATGGAAATGTTTTTAGATATGGATGTTGGGAGAAGCTGGAAGAATTTTGAGGTGCATGCCAGAAATATGAAAGTTTAAAGAAATCCTGCTGAGAGTTCAGAAGGAAAAGAGGAGAGCTGGTGAGAAAGCTGTCATTTTCTTAGAGAATGCACAAATAACCACAGCTGGAACATGGGTAGAAATACAGATCATAAAGGCCATTCTTGATTTGGTCTCATACAAAAATAAGGAACATGTCATTGAAAACTAGAGGAAAGACAATTCTTGTTGTAAAGTGGAAAGAACTTGACTTCATTTTGTTTGCTTCAGTATTTTGTGGACGGTATTAATAGAATTGATGAATGGTAAAACTGGACTTTCAGCTGAGGAGCTTTCTAGGGAAAGTGTTAGAGAGAGGTTTAGTTCCTCTTGACTGTTTATGATAAAATTTGAGAAAAGAGAAATTGAAGGAGAAATTGTTAAGCAACATGAAACCAGAATTTAAAGATTTAGAAAATTCTCAACTTGCTACTATTTAGAAGAGAGCACCAAGGTGTGGCTGAGCAATAACTTGGTGAAGAGATTATGAGTTTATACAAGTAGAAACACTGTCAGTTTGATATAAAGGAGAAAGAGATAGGGCAAACTGAAGGAAGACTTGGATTTCTAAGAACCTATGGCATCTTATCATAAAGCTATTAAACTGTAAACATGCATTATTTTAAGGACAAGAGTTTAGTTCAGTTCAGTTCATCGGTCAGCCGTGTCTGATTCTTTGCGACCCCATGAATTGCAGCACGCCAGGCCTCCCTGTCCATCACCATCTCCCAGAGTTCACTCAGACTCACGCCCATCGAGTCAGTGATGCCATCCAGCCATCTCATCCTCGGTCATTCCCTTCTCCTCCTGCCCCCAATCCCTCCCAGCATCAGAGTGTTTTCCAATGAGTCAACTCTTCACATGAGGTGACCAAAGTACTGGAGTTTCAGCTTTAGCATCATTCCTTCCAAAGAAATCCCAGGGCTGATCTTCAGAATGGACTGGTTGGATCTTCTTGCATTCCAAGGGACTCTCAAGAGTCTTCTCCAACACCACAGTTCAAAAGCATCGATTCTTCTGCACTCAGCCTTCTTCACAGTCCAACTCTCACATCCATACATGACCACAGGAGAAAGCATTGCCTTGACTAGACAGACCTTATTCGGCAAAGTAATGTCTCTGCTTTTGGGACAAGAGTAGAATGAACCCAAAGACAATTCAGAGGTCACCAGGGCTGACTCATCAGTTTCAAAAGGGGACTGTGTATGGCAGAGCATAAAACCAAAGAGAATTCTTCTTGAGTTTTAAGATCTAGTGCAATTTGCCTTGCTGTTTTGCACTTACTTGTGTATGTGCTGAGTTGATTAAGTTGTGTCTTGCTTAGGATCCATCAAACCTTATTTCTTATTTTTTTCCCCTTTTGGAATGAGTATATCTATTGTATTTCACAGCATGTAACCTGTCCATTTAAACAGGTTTGCAGCTGAAGAGGACTTTTGCCTCAGGATGAATTGTTCCTTGAGTCTCAGCCATATCTGATTTAAATGGGAATTCGAATTTTAGAATTGGTGTTATAACAAGTTAAGATTTTGAGGATTGTTGCCATGGAATGAATATATTTTGCATATGAGAAGTAGATAAATTTGGAGGAACCATAAAGAGTATGTTGGTCAGTAGCAGCCCAAGATAAATAATGTACCCCCATCTAGAACTTCTTTGTAAACTAAGGGGATTAGTCCTTCATCTATAATACATTATAAATATATGATTTTATTTTTATTTTTCTCATTTATTATTTGCACCTAATTTTTGTATGTATAGGGTGTTGATGCTTATATAATTGAATTCATTAATCTTTCTTCAAAGGCTTTAAAGTTTTGAGTCATTGTTAAAACAGCCTTTCCTACTCAAATATTATAGAGAAATTCATCTATTTACTTACTTAATATTTTATTAAACAATGCATCAAATGTAAATTTTTTTACTTATTTAAAATTTATCTTAGTATAAATTATAACTATAATTTGGTTTATATATATAAATTTATTTATATTTTTTCGATGGTGACTCATTGCCTCATCATTATTTCATAGTCTACTTTTGCCTACTTATTGGAGATGCTGTCTGTAACATTTAATAAGTAACATTTGTATTTGGTTCAAATTTAAAATCTCTTATTCTATTTGTTTGGCTTATGTGCCTATTCATGTGCTAGGAGGATATTGATTAATTACTAAGTTCCATAATTATTTAATACTTACTGATTATAATCTCCATTCATGTCTCTTCTTTTTCCAAGTTCTCTTTATTATTCTTGATTGTTGATTTTCCATAAATTCTTTCAGTAAATCATAAGCTTACGTAAAGTTAATATTTTATTATTTAAATTTTGCAAAAATTTAAGAGAGTTGATATCTTAATGATAGAGCTTTTCTTATATAGATAAAAGGTAAGTAATTCTGTTTGTTAAGAACTTCTTAGAAAATCAAATATTTTGAATAATGGAAGTTGAAGTCAATTTAATCTTCCAGTTTAAGTCTTTGGAAAGCCATTAGACAATATAGTAACTTCATATTAGTAGTAAAACATATACCAATCACTGTCAACTTGTGAATTTGAATCGATCAAACTGTTATACATTCTTATACTTCTAGCTTTTTAATTTGAATTTGCAGTTACCTATGTGGTGTTGGAGAAGACTCTTGAGAGTCTCTTGGACTGCAAGGAGATCCAACCAGTCCATTCTAAAGCAGATCAGTCCTGGATGTTCTTTGGAAGGAACGATGCTAAGCTGAAACTCCAGTTTTGGCCACCTCATGCGAAGAGTTGACTCATTGGAAAAGACTCTGATGCTGGGAGAGATTGGAGGCAGAAGGAGAAGGGGACAACAGAGGATGAGATGGCTGAATGGCATCACCAACTCCATGGACGTGAGTTTGGGTGAATTCTGGGAGTTGGTGATGAACAGGGAGGCCTGGCGTGCTGCGATTCATGGAGTCGCAAAGAGTCAGACACAACTAAGCGACTGAACTGAAATGAACTGATGAGGTCTTTACATTGATCACTGAGGAAGTCTTTCTTATCTCTCCTTGTAATTCTTTGACACTCTGCACTCAAATAGGTACATCTTTTGTTTTCTCCTTTGTCTTTTGCTTCCCTTCTTTTCACAGCTATTTGTAAGACCTTTTCAAATAAACATTTTGCCTTTTTGCATTTCTTTTTCTTGGGAATGGTCTTAATCACTGCCTCCTGTACAGTGTCACGAACCTCTGTCCATAGTTCTTTAGGCACTCTGTCTATCAGATCTAATCCCTTGAATCTATTTGTCACTTCTACTGTATAATTGTAAGGGATTTGATTTAGGTCATACCTGAATGGTCTAGTGGTTTTCCCTACTTTCTTCAATTTAAGTCTGAATTTGGCAATAAGGAGATCCTGATTTGAGCCACAGTCAGCTCCCAATCTTGTTTTTGCTGACTGTATAGAGCTTCTCCATCTTTGTCTGCAAAGTATGTAATCAGTCTGATTTCGGTGTTGACCATCTGGTGATGTCCATGTGTAGAGACTTCTTGTGTATTGTTGGAAGAGAGTGTTTGCAATGACCAGTGTGTTCTCTTGGCAAAACTGTTTGCCTTTGCCTTGCTTCATTCGGTACTCAAAGGCCAAATTTGCCTATTACTCTAGGTATTTCTTGATTTCTTACTTTTGCATTCAGTTCCCTATCATGAAAAGGACATCTTTTTTTGGGTATCAGTTCTCAAAGGTCTTGTAGGTCTTCATGGAACCATTCAACTTAGCTTCTTCAGCATTTCTGGTCGAGGCATAGACTTGGATTTCTGTGATATTGTGAGGTTTGTCATGGAAACGAACAGAGATCATTCTGTTGTTTTTGAGATTGTATCCAAGTACTGGATTTCAGACTCTTTTGTTGACTATGATGGCTACTCCATTTCTTCTAAGAGATTTTTGCCCACAGTAGTAAATATAATGGTCATCTGAGTTAAACCCACCCATTCCAGTCCATTTTAGTTCACTGATTCCTAGAAGGTGAATGTTCACTCCTGCCATCTCCTTTTTGACCACTTCCAATTTGCCTTGATTCATGGACCTAACATTCCAGGTTCCTATGCAATATTGCTCTTTATATCATAGGTCTTTTCTTCCATCACCTGTCACATCCACAACTGGGTGTTATTTTTGCTTTGGCTCCATCTCTTCATTCTTTCTGGAGTTATTTCTCCACAGTTCTCCAGTAGCATATTGGGCACCTACTGACCTGGGGAGTTCATTTTTCAGTGTGCTATCTTTTTGCCTTTTCATACTATTTATGGGGTTCTCAAGGTAAGAATACTGAAGTGTTTTGCCTTTCTTGCCAGAAGCAGAAGATATTAAGAAGAGGTAGCAAGAAACCACAAAAGAACTATACAAAAAACACCTTCACAACCCAGATAGTCGAGATGCTGTGACAACCAACCTAGAGTCAGACATCCTGGAATATGAAGTCAAGTGAGTCTTAGGAAGCATCACTACGAACAAAGCTAGTGGAGGTGATGAAATTCCAGTTGTGCTATTTCAAGTCCTGAATGATGATGCTATGAAAGTGTTGCACTCAATATGCCAGCAAATTCGGAAAACTCAGCAGTGGCCATAGGTCTGAAAAAGGTCAGTTTTCATTCTAAACCCAAAGAAAGGCAATGCAAAGAATGCTCAAACTACTACACAATTGTACTCATCTTACATGTTAGCAAAGTAATGCTCAAAATTATCCAAGGCAGGCTTCAACAGTATATGAACCATGAACTTCTAGATGTCCAAGCTGGATTTAGAAAAGCCAGAGGAACCAGAGATCTAATTGGCAATATCCATTGGATCATCACTAAAGCAAGAGAATAACAGAAAAACATCTACTTCTGCTTTATTGCCTATGCCAAAGCCTTTGACTGAAGTTGGGTGTCCCTAAGATCTCCAGCGTGACCAGTGCTGGGTAGGATTAAGAAATTGCAATCTTAACTTGTTCACTGCAGATGGGGATAGATATTATCATGTGAAGCAATCCAAGCCTGTGCCCTGAGACTGGGAACCTCACGAAGCAGCCGTATGTCTTATCTTCTTACTGCTCTGAGGCAATGTAAATCACTGACTTCCTCCCCTAGTCCTCCATAAAACTAGGTTAGGGTGTCCCCAGTGGTAAACATTTCATTGTCATAGACCCACTTTAGGTAATGGCAAAAGTAATTACAAAGGAGTGGGTTATCTGGTCGTGTTAGGGGCTTTAAGAGTATTTTAATAATAAGTGGGATGAAGAAATGTTGCCTGCATTGGTAGGGTCCTGGCCGTAGGAGTTAGTAAGTAGCTTAAGAACAAATTGATAAGAGGCAACAAACCAGATGTTCCATAAAAGTGGAGTGGAGATTTGATCTGGTGGTATGTTTGTAACTTTAGGAGAAAGGGTGGTAAGGGTTTGGGCCCAAACAGCCTGCAAGGCTAACTGCCAAAGTGGCAAACATTATCCTCAGAAACCCAGTTGCCCTTGAAGGGATGCCACCAACAGATGGGCTTGTAGCAAGCATTGTGTGCCTGTCACCCACTCTAGCGAGTTCACTCAGAGATGCTGTTGTTAAACATGTTGTAGGAGACCTGGAAGATGAAGGCCTGAATACCTAGAAAGATTGGATATTATGCAGTATGTCCCTCCCCCAAGGCCAGTTATTTTCTGATTGTCCCTCCAGAAGACTGTAGAGGCAACATTGTAGGCCTGGATGGGCTCAGGAAAAGAGCATGAAAGAGGAGAGAAGGGGGCAGGACACAATTTTTGAAAGAATGACACAGCCCAAGGCATAACATAAACCAGTTAAAATCAAATAGGTCCAAGAAGACAAGTCAAATTCAACTAAACCTTGATCCTCAATCTGCAAGCTAAATGACACACACAGAGGTGCCAGGACAGTTCCAAGGCACAGTCAAAAGACCTAGGAGAGTGTGGTTTCCCAGTGGTTGGAACTACCGTCCCACTCATTAGCATATGAAATCACTCAGCCTAGGAAAACTAGCCACACCACACTCCATGGCCACTGTGCTTGCCCTCTGCAATGGCCCACACCCTGTGGAGCGAGCTTCTCTCTAAATCCAACCAAATCCACCTCTTACCTATCTCTGTGCCTTTCACTGAATTTGTTTCAGTGAGACATCAAGAGTCTGAGCTTCATTAGGTCCTGAAGACAGACACCATGGGTTTTGACTGGGCTCAAGTCTCAGGAGAGAGGAGCTGAAGGATGGGAGGAAAAAGCTGTGGGAAAAACTTGCCAAGGGCTTCCCTTCATAATCTCCCAGAAAATCTGACAAATACCTGACCTGTGCTCAGTTTTCATTGGCCTGATCCTTGGCACAAAGAAGATTAAGGGCAGAATCCAGCTTGGATAATAGCTACTGGGGCCCAGCAGATAGTGGAGCCTTTGGGACACACTGGGACACACTGCCAGAATACCTCACTTGCACCCACTGCCTGTTCATGGGGGTTTTGAGGAAATAAGAAATGAGAAATTGTAAAGGAATTATTTGTTAGCCATATGTCCTTCCAGACATAGGAGTGAGGACCTCCTGCCTTAACCGGAAGTCTTCTGCAATCTGACACTGAGCCCCTTGAACTTTCTGCCGAGTTTGTTTTTCCTGTCCCAGTTTTCAGCATGCTGGGCTTCTTGTCACTTCCCCTTGTGCTAGGTTTTCTTAGTGCTCCACTTCAACCACAGGAGCTGAGCTGGGCTTCTGCTCTGCTTGGCCTCCACCTTGTGGGGACTGAGCTGAGGTTGCTTCAACTGGGTTAAATCCGAGAAATGGCACCAGAGATGTTGGGGGAGATTGTAATTTTGTTGGTTCTGTCTTGTCGCAACAAAAATTTGAAGTGAAGGACAGACCAGTGTTACAGCCCTGTGTTACAGTTCAGTTTTATTTAGAAAGTAAAGGAAAATGCATCCTTGAGGTGGGAGGGCGGGCCAATCCAAAAGATTTGAAAAGAAAAGAAGCCCCTGGCCCAGTTTTGGCTCCTCTTTTTGTATGTTTTTCTCCTCTCCCTGAGCTTGCCCTATGCAAACTGGGCTAGCCGGGAAGGCTGTTTGTTTTACCAGAGGTTCTCACTCCTGTTCTAGGACCTTTCTTTGTTCTAATTTCATGGGTTTTTCCCTTCTTTGTCTTTTAGCCACTGCCATCTGGACTTCATTTTCCTATTCTAACTACCTAATAAAGGCAAATAGAAAAATAGTTGCAGAACAAAAAGTGAAACAACGCTGAGAATCACAAGTAGAAGACTTTTCAGCAAACACTGTGCAAGCCAGAAGGCCATGGAGTATATATTACAAAGAGTGAATTTTACTGAATGTAAATTGCACTTTCTTAAATAAATGGCAGCAGCCTCCAAAATAAATTTATTTTATCAAATAAAGTGCCTTGAATGTTCCAGCCAAATTACTAGTAGTATTTTATCAATATTAATTAGAAAAACTACTACAAATGGATAAAAACATATCAGAATTAGTAGCAGGACGATTTATCACATTTAAAGCATTCTTCTCTACACTAACGCAATTTGTAATGCATTTTGCTTTTTTGTTCATTCTTCTGAAAACTAAAAAAAATAAAAAGTCAATAAGAATCCATATATTGTAATTATAAAATATTTTATTCAGTTACTCTCATATAGTTCATACTGGCTTATGAAAAAATATATTTATTTAACAGAAATTCTAATCTTTAAATACAATTATCATGTCCAAGCTGTTTTTTTGCTCACTGTTACTTTCCACAAGGTATTCTTGAAATACCTTGAGATTGCATTGATGTTTAGCTTTTCAAAATAAGAATATTTTGAAACTGATATTGCCTCTTACATATTTAAAGATATTCTCTTAGATTTTGTAATGCAACTTGTAGCTCAGCTTCAGATCTATACAAAGCCAACTGGGATGCTATAAAAAATAATTCTGGCTAAGTTAAAGACAAAGGAAATTTATTGAAAGTAGGTCATTTAATTCACAAAACAAAAGGAGACATTGGAGAATTAAAATGAAACAGGTTAGGATTAGAGGAGGAATTGCCCCTTTGGGTATTGCAAGAAATAGATTAGTCGGGCTGCCATTTGTTCCCACACTATATTATTGACATGAAACACTAGGAAGCCTTGAGATTGCTTCCAACAGGCAATGGGGGCTTTCACTACTAGATTTAATGACAAAGTATTCAGGTTTCTCTGTGTCTTTTTCTTGAAATGCAACCTCTTGTATGAGAATGTTTGATTTGCTTATGTGCCTTCATTCTATTATCTAAAGTCTTTCTGTCTTTAGTTGATTTCTGGGCCAATCCACCAGACTCCATGTAATCTCTCTTAAGTAAAACTTATTGTGAGATTTCTCTATTACAATATTATATTAACTCTAAACTTCCTACTGTATGGAGCATCCAAACACTTCCATGGTCTAGACACTGCCTACATCTCTTCTACGAAATGCTCCTTATATCTCATTTTAAGCTACAGCTAACTCCTTGCAAGTCTTCTACTATGTCTTGAGCTTTCACATCTGCATTTTCACTCATGTGACACTATTTACACAAAGCATTATCCTTTTGCTGTCCAACTCCACAGATCGTATCATATATACATATATATATATAACTCTCATTACACTTCTCTCACATTCTTTTAATCATTTATTGACATATCAGTCTTGACTAATCTTGAACGACATGAGTAAGTTCTTTTTGACCCAAGTTTGCATTCTTTGTATGTAATGAATTATTTGACAAATATTGATGTTTGCAAAAAGATGTTTTAATTTAAAAGTAGGAGAACAAAGTATATATCATAGAAAACTTTAGATCTTATTGGAAAATGTTTACACCATTATAGAGGTACAGATAAAATTTTATGGGATTTCAGAGGCAGAAGAGATTATTTTTGGCTTAGGGGAGAAATTTTCACACAGATATTCAAACTAGTAAACACAACATCAAGCAAGTGTCAAGATACTCTGAAAGAAGATATATTTAAAAAAACAACAACGACAAAGTCAGAGGTGTCTCTGATGGGTTTAGCTAAATAAAACATACCTAGAGGGCAGAATAAAAGCATTCCCTATAACTTCAAAACTGTGAAAAACAAAATCCTTGGGATCAAAGCTAAGTGAATATTGATTTAGAATCAAAGAAGTGTGACTGTGAGAAAGCAATGAGGCTATTGGAAAGTAATGATGACAGATAAATATTATTGTTCTTTAAAATGACAAATGTTAACATTTTAGAACTCAAAGTTCTGTGAGTATGCTGACAGAAAATGCATGGCATAATTTAATAGAATATTAAATATGGAGGGGTGAACCTCTCTGGAGTAAGTTCCCAGTTTGATAGAACTAAGAGGGCAGATTGTGATCAAGAATAATTTCACTAAATGGCTTTGTAAATTCTACTTCATTTTGTTTTAAAGACTGAAAAGTTTTCTGATGAAGTGGAATTGCATAGAAGTTTAATTTTACTATTTATTCCCATATATAACTCTTCAGATGATTTTACTTACATAATGAACTGGTTCTTAAGCAAACTACATTTCTCCCTCTTGAGCTGACATCCCGTCAACTTCTGACAATATGAGCCGTGAGAGGAGGAAGATGGGATTTTCCTGTTTGGTCATTTCTCCTGTCAGCATTTTTTCTGCAGTTGTGCTTTGTTGTTCATTCATGTACAACTCTTTGCCAGCCCATGAACTGTGGCCTACCAGGCTTCTCTGTCCATGCGGATTCTCCAGGCAGGAATACTGGTGTGGGTTGCCATGCCCTCCTCCAAGGGATCTTCCCAAACCATGGACTGAACCCATGTCTCCTGCATCCCAGGCAGATTCTTTACCATTTGAGCCACCAGGGAAGCCCAAGAATACTGGAGTCGGTAGCCTATTCCCTTCCCCAGGGGAACTTCCTGACCCCGGATTTGAAATGGGGTCTCCTGTGTTGCAGTCAGATTATTTACCATCTGAGCTACTCTCAAAGTAGGTAGAGATAATTACAGCATCCTCGGGTGGTGCTGGCAGCTAAGAATCTGCCTGCCGATGCAGGACCTGGAGACGATGCAAGTTCCATCCCTGGGTTGGGAAGATCACCTGGGAAAGGGCACTAACAACCCACTCTAGTATTCTTGCCTGGAGAATCCCACAGAGAGAGGAGTCTGGC
Organism: Neotragus moschatus; assembly: GCA_006410615.1. Classification (NCBI taxonomy): domain Eukaryota; kingdom Metazoa; phylum Chordata; class Mammalia; order Artiodactyla; family Bovidae; genus Neotragus; species Neotragus moschatus. The sequence goes on from SJYA01000118.1 coordinate 72,350, forward strand.
AGGCTACAGTTTGGTCACAGAGTTGGACACGACTGAAGCGATTTAGCATGCACGGCACTCTCCAAACCATCTCCATTTACCTCCTCAGAGATACCAGCCTGGCAACCACCTCCTCAGTCCTCAGCACCCACTTGGTGAGCTTCGAGAATGAAAACAGCCCTAACTACTTTCCTTTTTGCCCCACAGCTCAACCGTTGGTCCTTGCTTTCTGCAGTTAATGTGGGTTATTTTTCCATTTTGTCTCTTCAAACGTTCAAAATTTCTTTAGCCAGAGCCTTTAATTCTTTTTCAAATAACCGGCATGGTTCCCGTTTTTCTGAATGACTTCTCACTACTAAAGATAACTTTTATCTTGGCCCAATCAATAAATTTCATGAAATGATTCAAGGTTTCATTACATAAAATGAGACATTGCCATTTAGTAACTGGCTAAATGACGTTGCCAAGATGTATAAATTAATAGATTTAGAGGATTGAAATGAAATCTTTAGAGGCATGATCTATGACTTTCTGTTTGGCTTTTTTTCTTTCTTTTTTTTTTTTCATTTAAAACATTGCCAATATCACATCATTATTGTCCATTTTAATATCACTAACAATCAATAAGTAAAATTGGTAGTGATTTCACAATCATTAACATTAAGCAGAAGTTGAATGACCATTGGTCAAAGATATTTGAAAATAAATTCATTTCTAGTGTGGCTAGTTGATCTTTATCTCCCATCAAATCAATTAAACCTCTAAATCTAATGAACATTGTAAGTGTGAATTTGTTTCTCTCTTTTGGAAATTAATTAAATACTTAGTTGTTCAATTTGTAATTAATAGTTTTAAATCTTAACAGACTTAGCACACTCTTGAGGAATGGTTGTTTACAAACCTTAATATTATTACTACAGTCATGCAGTAATAGTGCAAGTATTAGTCACTCTGTCATGTCCCACTCTTTGTGACCCCATGGCCTGTAGCCTGCCAGGCTCCTCTGTCCATGGAATTCTCCAGGCAAGAATACTGGAATGAGTTGCAATTCCCTTCTCCAGGGCATCTTCCCAATTCAAGGATCGAAGTTGGTCTTCAGCATTGCAGGCAGATTCTTTACCACTAAACCACCAGAGAAGACCTACTACAATCATATACACATATAGAAAAAAAAACTTACACAAAATATACTAAAATGAGTATTAGCATAATATGAGTATGTGTGACTTGGATCGTCCATCATTCTAAACATGAAGGATAAGCAGAAGCTCCTCATTAAGTTTATATAAAATATTAAGCCTTTTCCTCTTTCTGAAACTTTGACATGGAGAAGAGAAATCTTATACTTATCTGCTTTCCTGCTTTCAACTAGAATCTATTTCCTACCATTAACATGAGCTAAAATGGCTTCTAATAAAAATAAGAAAGTTTATAGATATTTCAGAAATATTATAACTATTGTTAATCTTTTAAAAAACTTCTTTCTTTGTATCGACATACTGCAGGGGACTATTTTCCATCTTCATCTAATCTTAGTCTTTTGATATAGGTCTTATTCTGGGCCCTGTAAGAAACATAGAAAGGAAAGATGTGACGAAAGGCAGCAGTGAAAGTGAAAATGTAATTTTCTGTTATTTGTTCAAAACATATCCTATAATGTAGAATTAGATGTAGAGTTGGAGCTTTTGTATACTACAGTCATCTATAGTGTCCTCTTTTGGAAGGCAGGATATGAATACGCATTATTGTTATTGCACTTGTTAATAGCATTTCATTTCAGAATGAAAGCATGACAGGTCCAATAAAAGCCACGGTCCCCAACCATAATCATAGAATTGTGGTTGGCAAGGGACTAAGTAGTCTGCAACCACATGTTTCACCTTCCTTCACATCTGGGTGTGCTCACATGACTCGATCTTGCCAAGAGAATATGAGATGAAGTTATATATACATTGGCTTCCTTGGTGGCTAAGATGGCAAAGAATCTGCCTGCAATGCAGAAAGCCGAGGTTTGATCTCTGGGTCAGGAAGATCCCCTGGAGAAGGGAAGGACTACTCACTCCAGTATTCTTGCCTTGAAAAACCCATGGACACAGGAGTCTGGTGGAGTCCATGAGGTTGCAAAGAATAGAACATGACTGATGGACTAACACTTTCCCCATTCATATATACATTTATATGCATTATATTTATGTTTAATTGATTTATTTATTCATGCCCAAGGGGATTAAAAATAGAAAGTGTATTTTCCATCTCTTTCTTCCTGCTGCATTGTTGCAAAGGAGCACAGTAACCTAGAAAACATATTACTATATTGGACGTGTCAGAGTCACAAGATGGAAGGAATGCTAGAGTCAGAGATACCCACTGCTTGAAAAAAGGGAGGCTTTCTATCTGGAATATTTGCTTTGTTCTCTTAGAAAAGTGAAAATTAACTTTGTATTCATGAGACATTAGATTACTTAGACTTGGTTCTGTTTGTTAATGTAGTCATTGTTATACCAATAGTGTTTAACTCATACCTTACTTTGTAATAATGCTTTTGGCAGATTTTATATAGCTTCATTTAAATATATATATTATTCTTTATGTATCTTCAGGCACTTGGATATGTGAATTTTAGAGGGGCCATGAGAAGAACTGTGAGGTTTCTCTTACGTTAATTTGGACCTAAATACAAGTCCACAATTCCACAGTCATGCTTCTGAAACAAACAAACAAAAACTCTGAAAACCAAGATTTTTTTGTTTTGTTTTGTTGCTATTTGTAACTCTTTCGGTGGAGAAATGTAAATTGACCTGAACTCAGTTTGTATTTAATCTGAACTGACCTGAAGCTATAAACAATGCAAATGTTCATATATTTTGCTGCGGTAAGTGAATGTGTTTCATTTTGGGATGACTCCCCAGACCATGCTACTTGTGTGATGTAATAAGGGGTGTGGCATATTTATTTATTAATATTTATTAATATAAATAATTATTTATTCTTTTCAATAATTTTCAAACACTCTGGATTCCAAAGCAGTTCTAAGCCCAGTTATTTCAGATGAGAGTGTGTGGACCTTAATTTTATAATTCTTTGTAGCAATCTCAGAATGGCATGTGCCCACACAAAAATAACGGATGAATGATAGATGACAAATAGATAATATCCCTGTACTAATTCTCAGAACTTGTTAATGTTACTATGTGTGTGTGCTTAGTCATTCAGTCGTGTCTGACTCTTTGTGACCCCATGGACTATAGTCTGCCAGGCTCCTCTGTGCATGGGGATTCTCCAGGAAAGAATGCTGAAATGGGTTGCCATGCCCTCCTCCAGGGGCTCTTCCCAACCCAGAGATTGAACTCAGGCCTCTTGCATTGCGGGTGGATTCTTTACCATCTGAGACACCACAGAAATCCTAGTGTTACCATAACTGGGGGAAAAAAAGGATCTTTGCAGATGTCATTAATTTAAGATTTTGAGAGAGAGATCATTCTGGATAATTTAGGTAGGTCCTAAATCCAGTGACAAATATGTTTGTAAGAGACACATAGAGAGGAAGACAAACACAAAGGAGAAGAAGATGTAAAATACAGATTTTGGAGTGATGTGGCTATAAGTCAACAAATGCCAGAGAATGCCAAGAGCCACCAGAAGCTGGAAGAGAAAGGAACACATTCCCTTTTAGAACCTTCAAAGGGCCTGATGATAGCTTGAGTTCAGACTTCTGGCCTACATAAGTGTAAGAAAATACATTTAATAAGTCTCCAAATTATGGTGTTTTGTTATAGCAGGCGAAATTTAGGATGGATAGATATATAGATAAATCACAGATAGGTGACATGAAATATTATTTCATAAGTTACTATAAGCAAAGTCTGTAGCTTTCTCTTTTGTTCCCCATACTTGATTTATAGCATTTAGCATGAGCAAGTATCTTCCAGCTTTTCAGATTTCTTTAGAAATTTCTGCTATTATTCCAAGGCTTACAAGCCTTCAAGCTTTACTAGTGAAACAATAATTGCTTAAAAGTTATTTTTAACCGGGAAAAGGTAGAGTAACACTTTCAATTATTTGTCTCCAGCACTGTCACTCAGTAATTAGGGAGCAATTTTAATTAGGACTAGAACTTCAGGACAAGTGTTTCAGGGTCATCATCTCTGAAACAAGGAAGTCAAGGCTTTGGCAACTTTCCAGCTACATGAATTCTTCACCATTCCATATAAAATGCTCTCCTCTGTTTATTTTAGATTTGATTTGGAGTCCACATTTACATGCTTGTCTATAACTTGGTATCATAAGTTAAATATTAGCCCCCAAATGAAGGATGCTTTTTGTCCCACTCTTTGCAGCCTACGGACTGCGGCCGACACACTTCTCTGTCCACGGGATTCTCCGCACAAGAATACTAAAATGGGTAGCCATTTCCTTCTCCAGGAGATCTTCCCAAACCAGCGATTGAACCTAGGTCTCCTGCCTTGTGGGTGGGTTCGCTACCAACTGAGCTATACATATACATACACTATATATCTATATCTATATATTCAAACAAATATGTAAATTATATTTAGTACACAGTGATAGAGGTTGCAGCCATGAAAGTAAAAGATGCTATCTCCTTGGAAGGAAAGTTATGATCAACCTAAACAGCATATTACGGAGGAGACTGATAAGCTGCAGTCCATTGGGTCACTAAGAGTCTGACACGACTGAGCGGCTTCACTTTCACTTTTCACTTCATGCACTGGAGAAGGAAACGACAACCTACTCCAGTGTTCTTGCCTGGAGAATCCCAGGGATGGGGGACCCTGTCTGTGGGGTCGCACAGAGTCGGACACGACTGAAGTGACTTAGCAGCAGCAGCAGACAGCATACTAAAAAGCAGAGATACTACTTTGTCAGCAAAGGTCTGTCTAGTCAAGGCTATGGTTTTCCCAGTGGTCATATGGATGTGACAGTTGGACTATAAAGAAGGTTGAGCACTGAAGAATTGATGCTTTTGAACTGTGGTGTTGGAGAAGACACTTGAGAGTCCCTTGGACTGCAAGGAGATCAAACCAGTCAATCCTAAAGGAGATCAGTCGTGGGTGTTCATTGGGAAGACTGATACTGAAGCTGAAACTCCAATACTTTGGCCACCTGTTGTGAAGAGCTGACTCCTTGAAAAGACCCTGATGCTGGGAAAGATTAAGGGCAGGAGGAGAAGGGGACGCCAGAAGATGAGATAGTGGATGGCATCACTGACCCAACGGAGATGAGTCTGAGTAAACTCCAGGATTTGGTGATGGACAGAAAGGCCTGGCATGCTGCAGTTCATGAGGTCGCAAAGAGCGTTTTGCATTCATGGAGAGTCTCTGAGCGCCTGAACTGAAGTGAACTGACACAGTGATTAATGGCAATATAAACTGCCCTTGAAAAGTTATTCAAGTTCCTTTTTTATCTTTACTTCTAACTTCCTAGACAGTCTTAACAAAGTCAAATTTCTATTTTTAACTTGAGCTTGAATTGTTCATTGAGTTTCTCTAACTAAACAATTGATTCCACCAAGTCCATTTTCTTTATACATTGCTACCCTGATTAGTCCAGACTATCTTGAGATCTCAATTGAAAACAATTGTGAAGTATGCTTAATTTCAACAAAAACAATGGCCTCAATCACCCAGGTCCTGAGTTATTTAGAACTGGCATCTCATCCAATAAACAGTATTCAAGTACATTTGATATTTATCAAGAAGAGTATTCTACTCTGTTGTCACTAAATGTTATTCAAACAAAGATTTTTAAGAAACCTTCAACTAGCATTAGCACAATCACAATTTAAATGTCTATTGATCCTTTTTAAATTGCATACCTTTAGCAATAAAATAGAATCAAGCTGGCAAAACAGCATTTAGTGGAAACATCAATAATACTATTTTGTGTACTTCAGTTCAGTTCAGTTCAGTCACTTAGTCGTGTCCAACTCTTTGCGACCCCATGAACTGCAGCACGCCAGGCCTCCCTGTCCATCACCAACTCCCAGAGGTCACTCAAATTCACGTCCATTGAGTCGGTGATACCATCCAGCCATCTCATCCTCTGTGATCACCTTCTCCTCCTGCCCCCAATCACTCCCAGCATCAGAGTCTTTTCCAATGAGTCAACTCTTCGCATGAGGTGGCCAAAGTACTGGAGCTTCAGCTTTAACATCATTCCTTCCAAAGAAATCCCAGGGCTGATCTCCTTCAGAATGGACTGGTTGGATCTCCTTGCAGTCCAAGGGACTCTCAAGAGTCTTCTCCAACACCACGGTTCAAAAGCATCAGTTTTTCGGTGCTCAGCTTTCTTCACAGTGCAACTCTCACATCCATACATGACCACTGGAAAAACCATAGCCTTGACTAGATGGACCTTTGTTGACAAAGTAATGTCTCTGCTTTTTACTTAGTAATTGTATAATTGTCAGCGAAGCTAAGTGCAAAATGAGTTACAGTGAAAATTTTCTTATCTTTCAGTGTGTTCAAACCACATTTTAAAATTAATCATAGAACTCTTGGAGGATCTCTCTGCTTTACTTTGTGCTCCTCAGTCCTGACTTGACTTCCCTAGAATAGAAAGCAGGGTATCTTTATGATACAAAATAGGGTTGTATGGATCTTCCTGATACTTGTCTTGAGCACCTTGGAAAGAATATATTGCTTTCGAATTATGGGAAAAACAAATTCTAAAACTGAAAGAAAGCATAACTCCCTATACCATATTAGGCAGATGCAAAGTAGTCAACAGACTGGTGGGCAACCTACTGGAACAATGTAATTTTTCATTCAACTCTGAAAAATATAAAAAAAAAATTCTTGCTGAAAAATCTAACCCTATTCTAGGATTGTAACTATTTTAAAATGTGAGTATATTTAACTGAAGATATCAGGAAACACACATTATTAACTTATCCCTAATATGAATATGACTTCCCTGGTGGCTCAGATGGTAAAGCATCTGCCTACAATGTGGGAAACCCAGGTTTGATCCTTGGGTTAGGACAATCCTCTGGAGAAGGAAATGGCAACCCACTCCAGTACTCTTGCCTGGAAAATGGAGGAGCATTGTAGGCTACAGTCCATGGGGTCGCAAAGAGTCGGACATGACAGCGACTTCTCTTTCACTTTCAATATGAACATACTTTATGCTACACACTACTTTCTCTATAGATAATCTTACTGGTTGTGATATATATTGATAAAGTTTTTCTTAAGTCCTGATGATATAGAGTCAGTTTCCAACCAGTCTGTCCTTGTGATGTTGATTTTAAAGTCTATATCTTGCTCATCAGGAATTCATAACTCCCCTTGGAAACTTGCTTTTGGAGCATAATTAATTTATAGATATAACAACCACCATTTCTTTTGAAAAAGATCTGCTTTCTGTCAGAATGTTAGGTTTAAAGAAAATTTCTAATGGCATTTATAGATACATACAGATATCAAGAACTTTTCTAGGAAATGAGGGTTCAATTCAGACAAACTGACTTTGGAATCTCAGATTTCCCACTTAAAATGTGTGTAAACCTGGTGAAATTTCTGGACCTCTCTGTCTCTGTGACACATTCTTCATATAGAAAGCAAGAATGATATTTTAGATTTATTCATGCATTAAAGTAAATCATATGAAATCCCTATGCTACTTGGCACAGAGCAAGAGTTCAGTAAATACTGGATATTGTTATTAGATTAACATGGATATATTTTTACCCATTAGAGATCTAGGAAGAAATAATGATCTGACAGAGCCACTTGCCAACCAGCCAAGGGTTAAAATAGAGCAGTGGTTCTCATACTGGACAAGCATCATCAGTATCACTTGGTAACTTGTTGGAAATGAAAATTCTCTGGCCTTGGCCAGACCTACTGAATCATAAATTTTGGAAGGAAGGATCAGTAATCTGTGATTTAATAAGCCCTCCTTGTAGATCTGATATGTGCTCATGTTTGAGAAGCTCCAGAGTAATAAGACTGAAATCACCCTCTGAGGAAATTGCATGCTCTGGGAAAAGTCATGGGTCAATAATACTGGGTTGTAGGTGATGAACAATGTGGAAAAACAAAAAGATAGGACACTGATGCCCGATATGCTATTGGAGAACTGTGGAGAAATAACTTCAGAAAGAAAAAGGAGATGGAGCCAAAGCAAAAACAATGCCCAATTATGGATGTGACTGGTGATGGAAGAAAGACCAATGATATGAAGAACAGTATTTTATAAGTACCTGGAATGTTAGGCCCATGAATCAAGACAAGTTGAAAGTGGTCAAACAGGAGATGGCAAGAGTGAACATTGACCTTTCAGGAATCAATGAACTAAAATGGACTGGAATGGGTGAATTTAACTCAGATGACCATTATAGCTACTACTGTGGGCAAGAATCTCTTAGAAGAAATGGAGCAGCTATCATGGTCAACAAAAGAGTCTGAAATGCAGTACTTGGATACAATCTCAAAAATGACAGAATGATCTCTGTTTGTTTCCATGGCAAAACTCACAATGTCACAGAAATCCAAGTCTATATCCCAACCAAAAATGCTGAAGAAGCTTAAGTTGAATGGTTCCATGAAGACCTACAAGACCTTTGAGAACTAATACCCCCAAAAGATGTCCTTTTCATGATAATGGACTGAAATTCAAAAGTAGGAAATCAAGAAATACCTAGAGTAACAGGCAAATTTGGCCTTTGAGTACAAAATGAAGCAAGGAAAAAGGCAAAGAGTTTTGCTAAGAGAACGCACAGATCATTGCAAACACTCTCTTCCAACAATACATGGGAAGACTCTACACATGGACATCACCAGATGATCAGTACCAAAATCAGATTGATTATATTCTTTGCAGCCAAATGAAGAAGCTCTATAGTGTCAGCAAAAAAACAAAACAAAACAAAACAAAAAAACATTGGGAGCTGACTGTGGCTCAAATCAGGATCTCCTTATTGCCAAATTCAAACTTAAATAGAAGAAAGTAGGAAAAACCACTAGACTATTCAGGTATGACCTAAATCAAATCCCTTACAATTATACAGTAGAAGTGACAAATAGATTCAAGGGATTAGATCTGATAGAGTGCTGGAAAAATTATGGACGGTTTGTGACATTGTACAGGAGACAGTGATCAAGACCATCCCCAAGAAAAAGAAATGCAAAAAAGAAAACTGGTTGTTTGAGGAGGCCTTACAAACAGCTATGAAAAGAAGAGGAGTGAAATGCAAAGTAGAAAAGGAAAGATATANGCTGGAAAAATTATGGACGGTTTGTGACATTGTACAGGAGACAGTGATCAAGACCATCCCCAAGAAAAAGAAATGCAAAAAAGAAAACTGGTTGTTTGAGGAGGCCTTACAAACAGCTATGAAAAGAAGAGGAGTGAAATGCAAAGTAGAAAAGGAAAGATATACCCATCTAAGTGCAGAGTTCCAAAGACTAGCAAGGAGACATAAGAAAGCCTTCATCAGTGATCAATGAAAAGAAATAGAGGAAAACAATATAATGCAAAAGACTAGAGATCTATTCAAGAAAATTAGAGATACCAAGGGAAGTTTTCAAGCAAAGAGGAGCACAATAAAGGAGAGAAATTGTATGGACCTAACAGAATTGAAAGATATTAAGAAGAGGAGGCAAGAATACACAGAAGAACTATACGAAAAAGATCTTCATGACCCAGATAACGATGCTGGTGTGATCACTCACCTAAGACCAGACATTCTGGAATGTGAAATCAAGTAGGTCTTAGGAAGCATCACTATTAACAAAGCTAGTGGAGATGATGGAATTCCAGTTGAGCTATTTCAAGTCCTAAAAGATGATGCTGTGAAAGTACCGCACTCAATATGCCAGCATATTTGGNAAAAGGTCAGTTTTCATTCCAATCCCAAAGAAAGGCAATGCCAAAGAATGGTCAGACTACCACACAACTACACTCATCTCCCATGCTAGACAGTGGTAGAATTGATTTCAAATTCTGCTCCAAAGGGCTCCAGCATCTGGGTTCATTTCTTTATACTATGTAAACTTTTGCTATACATTGAGTGAGTCTCACAATGGCAGATCAGGGTCAGATATCTTAAGTATTCTGTTGATGAATCCAAGTATTTTCATAATACTAAACTTAAACAGATTTTTCATAATAAAACTAATACACGAGTCCCTTATGTAGCCATTCCAAGAGGTGCTTATCTTTTATCTCTTTCTTCTCAGCATTTTGCATCTTTACCCTTTCATCTACATGCCCTGCAGATATCCCAGGATCCTTGGATATAATAAAAATACGTCCTGATTTAGCAGATTAAAATAGTAAAGTAGATACTCCAGGCAATTCAGTCCCTATTACCTTTTAAATAAACCATGTAATAAAAAATTCAGTCTCATTTCCTTCCTTAACTATGTAAAATTGAAATAAGACCTAGTGCTCATGTTTGCAGAATGGAGTATACCAAATCACAAACATCTATGATAATACTAAAGTAAAGCTAATTATTTTTTCAATACTAAAAAATAGTATTGAGATAGTATTGAGATACTAAAGAACCGATTTTTCAGAGCTTGTAAGAATTTAGCTACTTTGACTTAAAAATGTAGCTTGCTTAGTGAGCAACCTTAGAAGATAAACTTTTATTAATATTAAGGGAAGCCATCACTCGATAAGAGGAGGGACTGTATTGTTTCCAATGTATTTTCAATAGGGCATGTACAGAATGTACATATTTCAGAAGAACCTGGCCTTTATGATAAAGTTTGTGTGCAAGCATTAATTGTTCACCAGTCTCCAGAGAGTTTTCATTTTGTTAATCAGTATATTTAGTTGGCAAATTGTGTATCCTATATTATGCAGACTAATTGATATTAATACTGCATTTGTAAAAAATAAATAACTAAAGAAATTGAGAACATAGAAAGAATGGGAACAAGAAATTTCAGAGGAGAACTACATCTGTAATGTTTACAGAATATTATAAAATCAATATTATATATAGCACAGTAAGCTCTGGATATTTGGACCAAAAGAAGAAAGAATAAGTCTTTTTCTTTATTTATAGCCAGAATTTAAACATATTCTTTAAAAAAAAAAATCTCCAAAATGAAAAATCCGTGTCTCTTCAGTTATTTTGTGATTGACAAAAAGACAGTTCTTTATCTTTGAATCCCAGAAGGTTCTTCAAATATCTTGACATATGGTTTTACAGAATTTATAGAATTCCTGCCCTTTATCCTCCATAATATCTAAAATAGAATTACTAAAAGAATACGGGGGAAAGATTAATACTTTTTTGTATAAAACAGTTTATATTCTTTTATGAGAACACTTGACTTATGCCACAAGAATTAGATCATTAAATATAGAGAGGAAACATTGACAAATAATTATATACGTATGGACTCAATCTTTAATGTTACAATATCTATAAAATATGAATTTCTAATTATGTTTCATCTGGTGCTTGGACATATACAAAGAAAAGTAAAAAGCACACATAATATGATTAAACAGGTGATTATTTTCTTCTTCCTTTTAGTTTAGTCTTATGACAGGGAAGATATTAACAATTTGATTCATAGTTAGAGTATTACATCTTAGTAGATAAAAAATGAATAAATGCAGATTTTAGATTTTGAATTCAGAAGTACTACCAATAATAATTGGGCTTCCTTGGTGGCTCAAAGGTAAGGAATCTACCTACAGTGCGGGATACCCTGAGTTTGAACCCTGAGTTGGGATGATCCCCTGGAGAAGAGCATGGCAACCCATTCCAGTATTCCTGCCTGGAGAATCTCCATGGACAGAAGAGCCTGATGGGCTACAGTCCATTGGGTCACAAAAAGTCAGACACGACTGAGCGACTCAGCACAGCACAGCACAGCACAGCACAATGATAGTAATTGATGTTGTTTATTTTTCACAATTTTAAAAGATTTCCATATAAGTATCATAGTGTATCTACAGTTGAATACCTTTAATTTTTAAGCAATTGGAATAGAACCTATAAGAAGTTTCAGGAAATAGTAATTCCATGCCATTTTATGTGAAAATATAAGAAAATTAATTATTTAAACTTCTTTAATCCCTCATCAGTTAGTTAAATTGAACCACAAGGATTTGAGTCAAATATTCTGTCAGACTGAGTGACTTTCGTTTAGGAAGAGTCAGATTTCAGACCAAAAATTTCACTTACATCTGGACTAGTGTACTAATAACTTAAAACTTATCAACATGTATTTATGTTCATTCAAAAAATATAGAGAATGCCTCTTCAAAATTCTGTTATATTTTTTCTTCATACCTATGTTCATCATTTTATTATAGTAAGTAATTTGAATAACCTTTATAAGCAATTATTTTATCTCCATTAAAAAATATGCCTAAACTAAATCTAAAAAATCTGCATCTGTAAATATTTCATATTAAAGAAAAAATGTATTTTTTTTTTTTTTTTGTAGAGGTACTTCTATTTCTTCAGTTTGAGTTAAACACTCAAACTTTTGGCTAAGCAGTTAAGATAAAATGTCACACAAACTTAGCACGCCTAAATCTATTCTTGATCTTTCCCTCTAAACCTGCTCCAATCACAACCTTCTCAGTTAATGATAACTTTATATTTTCTATTTGCTTAAAGTCCATATGTTTTTCTCTCCAACCCTAACTGTACTTTTCCAGGAAACCTGTTTCTGTCCTACCAAAATCATATCTAGATTCTGACTCCTCTCACCTCCATGGGCACCATATTAATCCAAGCAGGGATAGTTGCAATAGCCAACAACTGGTCCTCCTACATCCATCCACAACCCCTACAGGCTTCTCAGTACAACAGGTCCCATGAACTTTGTGAAGCATCAGATAAGCCCATTGCTTTAACCAGATTATTTCTTGTCTCCTCTTTTAATCAGTCTAAAAGTCACAATCCTTTCTATGGCCCAGAAGGCCCTACCAATCCTTATATCCCCTCACTTAGTCCTCCAGTCACAATTTATGTATGGATTATAGAACTGTATGGATAANTAAGCCCATTGCTTTAACCAGATTATTTCTTGTCTCCTCTTTTAATCAGTCTAAAAGTCACAATCCTTTCTATGGCCCAGAAGGCCCTACCAATCCTTATATCCCCTCACTTAGTCCTCCAGTCACAATTTATGTATGGATTATAGAACTGTATAGATAAATTTTTGCTGGAGGGTTTTTGCTCTGGTGGATTACTCTGACACAAAAGCTCTTTTCTAAAATTTGCCTATTTATCCTCTTATGAAAAATTTTCTTAAATTTAGAAGTAAGGCAAAAAAATTAAAAGATGAGTTTTATAGCCCTTCATTGTCATTTGAGAGCATTATTTGGCAGGCCCAACCAAGAATCATTCAAAAGCATATTCTTTGTTTCCTTCAGTGTTTACTATTGGGGACTAAAAAAAGATTTAGTGAAGATTTAATGAAATTGAATATTGACCTATAGACCTATCACTAGTAAAGAGAGATGTAATTTCTTCCCAATAGAAACAAAAGTCCCACAGGTTATGGTTTACAGTTCAGAAGATATTAACCAGTTTTATATTTAACCTGAAGATTTTATTCTAATATTCCTTACTAAGTCATCTATAAATCCCAAGTTTGCAAAATGCTCTTTGATGAGGCCATCCTACTTATCTCTCATGAATTAATGATTGGAATAAGATCTTTGGTACATGCACATTTTATACTTGTAAGAGAGTCATGCTTGAATGTTTTAAAATTATGCTTTCAAGAAATGTTATTTTGTTCAAATATTTGTATAAAATCACTTCTCAGTGAATTCTATACTTTTCATCTTATTTAAAAAAATTTCACCATACGGCCTGTCTCTAATACCTCCTGTCACTTTTCTTTGCTATTTTCCTTCAAAATACTTCTGATATATTATATAATTCACTGTTAAATTATGCTATTTCTCCCTCTTTTTAGAATATAAACTATAAGTATGTCATTTTGCCTTCTTTTGACTCACTGATGTACATTTTGTTCTGCTATAACACAATGCATGTGTTATAAAAATCACCACAAAATGCAAAGTTGCACAGTAAAAGATGTGGGGTTTGTGAAGAAAATGAGATTAAAGACACAAACTCATAAGCTTTGTCAGTGATGCATTTAAAGAATGATGAGATGGTGCTTAGCACGTATAACAAGGTGACGCTAGTGGTAAAGAACACACTGGCCAAAGGAAGAGATGTAAGAGATGCCGGTTTGATCCTGGGTTGGAAAGACCACCTGGAGGAAGGCACGACAACCCACTCTGGTATTCTTGCCTGGAGAATCTCATGGACAGAGGAGCCTGGAAGGCTGCAGTCAATAGGGTTGCAGAGTCAGGCACAACTCAAGCAACTTAGCACAACACAGATTTACACGTGAAATGGTCAAGACATATATAAACTCTCAATAAATAAGGCACTTTATCTTGAAGAAAATTGAAGTTTGCTTGTTGAAGTGACCTCTAGAAGGGCTACCCCTATTGCATTATTATAAAATAGAGGAAGAATTTATCTGAATCGAATGGCAAGTTAACACATCAGATATGGATGGATATCACTCATAATACACATCAATTGTGATGTTTGAAGTGTGTACATGAGCTTGCTTGCATGCATGTGTGTGAATGCTGTGTTCCTCTGAGATTCGGTTCAGCAAGGTATAGTTTTCTCTAGTCACCAAGTGTTTCTTCCTAAGGAAACTATACATAACCAAATGCAAAGCTGATGTTATGCTCAAAACTTTCCCAAATAAAAGAATTGTTTTAATAAATACATATTTTCAAAATAAGCATAATAAAACTGATTGTATTCCAATATCCTAGAATAATGCCTTGTATATAGCATATACTGAAAACATACATGTTAGTAAGTGACCTAAAGAGTGAATCAGTAAAATATATTGCCTTGTATCGTAACCTAGAGTCCCCAGAAAAGGAGAAGTAGATAGAAACTACTCAAAGAAAATTGGGTTTCCTCTCAGCTAATATGTGTAATATGAGCACACAAAATAAAATGAAAATTATTGGAAGTTGACAGAGGATGAGATGGCTGGATGGCATCACTAACTCGATGGACTGGGTCTGGGTGGACTTCAGGAATTGGTGATGGACAGGGAGCACATATATACGGAATTTAGAAAGATGGTAACAAGACCCTGTCTGCGAGACAGCAAAAGAGACATAGATGTACAGAACAGTCTTTTGGACTCTGTGGGAGAGGGCAAGGGTGGGATGATTTGGGAGAATGGCACTGAAACATGTATATTATCATACGTGAAATGAATCAGCTGTCCAGGTTTGATGCATGATACAGGATGCTCGGGGCTGGTGCACTGGGATGACCCAGAGGGATGGGATGGGGAGGGAGGTGGAAGGGGAGTTCAGGATGGGGAACACTTATACACCCGTGGAGGATTCATGTCAATGTATGTCAAAACCAATACAATATTGTAAAGTTAAAAAAAGAGAGNGATACAGGATGCTCGGGGCTGGTGCACTGGGATGACCCAGAGGGATGGGATGGGGAGGGAGGTGGAAGGGGAGTTCAGGATGGGGAACACTTATACACCCGTGGAGGATTCATGTCAATGTATGTCAAAACCAATACAATATTGTAAAGTTAAAAAAAGAGAGAGAGAGAGAAAGAAAGAAAATAAAGTTAAAATCAGGCCACTGGGGTGGCCTCTAATCCAAAAAAAAAAAAAGAGAGAGAGAGAAAGAAAGTATTTGACTTCAATGAATTGTTAACTTATATGTAATAAAGATTGTCTAACACACAGGTCATAGCAAACACTCTCTTCCAACAATACAAGAGAAGACTCTACACAACAACAGCACCAGATGGCCAACACTGAATTCAAATNCTTTAATTATTTGACAGATATTCCTAAGCATTCATGTCAAGCCACCAAAGCCAGATTTTTAAAGAGAAAAAGAGTAAGAGAGTAAAGAGAAAAAGAGAATAAATAATAGAAGGTAAAGGAAAAGAACGTTTTGCTGAAAGAGAACATTGCTTTTTTTCCTTTCTAAAATGGTAAAATTTTTAAATTCTCCATTTCTTTTTAATATGAAAAAGAAAATTGAAGAGTGGACATTAAAGTTTTTATTTTTGTGTTATTTATGTAGGAAATGTCAAAGAAAGATTTGAAATTATTTTAAACATGAAGTTGTATTCTAAATGTATTATACAATGTCATTTAACATTATTTAAAATTGATTTTATTTGCTTACTTTTCTTATTGCTAAGTCAACGCATGTTCATGAACATTCATTNGTGGACATTAAAGTTTTTATTTTTGTGTTATTTATGTAGGAAATGTCAAAGAAAGATTTGAAATTATTTTAAACATGAAGTTGTATTCTAAATGTATTATACAATGTCATTTAACATTATTTAAAATTGATTTTATTTGCTTACTTTTCTTATTGCTAAGTCAACGCATGTTCATGAACATTCATTAAAATGCAAGCTCATTTTCATTTAGAAAAATTAAATATTACTCAAAGCTGGTGCACTAGGACAATCCAGAAGGATTGGATGGGGAGGGAGGTGGAAGTGGTTTTGGGACAGGGGACACATGTACACACAAGGCTCATTCATATCAATGTATGGCAAAAACCACCACAATATTGCAAAGTAATCAGCCTCCAATTAAAATAAATAAAATTAAAAAATATATATATATTTAGTTTGCATACATCTTCAATTTAATATATATATGTCTTCTT